>CAHIKZ030002805.1:57500-85000 GCA_903632075.3 Acanthosepion pharaonis
AACTGTATTAAAGTTCTGAATACTTGATATAAATACCACCTGGATCAGTGCCAATATTAAAAGGAATATATTCCATCACATTTACTATATATATATATATATATATATATATATATTATAAATTACTTGATTTAAAATATGGTTTTTCCGCTACACAGTTCTAACCATGTTTCAAAAATGGAAGGTCCAAATTTAATTTTGTAATTAAATTAAAGACATTACTTTCTTTTTATTTATACACACACACACACACACACACACACATATACATATATATATATATATATAATATTTCGAACAAATAAAAATAAGCACAAACGAAATAGATATCATTAAACAATCCCGTACATCACTTCTATACGACAATGAAGACGCATGGATGAAGAAAGTAGGGATCATTGATACTACAAGGCGAAGCTTTGAGGGAGCAGAGACCTGCGAAATTATAGGCATATATTTACTACACAAACTAAGCAGAATAATACATATAAATGATACAGGATTTTACAAGCACGACGGTTTCATTGTCTTAAGAAACTATAAAACAAAATTCACAGACAAAACTAGAATCCAGTAATAAAGATTTTCAAAAATAACGGATATAAAACAAACCTAAATGAAGTAGATTTTCTAGACGTCACCTTCAACCTAAGAAAAGGTACATTTGAACCATATAAAAAAAACAAATGATAAACCATGCCTTTTGTAATCAAACAGATACAAAAATCAGTTTGCCGTAGGCTTTTCAACAATTTCCCCCAATGGAACCCTATTTAATGAAGCTAAAAAAAAAAGACTACGAAACAACCCTAAAATATATGGATTACCGTCAACATTTACATACTCATCACAGACCACAAAAAAAGCAAAAGGAAGAGAAATAACATATTGTCCAACACACCGTACATCCACGACTTAAAAACAAACGTAGGAAAAATAATTATTAAACTCTTACACAAACACTTCACAGAATCAAGCACTCTCCACAAAATATTCAACAAAAACACAGTAAAAATCAGCTACAGTTGCACTGAGAACATGGCAAAAATAATAAAAAAACACAACAGGAAAACTATCAACAAACTACCCGAACAAACTAAACACACTTGTAACTGCAGAATAAAGAATGGATGTTCCTTAAACGGTAATTTCTTACAGAACAGCATAACATACATACCTACGGTAACATCATCAGATAATGAAGAAAAAAATATACATAGGAAGGACCTTGGAAACAAAGAAACTATGCACACAGAATATCTTTCACAAATAGTAAATAGGCGCATAGCTCAAAGTTTTCTAAATATATATGAGAAGTCAAAAAAAACACGGAAAATAAGGAAAAGAACAATAGCTTACAACACACAATGCAAAACCTGCTAACTTTGCTTGGAGTAAAAATAGCTATTATTGCCTGCTCAGACAAAATCCAACTTCTAAATAAACGATCTGAACTCGTCTCAATATGCAGGCCTTACTTAAAAGTCGAAAACTGAAAAGAATAAACTAAAATAAACAAAATAAAATTTAAAAAAAAACATGTAATATAAATTTATCAAAGCAAATAATAAACAAATTTAAAAGCTACTCCCGCCATAGCAACATTTAAAGTAAAAGAAAAAATAAATAGAAATAAAAAGTAAATAAGTAAATACTAATAAAATAATTAATCCAAATAAATAATTAAATGAGTAAAATAATAAACAAAAATATATATTAATATATATAAATAAAAATGAAAAATAAATAAGCAAAATCAACTAAAAATAACCAATCGATATAAATAAATAAAAAAACAAACAAATTAACAAATCATTTCCGTCAAAAAAGAAAAAAAACAGAATAGATTACAACACTCTATCCCCAAAGAATGGACGAAAAAATAGTTTTAATTAACTTCCCAGACCAAAACAAACTAATAAATAAACAATCAAAACTAATGTAAAGAATTTTTTCGTTACTAAAACATCGAAAACCGAAAAGTATAAATAAATATTTAAAATAGAAATCAATAAAAAAGATCAAGCAGAATAAATTAATCCAAATAAATAAATAAACAAACCACTCCCTCCAAAATAACCGTTAGAATGGACTACCCACCACTGACGCACACACACACACACACACACACACACACATATATATATATATATATATATATATATATATATATACAAATGGCATGATGACTGTGTCATGCGTGCATGTATGTTTGTGTTTTTAGGTATATATATATTGCCTTCTCCTAATTATAATATTTCCTAATACCTATGTAGATTATATTGCAAGCGAAAATATAACAGTCATCAACATCTGATGTGTCATCTATGTGTCATGCCCCTTCAGGATACAAGCGATCATGTCTGTCCATAACTCCATGTCTTTTAAGCTCTTAGTAAAGTTTGTCGTTTTGCATTATCTCCGCTAATCCCTGTTGTCCCAAGCTATTAAGCAAGCTTCGCCGGTATGTTATACGCTAATTTTCTCTGTCCCCTTTTCTGCACAAGTAGGTTTGCTATTCACAGAAGGAAATGAACTGTGATTTCAAATAAGAAAGATTAAATTTTTTAGATCTAGTTGAAAAATGTGATACATTTTTAGTTGTACGTAACTTTTGCTGGCTAGGGCACGTCGACGTGTCGTTATGGTCAGCAAGGTTGTCTTACTAAATTGTGAGCCCGATCCTCACTAGGTCTTCCAAACATTAAATATTCAGGCCGTTTGACTTATTTTTCGGCTCTTCAATGGTTAGCTAAGTTATGTCACTTGATCAATTACGACTGAATAGTGAATCCGATCCTCATTGGGCACCCCATACATTCTGCCTTTACTCTAGGCTACGTTTTGAAAATCATCATATCAGCCTGTACGAATATTCAGAATGGGGGACACTTCTTATTTGGCAAGTTAAAGATGCTATTCCATGGAGTCTTGAAAACGTCAGAATATTCAAGTTTGTTTCTAGAAAATTTAAAAAATACGGATGTAAACCTTTAATTATCAAACAAAATAAGCCTGAAAACGGCATTTTACTTGTTTATACTAAAAAATCAGGTAGGAAAATCCATCGCTGATGTAGTGCTTAATTATCTTATACTGTTAAAATTGACTTTAGTAAATTCAGAGCCATGTTTATGAATATGCCATGAGTATAATGGTTATGGATAATGATAAGTAAAAAATATCATAAAATAAGAAATTTGCTAGATTTCTTCTCTATTCAGATCACTCATTAAATTTGATCTGTAGATCGCCGTCTTGTTGCAGTGAATTATTTTTTTAATATTTCAAGGTAAGAACATTACTGAAATGTTTTATTACATCTCACTCAAAAGTGTCTGACATTTTTGTTAGACATTATTTTACATGATAGAGTTTTATCAACGATTTTTTCATTCAGTTGATCTTTGATGTTACCGTGAACGATGATATCTTTTGCAAAGAATAGAAGAACAAAAAATGAGTGTTTTTCCTTCACTTCCGGTCCGGAAAATATTCAAAATTTACGACAGTTTCTGAACACATGTCCATGGTTGTAGTTTTCACTTTCACTTTCACTTTCGAAGTTTGTAAGCAAACATTGTTAAGTGAACGTCAACAAAGAACTAAAGAGAAATGATAATACAAGGAAATAATGAAAGTGAGGCTGATGCTTTAGATAAACACTTCAAAAGAGGATTTTAGGAATGAATTCTTCGTTAATATAATATATGCACTTGAAACCAACTTAAAACGAAGAGATAATGTCTACAATGTCGGTGCATAGATGTTTTGATAATAAGACAACATCAAAACCCGTAGCTATCCAACTGTTGGGGGAAATATAGCCAGATGATAATTATCATAAACATAAGGACGGACTTTAGGACATTCATATTATTCTAGAAAAAATCACACGATCTCCCTTTATTATGGAATCACATGATCTTCCTTCTCGTGGAATATCATGATCTCCCTGTTATGGAATCACACGATCTCCCCTCTCGAGAAATGACAAGATATCCCCTTTCGTGGAGTACCACGATCTTCCCTATTATGGATTCCCATGACCTCCCTTTTCATGAAATCACATGATCTCCCCTTTTGTAGAATGTCATGATCTCACCTATTATGGAATTACATGTTATTCCCTTTCATAGAATATCATGATCTCCGTTTCATGGAATATCATGATCCCCCCTATTATGGAATATCATGATCTCCCCTTTCATGGAATCTAATTATTTCCCCTCACATCGAATATCATGATCTCCCTTATTATGGAATCATATGATCTCCCCTCTCACGGAATCTAATGATTTCCCCTCTCATGGACTATCATGATCTCCCCTATTATGGAATCACAAGACCTCCCATTTCATGGAATATCATGATGCCGCCTAATATGGAATGGCATGAACTCCCTTGATATATAATCACATGATCACCTCAATTATGGGATATTATGGTCTCCGCTAATATGGAATCACATAATCTCCCCTAATATAAAATCTCATGATCTCGCCTAATATGGAATATCATGATCTTCCCTAATATGATATCACACAATCTCGTATAACATGAAATACGTCCTCTTCTGGGCTTTATGATTCCTTCTCGAGGTAGAGATATTTTACTTGTCTTAAAATAAATAGAAACTAATAAAGTGGCATTATGTCTCACGAGAGGATAGCTTCACGGTATAGAAAGCGATTTAGTGTTCATTCTGGATGATTTTGATATGAAGAAAGCAAGAAGAAATGCATCCTTTCTGTTTTCTTATTTAACTGATTCCGTTCTTAATATATATCACATCATAAAGTAAAATTTAAAAGTATTATATGATTCTTGCCTGGTAGTCATTTCCATTTGATTAAAACAGCCCAAGCAATAAAATCTTTAAGCTTACGTTTCTTTTTTTGTTTTTAAATCGGTAACTGTCAACTTTCAATATTATTTTCCTAAATATTCTTGAATATTACACAAAATTATTACTTACTTTTTATAGTAAAATTTGATCGAATTTTTATTTACTATTTTATACGTTAACTTATTTAACAATCAAAGGAACTTTTAATTGCAGTATATTATACGGTTACTGAGATATGAGATTTACAAGTTCCAGAAAGTTGTGTACTTACGTTCTTAAAGACACATGTCGCATGTGGATAAAGACGTTGGTTCAGTGACTTGATTGGTGATTGGTGTTCAATACCTGGCAATGGTGTACAAAAACATTTTGAGTTTAAGGGAGATAACTGAGACATCAGCTAGAGACCTGGAACTCGAACAATCTTCCTCGGTGGGCGAAATAAATGGTTAAGTTCGAAATTCCGAAACAGCGTGAATATTATGATAAAGAAAAATTATTTATAACTCTTGTATGTTTTTTATCTCATGGTAGGAGTTGTGAATTGTGAGGGAATCAACAACAGAAAAATTTCATCTGTGATGATATATCTAGATGATATATTTTGCTATTCCTATGTGTCTTCGGATTTCTGTGTGATTATTCTGTTGTCTGTCATTATAATTAAGTATACTTAAATTTCGGCACTTGCTTTTTTTTTTACAAAGTCTCCAATAACCTAGTTAGATCAAAATATTTGCGTATCTCTTTTCCCGTGCAGAAATATCTATAAGATCATCAGTTTTAACCTCTTTGGTCAGATCAATGTTAAAAATGGCTGAGAACAAGTGAAGCCTTTGTAAACTGAATAAAAAATCGCTACAGTACCAGAAAGAAATAAACCAGATAACAGAAACCACATTGGTTGAGGGTTCCAATCGGAGTAAAAGCTAAATTTGTTATCATATATAACACGAAGAGAAGACAATGATACAACCGAAATGTTGAAAAGCCACTTACTTCAAAGACAAAGTTAGAAAGGAAACTGCCTATCAATAATAGAAAGAGCTATAAAAGCTACAGGACCTGAGAAATCTATTTTCATGAAAAATTGAGAGAAAAATTGAAAGAAATATTCTATAATTTTCAACCCACAGCAGCACTGGCAACTCAGCCAGGGAATGGCGAAATATGAGGAAACGGTTAATCGTTCTATTACATTTTCGGTTGTTTATTTCGAAGATAAATGTTTCTTTTGTGTTGTCACCTTATATTTAATGATCTTTTCAATTCAATTATCTTTACTACAATATCCAACGATCAATTCTGTGTATCTTCTGAGAATAATATTAACAGAATGTTATCATTGTATCTTATGGTGCAAAGTTATGTCCACTGATAATAAATCCTGGTATAATTTCTAGTTGCCATACGAATGTTTCATTGTATCGGATTAAAAAAAAACAACAAAAAAACAAAACATCCGCTTAGAAAAATCATCTTTGTTTTACTTCATGAAATGAAGATAAGAAAAGATTATATAACTATATATATTATAGGTCCTTTCATATGGGTAGTGAATTGCTGGACAATCTCATCACAGATGAAGTGGAGATTTCAGGCAACAGAAATGAGCTTTTACATAAGGAAACTCAGAATACCTTGGGCAAACATATATGCAAAGACTATGTTTTAGACAAAATGGAAGCCGAAAGGATTCTTGTTCTATAAGAATAAAGTGTTGCTGACGAGACTTGAGTTTCAACATAGATCTTCAGTGAGCAAACACATGCGATTCCATTATGAAATAAAGTGGATCACGTGACCATGGCAGAAATGCATATGTAGAAAGTTGCGTGACGTCAAAACTATCGCTATTTCTAGTCTATCCTCTATAATATACGAATGCCTCCTTTATTACAATACGGGACGCTATTTTCTACTCTATTCACTGTACTATTTCTCTATTCAGATACGGTGGTTACTTTTCGAGCGAGTATTATCGAGCAAGTACTATTAGTGTTAGTGCTATTCGAAGGCGTCTGACACCAGTATTGTTCAAATGCGATTACAAAATCCCTAAAATAACGAGCATTTCGAAAGTTGGCATCACAAGTGTGGCAACAAGTGTTCGTTGATATCAACATTCTAGGGCACATAGTGAGGACAGAAAGCTAAGAAAATTTGACACTTACAAGGCATATTGAAGGCAAGAGGGACAAATGAAAACAGCGTATAAGCATATGTAACGAGCATTTACAAATTGATGGTAGAATATGGATTTGAAAAAAAGAGCAAAAATACATACTTTATTAAATATTACTAAGGACAATAAATTGTGGTAAGACTTGTTCGCTCATCCCCTGAAGGGGTATCGTAAATAAAAGAATGATATAGGTGTTAGGACTAGAGCATTTCTATCTATTTATGTGCAATGATTTAGTATTATTTGAAATGTACCGTCCATTGGCAGCATTTTCGTTATGAGAAAGGTATAATTCTATCTGTCGGGCCACTTTAAGATGTTAGCGATCATGGCTCTCCATGATTTCCAGTTTTATTAACTCTTAATAAATTTTGTTATTTTCTGATTTCTGTTAAAACTTTCTCCGACATCCTTTAAGTCAAGCTCGCTAAGTAGGTTATCCGTTGTTTTCCTTTGTCACTTTCGCTTGACACATGCATTGTGAGTATCACGTTTTCCAAACACTCTTTTCTCATTATGTATTTTAAAAGTTCATAGGTATAAGTTTCATCTTTGCTTACTTGTTCGATCCATGTTATTCTAAGAATCCTGCTGAACTAATTTTCTGGTGCTTCAAGACTCTCTATCTGTAAGGAGATTTTGCAGCATTCATTCGTATAAAAAGGACTGATTGTAAATAATAGTTCAGTATTCTCTTTGTTTGCAACGGAATGTTTCCATTTCTTAATATTTTACTTAGCTTTTGGAAGGCATATTTCCCTATCCCAATGTGCCTTCTCATTTTATGGTCGCACTTTCTATCCTCAAGGAACCTTCCTTAGAAAAACGAAACCATAATCTACATTTTTTTGAAAATCATTTCCCCCCAAAAAGACAGGAATATAACTAGTATCCGGGAATTACAGAGAGTGAAAGTGAAAGTGAAAGAAAACACTGGGTATAGGAAGTATTGAAGAAATGATAAAAGATGAAAGCGAGTCAAGATGATAGAAGAGGGCGACTTACGCTTTCAAGATTGTAGTTATCAGATAAGGAAGAAAACGGAATGGAGTTTTAGAGGCGGGAAATGCAAGTAATGTTTGGTTTGGTTTGGTTTGTTTTACGGTATATCAAACTCATTGGGTTATTTAATGCTTACAAAATATTTATTGCTAGTAATGTGTTTTTCATCAAAAATCTATTTCTGGGAATATTACTCCTTGAAGAAATCTATATCTGGTAATATTTTTTCCAAAGAATGTATAGCTGTTTGTATTGCTGGTATTTTTTTAAGTATTGCTGATAATAATTTTTCCTTCAAAAATTATGCTGGATTTTTTTTTTTTCATTACGAAGTATTAAAACATATTTTTTTACACAATTTTGGGTGTCAACTATTTGCCCATTGCTGGGGCCCTAACAGGTGCTACCACCTCGGGTCAAGGTGGACCTGGCAACACCAGCAATTAAGAGGTGGTTCCACGCTCCTCAAAACCTCCTGATCAGAGGCATTGCTGTTGGGCGTAGTTTATCGTCTTACCCAGGACGCTGATATAGTTTATCGTCTTACCCAAGACGCGGATGTAGTTTATCGTCATACCCAGGACAAGAAGTGCAAGTAAAGAAAATGCTGTAGTACTGGTTACATTTAACAATAAAATGCATTTCAATTAAAATGCATAATCAACATAGTTTACATCGTTAACAACGCAAATATGTCTGTGGATAATATTAATAAGTTTGTGGTAAAATTTAATTGAAAATCTCTTTATTTCTTCGCTGAGTAATTATCATTATTTTCACTCAAGCTATTGGCCACATTTTTTGTGGTTATCACAATATTTCAACCGTTACATCTTCTGGTAATCATGCGGCGCTTTTCCATATGGCTAACCTTAAGGGATTTTCGAAATTAACGCTTTATATAATCTACAAGAATAGATTTGTTTCCTTCCACTGACTATATATAGCGATATCTCGTCTACTTCTAATGTAGTACTGCCCACGCTGTTACCACTAAGACTGCATCTGAAATACTTTCCCCACGAATTGAACTCTCACTTACAATATAATCGAATTCAAAAAAACAACGCTTTAGTTCTGTCGCATGTGATGTAATAAATACAATCTAGATGAGATATTCCTATACATGGGCAGTGGAAAGAGAAAACCATACACTTTTATATTGGACTAACTGTTCACTTTCAAGTTCTTGGCAAACTACTGAAGAAGACATGTAGACACACCGACCGAAACATTGTCATAATAATAACTAAAAAACGGATAATACACAGCATGCAAATAATGTAAATATCTACATATATGTTTGCTCAACCTCGGATATACGGGAGGTGGTAGAAATTATCGAGGGATTCTACCATAGAAATATCAAAAAATTGCACTCTCATGAATTCGCAAACCGTTTTGTGTTCAAATAATGCAGTTAAATTTTCCGATTGCTTGCCGCAAAATCTTAATTTCCAGTCAAAATCATTTTTTTTCTATTTCTACACTCGTTCCCAAAAGAACTGTTTACAATTAATAATAGGAAATCTTTCATTTCTGATATTTAATTCATAGTTTCTATTGTTTCAGTCGAAGTAGCCATTTGTCTGCTCTATTTGCCTACCAACATATCGTAAAAATTAATGCGTACAAAATGTGTAAATGTCGTTCAGTTCGTGACATATATTGCCTATTTTCGACTGGCTCCGTCAAAGTTGTTTTTGTTTTCTGTTTTTAAGACTGATTGAGATAAGTTGTTGTTTTTGGGATATAATTCATCTTGCGTCCATCTAAATGTCCACTGTCTCTGTTGGAGTAGTTTTTTGTTTGAATTTGTATACTAACTGTAAATTGTATCATAAAACCATTCATTTCGACTCATTTAATTCCTACAATCGACTGTCTCAGACGAAAAAGCTGTTTATATTTTGAAAAAAGAAATTATTTTTTTCAAATAAAGTCAGAGAAGGTAAAGAGAGAATTTCGTGTTTTCCTTTATAGGACACGAAATATTGCGGTGTTTGTAGATTTTCCAAAGATTAACATTAAATTAAAAAGCTTTTCAAGCGTAGCAAAATTAAAGAATCATGGAAATGCTATATGTAAAACACAATTTTAATATTGGTGGCGTGTCATGGTGAGACTTATATGAATTATTGCAGAGTAAGTCTTACCATTCCGGGGAGAAAATGAACAACATTATCACCAATAATAACCTTTATCTTGGACTTTTAGAGTTAACAGCAAAATTTTAATCCTCATCGTTCTTATGAAATCCTGAAAGTACGAGATCATCACCATGCATAATTTCTTGTCTTTTTTAGATCTTGATGTTATTTCACAAGCATACGATGTAGGTTATGCATTGTTTTCATCTGTCCCACTTGCCTTTACTCTGTCATGTTAGTATCAGATTTTCCTAGCTCTCTTTCCTCATTTTGTGACGTAGAAAATTTAACTGTCTCTTCCTGATATTATCACCTTTTTGTTTCCATTTACTCAAAAAATTCGTCATAGTCATCGCCCGATTGTATCCTCATCATCTTTCTGTAGAACTACATTTATCTTGCTAAAAGTCTTTCCTTCATGTTTGAGGGGAATGTCCAGTATTCACCTGAAAACTTATCACATAACACTTCAATAATCTGTAATTTGTTTTTTTTCGACTCGGTATGAAACCTTCCACATCAGAAAATGATGTCTCTATTTCTGAGATGAGGTATTATGTACACTATTTACATAGTTCGGACTATTATCTTAATCTTTGTGGCCATATTTATCACAATGTTTCAGCCGTTGTACGATCCGGCCTTCTTCAGGCGGTTGGAATGTCGAATTGTACCCTTTATTTCGTTCGCTAGGTTATACTGTTCTAGTTCCACGTGCCATGCCTAATGAATGTCAGTTATCGGTTATCTCCTGTTAATTTACCTCTCCAAGTTCTCCACTGCGTTAACTAGGTATTGAACTCACACTCTTTGGTTCCTGTCATTGGATCTAACTATCCACTGTGCTATGTGTCCTCGACATTCCAACTACCTGAATAAGTCCGGAGCGTAAAACAGCCGAAACGTTGTGATGAATATGTCAACGAAGATCAGGATAATAGTCCGAATAATGTAAACAGTGTATAAATAAATTCCTCTTATTTCTGAAAATCTTTCTTTTCGCTGCTCTCAATATATTATTTCTGAAATGTAGCAGCGTAGAAAATGTAGCAGGAATTCATTTATTTCGCAACTTTGTTGAATATACTGGAAATATTCTTTAGTATCGCATAAGTATTTTTGTAGCTTAAAGTATTATAGTCCTGTGCTTATGTGAATATAAAATTTCGCTTCTACGCTTCACGTTTGAACGCACACATTATGCATACAAAAAGTGAGAAATGCTGTAACTATTTCTGGCAAACGATTCCATTCAAGTGAATTCGATTTTAAATGCTTATCGTCTTGTACGTTTCAGTGTGCATATCTTTATCTCTGTGGGTTTGTGTGTGTTGCTTAGTATGACGAAGCCATTTCGAAATATAGCTTTCAAATCCAAACAATATGGCTCGAAGTGAATCCCCTGTAATGCAAAAGGGATAACCATGATAATCTCTCTTAACGAACAACGGTCAACAATGGAAAACCGGCCGCTCGAGATACTCAAGGTTTAATAGATGAGGCGGCATGGCCATTATCCCGACGCCTGTCTCTACTCGATAGAACTTAACTTTACCCCCACCTATTCACCGAAGAGCCTAAAATTCTCAATCTTTTCATTTTCCATTGTTGCTGCATACATAATTCATGTTATTTAAGTTGACATTACGTTCACTGAAAATTATTCATGGAAGGCAATGGACGGCGGGTGTGTAGTCCCAGATGGACAACTGATATTATATTATTCTAAACGTTTTCACTTTGGTGCCTCAGTAGCGAGGAGTGGACAGGTGCGAAAGTAAAGGCAATGAATCGGCTGTACAGGATGCGCCAGAAAAACGTCACATATATACCTCCCAAGAATAATTTCCACACAATGTTAAAGCATTAGTGGCAATAATATCTTTATCTAGATAATTTTTTCCTATTATGTTGGAGGAATTTCTAGGAGATATACACGGGAGGTACTTCTGCCGCACCATTGGTAAGAAAATCAATGAAAATGTAGTTATTTTTTTTTACATCAGTCCTTGCCATTTCATTCGTACGAAAGTATCAATAAACTTAAATTTCTCACAATCGCCAATAGTATCAATATAATTATCCACATTACTATAAAACCGCAGAATATGTTAGGATACAACGGGGAGACTAAATGTGGTTTTTATTTATAATAATTACATTCAGTTCTTTAATTAGAAACTTTCCCATGTAACAACTGACAGTTAAAAATTTTCTTTTGCCCATAGTGAAGTATCAGATATTCACTGTGCATATCGAAGACAGGAAAGAAAGAAGGATGCAGTGAAACACCTACCCAAAGAACAATGTCTAAATGGATGGCAGATCAGTCTTAAAAAAAAAAAAACTGTACAAAACTCTACAAATGACAGGAAGTTGTTTGCTAGTTGGTTGATTTGTTTTAGCGACAAATCAAAAACTATGGTTTATTTAACACAAAATTCTAAATATTTTGAAAACAATATTATGGCTTTAGCTCAATAACTTTTGAACAAGATTGTTTCCATTCAATTACTGATATGCCTTCAACTATTTGTATTATAAGTCATTTTGCTATAAAATATATTGCTGGTTATTTTTAAAAAAAATAGAAATGCTGATAATTTTACTATAAATATCTATTGTTGGCAATTAATTCTCTGTATTGCTGGTATTTTGCTATAAATATGTATTTTTATACTATCTTAGTGGTCCCTCGAACAACAGTAATGAGGAAGTGCTTCCTCGCTCCTCAGAAAACACCAAAGAGAGGCTTCGCTGCCGCATTTGGATTATCGTCATACCCAGGACTAATAGGAAGTTGTGTTGAACCGTGATAGCCCAAGATCGGAAGCGATATTACACATAGGATATGTAGCAACGTCTAGGGTATTTGTTCCAATTATTTCTGTCTACTTGGGTGGCTACCAGTTCCTAGTATCCGAGACATGTTCTAATTTTCGGAAAGTTTTAGGTCCTGAGAAAGATTGGATAGACTGATGAGATGAACTATTGAAAAAAACTAATAAAACTACCTTTTGACTACGTTCGACGCCAAATATATACAATTCCACAACCTTTCGGCTACACGTTTTCCCCCCAATACTTGGAAGAACCTGTGGTATATTTTTTTGGGCCATTTTCCAACCTGCACGCCTGAATAGTCTGTTCAGGGTAACAACACAAATTCACAAAAATCAGATTATATTCCAGTTTCGACGGTAAGAAAATTAACGCTGTGACAGGTATACGATCCGCCAGTCACATATGAGTTAAAATTGTCAATATCAATGATAGGACGTATGTAAATATAAGAGTGTACCTTTACGTCAACATCCAACGGCGCTAATCTGTTTCATGTATAAACGCAATCTATTTGGCATACACACACACAAACACACACGCACAAACACGCGCACACACACACACACATGCACGCGCACAAAAACACAGGCACTCACACACAAATACAACGCACACACACACACGCACTCACACACACACGCGCGCGCAGACAAATTTTTATATATATATATATATATATATATATATATATATATATAAATATATGTATAAAATTTTATATATATATATATATATATATATATATATTGAAAGTACAATATGAATAAGGACAAATGGAATAGATTTTAGCCGACGCGTTTCATCTTATGATGAAGCATATCAAGGAATTGTAAGGAGTTTATTTTGCAACAAGTTTTTATAAACAGAAATGCTTATAAATATTCATACCGCTAACTGAGAATTTTAGATAAATTATGGAAGACCGTAAGCGAAGGAATTTAATAAACAAAAATGTTTTTGAATGTATTTGCATATTTCAAATTCAGCTTTTGGTATACGTTGCATCATATCACCACCTGTAATGATTTATGCCTGACATAATTGAGAAAACTGCAGCTTTGTGGTACCGACTCCCAACAGGATGCTTCCCTAATTACTTCAATCAAAACCTATTGAAATCTTAGGTTAACCGTTATGTTCCTCAGATGGCCCCATAAAGTTTGCCTCTTGCTCTTTAAAAATCTCAATCGAGTGGCTCTTACGTCTTGGACGCGGTGAAAATTATTGTAAGAATCATGAATCTGTGCTTTCTGTTTATCCAGATTTTTTTCTTTATACTGCGCTATGGCTTCCACAGCCGTGGATAAAATGCGCATTATTTGGTGGTAGAAACCCCTAAATAATAATAATAATAATAATAGGTAGTAATTACCTATAAATGTCTGTAAGTCAACCGACTACAGAGCCTAGCTGGGATCTTTTCGGCTCGACACAAGGGCAGAGTCTCGTTCGGCGATATTGGCCAACCCGATCCCGTTTATGCGGGCATTTTTGGCCGAGCCTACGCGCTCGGAAACCCCATGTAAAACTCGGACTTTGCCACATCTGCCCTCGTTCTAGTAAATATTGCCTAGCTGGGATCTTTTGAGTACGTCTAGACTTACGCGAGAACTACCTACCTTTCAAATGGAGCACACACTACTGGATTGACTTGCGACGACCTTGTGCGAAATTGTTACATTTATTCTTGTGGCACCATTTACCAAGGCAGAAAAAGAAAAGAAAGAAAAGAAAGGAAAGGAGAGGCGAAGACCCAAAGTGTGGATGATAAGCAGAACACCACGGCAAAAAGACAATGGATAAAGGATATTTTGATAGGTAGCAGGTGGCGAAAGAGTGTCATTACAATGGCAGGGAAATTCTGAGTGGATAAAGGAATCGGGTGTGTTCTGGCGACGGGCTGTGTTATCTGGGATACATAAACTAACCGCTAGTGCGGGAAAGCATCTGATTAAGCAAAATCCAGACCGACTAGCCAAAGAAAAGTCCAATTGAAAATGTTAATTTTGACAAAACACAGGTGAAACTACAGGGCTTTGGATAGATATGAAAAATTAATTGTGTCAAAAGCCGCACACGATGTGTCCACTGACCGATTTCTTTCGACAGAACATCTTTAGCCTGCGATAATAAAACTATATTATCAGAAATGTGTACCGAAAAAATGAATGGGAACTTAGAAATGTTTTTTTTTCGAGGCGACGGTCTGGCCGTGTTAAGAAGACCACCTATTCTGATAATTAGCGATAAGATGACTGACGAAGCCCAGGGGAAAAACAAGAGTTATGACCACCATCGATCGTATTGTTCTGTTTGCGGCTAGAGAAAATGATAACTGCGATTAAAAGAAAGAAAAGGAAAAGAAAAAGATATTTTTTTTTGTTAAGCAAGATATTTTTTTCCCCTGAAACAAAGCCGCGGAATCGTACAGAACATCATTGGTCGAGTGGTGATCATGTGACGCAAGGAGGAGGCTGTCGCCGCCCTTCTAGAGGATGGGTATGAGAGGTTGCTACGAAGAAGTGGGGAGGGCAGTTCACGCCCCTCTGAAGTTTGATGAGAAGGTGGGAGTAAGAGAAGGCTCCCACAAATGGAAAAAAATGGAAAATTCCTAACCAGAAATAAAAGAAGTGGATATGTATTTAGAATTATCGAGGAACCCCCGGCGCCGACAAACCCACCACGGTTTTGGTCGGCGTCCATATAAGCGAAGTCGCAGCGAGCAGAAATCAGTTAAGTTGAGTTGCAGTTGAGTTCGAGTTAAGTTCCAGTTCGGTTCGAGAGACTTCCCGCCTCGCAGATAGCTGACCAAGATTCGCGCAAATTCCGGACTCCTCTTCAATCCAAGAACAATTAATTTGAAGAGCGACTTAGATCCAGACCACCAAAATAAGTTTTTTTTCGACTTTCGTCCGAAGACACAAAAAAAAAAACCAATTTCTTAAAGAGCAAACAACTTGAAGCGTTAAAACTCGTCTAACGGAAAACAACGTGTCACAATCCATAGAACGGGTCGGGAAATAGACGCAGTCCTATGTATCCAACAACTAGACATAAAGTTTGTTATCCTTTTTTTTGATACCTTGAATTTTTGAGATATCATTTTATTTTCTTTTATGCATATTTGTGTGGTGTCACCCCCGTTGAACCCGATTTGCATTACGGCCACAACTACTGATTGATCTCGTCTGCCTAAGATCAATTCACAACGAATTCACATCCGAATCACCAAAAGGTTAGAACGTCACATTTGGGTGCCGCAACCGATACCAAGCCAGTTGGTCGTCACAGGACGAGACAAACACGACTGACGCGACAGGCGGACGTCACGTTTGGAGCGGCGACACCCGAACGGAGCAGCGAGGAGTGAGCGAAGGCTGTGTTTAGGGACTTCGCAGCTGACGCCGCGACAAGGACGTCACATCTTATTATAATGTATATTTTTTTACAATAAACATTTACTTATTTTATCCAAAGTATTTTTCAAGTACATATTCCTATTAGCACGGAATATAATAATGACGCTAATAGTAATTTTCCTTAAACACATGGAAATGTGTAAATCCTAAAATACACCAAAGACAGTGCCATTTACTTCCGCCTGAATATCTGGCTGGGAATCATTCAAAGGGAATGCATTTCACCCCCTTCTGTGTTCTTACCGCCCCCCTTATGCCTGAAATAAACAATAGATATGGTTACAAACTAAACAAGAATGGATTCAAACACCTACTCTACATGCATGATATCAAACTCTTTGGTAAAGACAGCAATGAGTTGAAATCTCTCCTCAATGCTGTAAAGTGTTTCAGCGATGATATAGGCATAGATTTTGGATTTGATTGATGTGCAAAACTAATATTCAAGAAATGGAGAATTACAGAAACATACGCAATTGATTTAAATTTTGTTACAAGTATTGGTGAACTGTAAAAAAATAGAAGGTACCTATGTAGGAATTAGCGAATAAGATGGACTACACCACATTCAAATGAAGGAGAATATAAGAAAAGAATAATACAGATGTGTGTATTAAATACCGAGCTGAATTCAAAAAGCAAAATATCAGTCATAAACAACTTAGCTGTACCTGTGGTGTAGTACACTTTCAACATCATTACATGGAAAATAGATAAAATTAAGCGAATGGACGCCAAAACGACAAATGGTCTTAATTGCCATCGCATGCATCATCGCGACGCTGATGTTGATCCTCTGTATGTGAAGGATGCAGAGGATTTGTTCAACTATAACTGTCTTACAAAACTACAATATTGCGCCTTCAAAGAACACGAAAGAATTAAGATACTGCATTCAGTAATAAATGTGGCCAAACAGTTTAAATTTAATTTCAAGTAGGTAAAGAAACGCAACTTAATACACCTACTGCAGCGAAATCCACAAAAAAGAAAACAAAAGTAAATCATGGTAGCTTTGTCATTATCTCTTATAAAGTGGAATGTCTACATTGCAATATTGAAATTCGGTAAAGAGATGGTTTGTTTGAGGACATAGCTCAATCGCTGCCCGAGCAGTAAAAAAATTGTTTCAATGGAAACGGGCCGACCAATAGCTGAGCAGTTGTAAATAAGAATTATATGATCTGGAAAGGGAACAGTCTAAACCCGTAATTATAATAAAATAATTTCCAAATTCTAATGTTTTTATCCTCATCAAGAAACACATGTTGAAGTCAAAAGAGTTCAACCACCTGAAAGTTATCATAGCAACAACAAAGACGTGGATATCATTCCGCATACAAATAATTATCATTACTAATACTATAAATACAGATGAAAAT
The DNA here is from genome assembly GCA_903632075.3 of Acanthosepion pharaonis. Classification (NCBI taxonomy): domain Eukaryota; kingdom Metazoa; phylum Mollusca; class Cephalopoda; order Sepiida; family Sepiidae; genus Acanthosepion; species Acanthosepion pharaonis. The sequence continues at coordinate 75,332 of CAHIKZ030002805.1, forward strand.
AAGTATACTTTTATTAATTGAAATAGAAATTAATTTTGTACTTTTTTTAAACAGATGGAGACTTCCAGGCGTGAGCGTTGAAGATTCAAAAAATTTAAAATTCCTCAGAATCTGGATTTAGCTAACCTTTGTCTTGGGTTGGATTCTCAGATTCACATACCATTGAAATATACGAACGTAGCCGGTTATCGTCTTACCTTTTTTTTTTTTTTTTGGAAATTATCCATTATTTTTTAAATTATCTGTGCAGAGGAAACAGGTTCAATCTGCAAATATTTGCTTCGGAATCTACAAAAACCTAACTAGTCACTCTGGTGATATATAAATAATGATGAACTATTCATTTATATTCTGTTTATATTGTAATAAATACTCGTCATTTCCTATTTAATAGCTTAATTTTTAAGGCGTAGAAACACAATTGGAAGATGTTTTGAATTTTTTTTCCCGAAAATAGTTATCATTTTCGGCTAAGACGTAAAGTTCGGCCATTTGATAACGCGATGCTTGGTAGACAGAAAGAAAAAAAATATGACAAAATGCAGTGTATCGTAAACCAAGTGTTTGTCATCTGTCACAAGATACTTCGTCTTTCCCTGTTCCAAATCGCTTTGCCGGTTTTCTATGATGATTCAGTATTATCGGTCGGAAGTTGGTGACACTGATGTCAGCAGTCGATTAAGTCCTGCAGAGAAAACAACCTAAAAAAGACAAGCAAAGAATCGTGCTATTTACAAGTGTCTGGCCGCACATCAATAAATCATATAAACGTGGCTGCCATCTTTCACCAGACGCTATTCTTCCGTTTTTCCTTCTCCGGTCCGTCGACGCTTTAACACAAAAACGAAATATCATCTGACTTCATATTGGCGACTTCGATGACTTTTACACTAACAATATGTTCCGAGCCAAATGTGTCTCGCAAACCTATTACCGCTGCGGTCATATCTATTGAACAACACAATGGATTCCGTCATATTAAGACCTAAGATTGATTGTCTGTCCTTTTTAAAACGGTTAAAAGAACGGCTACTTGTCAGCGGGCTAAACATTAGGAGTGCTTTCTATAGGAAATAGATCTTTTTTTTTTCCTTTTCTTATTTCATATCAGTAGCCACCAGCATTAAATATTTAATTTCCAGGACATTATTTTCTATGTAACACATATCTGAAACAAATCCATCAACCACAGTCTTAGGTATAATTAATTACAGACGAAAATAAAGAAAATGATTCGGCTTTTGTCGGCTTAATTCTTAAGTAACTGACTAAAATATATGATAAATGTTTTCTGGGTGTAGGTTGAAGCTCTATGAATAAGCTGGAGCGGTCAGTGATAAATTGGGATTCTGATTAGCGTAACGAGTTTCTACAGAGCGACAATTTAACAAGTTGAGTTAGAATTCCATCCGAATCTCTTGCCTATGATATTCATTGATGGTCTTCTTAAAGAACTGTATCTATCTTTTCTCTTCAAAACTATTTATAAAATATCTGGTCTTATATATTTACACCCTTGTGCAAATTACTCGAAACAACCAATTTAGTTTCTTTGATTTCGCCATGCATATTGATTTCGACCCACTGGAGTGACAGGGTGTAATCGATTTTTATGCTTCCCTCAGATTTGCGATGCTGCGCAGTTGTAGTAATCTATTTTCGGGGTGTATGATGAAATTTGTTTGACCATAAAAATATTACGTCATCCGGGATTGCATCAGGCCCAAACACTATTGTCTTGACTGTCGATTAGTTGTCCTAACGCCATTGCCTGTGATGGACGTTACTCCAAGGCAGCGGATGAAAATTATAATGTTGCACGAACACAATGGCAAGACTTTCCCATGAGAAAATGAAAGTACTATCGACTGGCTCGTAAACCCCCCCCCTGATTTAAATCCAATAGAGAATATATAGAGATTTCTTTGAATGGACATACGAAGTACTAACAGGTGCATTGGATTATTTTTCATTGGAAAAACACGAAAGAAAGGTAAATAATAACGGAATTTTTCCTTTTATTTCAATTAATTTGCAAAAGGTTGTAGCAACAACTTTGCTATTAAACTAGTTGTTCCAGCATCTCTAACACGTAATTTGTGTAATTTGTTTGTTTAACGTCACATCAATTCTTTATGGGTTATTTAATGACAAAATTTAATTTTCTTGGGAGCATTGAAGTAATACAAATATGATACATGTTTTTCTTTTTTTCAAAATTGATTAAATAGGTGATGATACTTAGCTTTTGTACACGTTTGTTTGTACAGCCGTTGATATGTGTGTATTATATTGTAGTTTTGTTGGAATTATATTTTGGAACAAAGTTTATTTTCTTTAAGAAATGCTAAAATATTACATGGATTAATGTCATGAGAGAACTATTTCATGTTGGTTGTTTTGTCGATTGTGTTTAACGGCAAATGGGTAATTTAATGCAGAAATCTAAATATTTTAAAGAATTATTTGGGTTGAATTGAATATATTTTGATCGCAATTGTATATCTTCAGCTACAGATAAAATTTATTGTTGGTCATTTTGCTATAAAATGTATTGTTGGAAAATGTTCATATGAAAATATATTGTTGGTATTTTTACTATAAAAATGTCTTTTTATACTGTCATCGTGTTTTGTTTATGTTTAGGCGTTCACTATTTGCTCATAGATTGGACGCCAACAGATGCTACCATCCCGATTCAGGGTAGACCTCGGAAAAACTGCAAACAAGAGGGGGTTCTACGCTCCTCAAATCCTCCAATCTCTCGATTACAGGCCTTCCTGTCGGACGTAGTTTATCGTCATACCGAGGCTATCCATCACGTAGAATCTACATCCTATTGAATACGCACCTTCAGTAAACGACGAGTTTAAATCTTTAAGAATATTAATTCTAAGGGTGTAATTAATTAAGAACGTCTTGCGTTTTCAAAGGAAATAGTCCTTGTCTCGTTCGATACTCATTTACATTTTGCAAAGGAAAGTGCGATCATTGTTAGAAGAATTTAATTAGACTGCAATAAAGTTCTTTGTCTGTACAGATTGATACGGGGTATTGCTATTTTATTTTGATTGTCTGGGATATTTCTAAGCCTGCCAGTAAGCGGTATATGTCCTTGTGGTAGTTGTTAACTGCTTGGCTACCCTATTTACATTATTCCAACATATTTATTACAACGTTTCCGGCCTTCTTCAGGTGGTTGGAATGTCAAACTGAACCCTTTATTTCGCTCACTGGGATAAACTGTTCTAGTTCGATATGCCATGTTTAATGGATATCAGTTATCATTTATCTCCTGTTAATTCCACTCTGCAAGTTCTCAACTGCCTTAACCGGGTATTGAACTCACACTCTTTTGGGTCCTGTCAATGGATCTAACCAACGCCTTTATCCACTGTGCCATGTGTCCACTCAGAAATATAGACAATCTTTGATACCATCATACTTCCTCTTTCATGGTTAGGATGCACTTACGTATTTTATATCCTTACCCTGATAAGGTGCAAGACTGTAAGTAAAGGGCAAGCAGAGATTGCCTAACTGAAAATATAGTGGGACCTTGCTTCGAAATGATCGCTACACGTCGTGGCATCCAGTTTAGAATAGTTTTAGGACTGAATCTCACAAGCCTAATTTCGTGTAATATCATCTAAGAAACAAACCAATATTTCTACAAGATTAATAATTATTGCCCCCATTGAGTTTTTACGCAATCTTCTATATATCGCATCTCAGTTAACACAAAACCTATGTAGTAACCCGTAGCGTTATTTGTCCTGTGCTCTAACTATCTCACAGCAGTAACTGTCGAAGTCCTATTATCTTAGAACAGTTAATCATAATAGGAATTTGGTCTCGACGTCAATGTTGATAGCAACAATTTCAATTAATTTAATTATACAAACCATGCTACTATCATAACAAATAACAAGTGACATACATAAATTTCCAGGGAAGATATTGAATTAATTAACAATGTCGGATTTCATTCAGCCCATAGCGTATATGGACAGTCGTATTAAAATAAGTCGATAGGAGAAGAATCTTGCTATATTAGCATTCGCTAAACAAGAGAGATTGCCTTCCTGAAGAGAACTTTGCCCTTTGAGCCACACGATGTCGCCTGATAATCAGCCTTATTTACACGCGACTGTGAAAATCAAACTGCTGTATTATGAGGCGATATGTGTGCTCGACTACGTTAATTGAATGCGCAAGAAAACGAATATAATGTTGATGAACCAAGAAGGAAAGTGGCGAAAAATAAGTCCAACTTTTTATACATAACACAGATGAAATGACGCATTTTTTGGTTGTTTGTTGATCCAGTCGTCTAACGAAGTAATTTCCTGAATACATGAAAATCTTGCTCTATTCCTTACCTTTTTATTTCCAGGTAACTTTTCTAATAATCACTTGTTAATCATACGCCCAATGAAAATGATTATAATGAAACAATGTCGACTAATCTTACTGTATGAGTATACAAACATAGAAAAGGAATCATATTGCATCGGCATTACATTCGCTATAAAATGGATAGTCTCTGTAGAGAGTAATTCAGTGATTAGATGCAAGTGCTTCACCAAAACAAAAAATTGAACCTCCACTAGACCCTGAAAAAATAATGGTAACTCTATGGTGGCCTTTCAAAGGGGTTATTCATCATTCAGTCTTGCCTGAAGAGAAAACAATAAAATATGCAAGGAAACTTGAAAAAGAAGAATCCTAATTACCAATAGAGATGGCCAAATTTTGCTTCACGGCAACACACGGTATCATGTTTCTAGATCAACTGTCAAAAAGCTTTTGTTGTGCTTCATGTGTGGTAGTCTGAAATATAACATTTTACTTCATCATCGACATTCACCTGATATCTCTCCTACTGACTATCTTTTATCAAAGCATTTTGAGCTTTTCGTACGCAATAAAAAATCTCCAATAAGCAAGAGGTAATCGTAGCGTTTAAATGTTTTCATATCAAAAGATGAATATTTTTTTAAAGATGGGATCAAGACTAGATTAGAGAACAGTTATGCATCAGCCATTTGCGGTGCCATTTTCAACTAAATAAACGAGTTATTTAACATTTCAGAAGCGTTTTATTCCTTTTCTCACTCTCTCGATATATATATATATATATATATATATATATATATATATACATATATATATTAGCCTTATCGAAGGCAACCAAACAACTTTTCCAAAAAGAAACCACGTAGGTGACGTGACGATCGCCCTTCGAAGTTGTTAGTTTTCTAATTGCTCCCAAAGATTACTCATTCGGCTATGATACTAATGTCTTTCTCGCTAGAATGCGTATTGCAATCTTTTAAGTCTAAAATTTGTTCGCTCATCGATTATTGCTGTCATAGAAGTTCTAGTGCTTCTGTTTTATATTCAATGAATCCTGACAAAATCTAAAGAATAATCTGTAATGGTTTCAGTCCTGAGCTGGCATCACAATTTCAGCAAATTTCACACTGCTCTTTTGTAACCGTTTCATTAAATATTTTCACGGTTAATACTTTTTAGCTTATCTCGTTTTGTATTTCAACTTCACGACATAAACGAAATTACGGTCTGCCAGTTGGGTTTCATGCATTTACTACTGGAATGACGAGTTTTAACCATCGTTTCTATGCCAAGAGTTTCTTCTTCCCCATTTCTCACTTGGCGAACTGTCTTCCGGCTTCTATGCCAAAATATTCTTCATTGAATTACAACGGTTATCCTCTCTTTTCTTGAATCCTTTTCTTTTCTTATAATTTCTGTTTCTTTCATTATCATTAGACTCTTTCATCCTAGTAACTTTTGTTCATTTACTGGGGTTTGAAATGATTTTAAAACCAAAACAATCTGCACTTTCAATTTAAGAGTTCTTATTTCATCTACGCCTTCTGCAATCGGAGTTATTATTCCTGATTTGATTCAACTTCTTTACATCCTCTAATTCGTATCTATTTTGCACTTGTGTTAAATCGAGTCAATGGAGATGAACCAACACGAGACCGTTTACTGAAGTATTCGTTATCTTTGTTAGTTCATTTAATGAATACTTTCTTTCCTACTATATATTTCTAATTCTTCCATTCACTTGAAAAGAATATTCAGCAATGCTGGAATTGATCTAATGGTAATGAAAAGCAATATTACATACATTAATAATAGAACAATTTATATTTCCTATACAATATCATCATGATTGTATCTTCAAAGAACTGATCCCTGTTATAAAGTAAGACTATTAATAGTTTCAACATAAAATAACATCCTCCCAGATTTTAGGGATACTGCAATTTTTTCTTACTTCATGTGTGGTAGCCTGTAACCACCATGGATGACATATCACTTCATCTGATTAAAGTTCTTTCATTTATGACGATTTCGGCTCCCTACAAGCCCTTATACTTTGTAGGTATAAGCAATGTTTTTTTTCTATTTTCTATGCCTTCTTTTACATGTTATCTCATCCGTTTACACTATCTCATTTGGCAAATTACTTGATATTCCTACATTTCCATCTTCTCTACAATAAGTTCTGCCAGTGATAAATTCTATAAGCACTGTGTCTTCACATTTCTTAATCTGAGTTTATGATACGCGTTCAATTTTGTTTATATTTCCTTTAATTCCTTTTGTTTTTCTTTATTCCTTCCATGTTATTCTCAGGATCCTTCACTAGAAAACGTCTCTGTTAACTCTTGTCTCCTCTTTAACTGTTAAGAAATGGGTGTAAGAAAGTGGATATTGTAGTAGGCTAAGACTCCAGATCTTGTGGTGCAATCTAATGATGGAGCATTTTCTGTTTTAAGTAGAGATTTGGATCTCATATCTCACAGGTTTGATGCATGTATCCTGTTGAAAATTTCGTGCAATTCTCCCACATCTTCTTTCCATTTTGCCCGGAGTCGATGTTTTTTTTTTCAAATATGATGAAGGAAACCCGCATCACGCATGAGTGAAATTATACTTGTTCCAGAACCACTCGTTAGCTTCCAAGTATTTCGCTATTCCTCGTGCATATAAGATTTCAACTCCATTCATGATACATCGAAATGACTTGGAATCTCACATATGTTAATGTAAAAAAAAAACAAAAAAAAAAACATCCCAATTACCGATAAATCAAGAGTTGGCGGGAAGAATATAACCATACTTGCAATGCACCTCAATGTACACACATATGTCGCCAATTAACCCCAATTATCCAAACGAATGAAATACATATAATATATAATGTAACTGTTTGTAATGATATGTCGCTTCAGTTAAATATTATTACGCTATACAAAATCAAGAAAGTCCATTTACAGAAGTCGAGTATTTATTAAGATGTAAATGTGGTTTAAGAAATAGCGGCTACATATGAGAAATCAAAGAGTTCGAATATAAGTCGAACTTTTTACATTCACTTACGGAAATTACATGTATTCATCTGTTGTCTCCTCGGTCATGGCTTAAATTACAGGGTAGACTGGACTCTAAAAGCTGTGATTGTCAACGAGTCTTGGTGAAAGTCTATTCTGCAGTCAGAAGCGTATAAGATCATAGGAACAAATCGTGGGATTCGTTTGTTAAGGCACATTATTCAAAAAACATCAGTTATGATTACAGGAAATATACCAACAGTCGAATTGAAAATTACTATTTTGTGAACTAAAATTGGGACATGCAAAACTATATAGTAGACAATGTATTAGACTTAATTATTTTGATGTCTGATGATGACATGGGGAGTATTTTAAAATAGTGTTTTGTATCTCCTAATGTACATGCAATCAAATACCGTATTATGAAACACAAGGATTTAATGACGGAAAACCTAGTTGGATGCTACATTTATTATTCTCATATTACATGCATTTGAATAATACCTCTTACTGTTCTGGTTTCATGTGTGCTGATTGAATGACAGTAAGTCTAAAAGACGTCAGCACATTTTGCATTATTCTTAAGAACACAGGGTTAACAATCATCTGGTTAATGTCAATTATTCGTTTCATTTCTAATTCACCCCAATTAATTGTAAAGTACAGATATTGATGAGCACAATACGTTTTTATTTCCTTATTTTAAGAGTTCATTATAAAGTTCTACAACGTTCCATCGTCCTGCTACATTTTGCTTTGACCATGTCATTTGCGAACAGTCATAATCTGTTATTTACTGTTTGCTTTGTTACGGTCATAATCGGTTATTTGCTGTTTGCTTTGTTACGGATAACTAATTAGGTTGGTGCAAAAATAATTTCGTTTTCTAACATATGTTACTATGTAAGAAAACGAAATTATTTTTGCACCAACCAAATAATTATTTGTGTTCATCTTGGGTGTTACCCGGCTCAGTGTTTTTTTTTTTATTCTTTTCGCTTTGCAGAAAGCTTACTAATCATCATCATTATCATAATCATAATCATCATCATCATCATCATTTAGAAGCAGAAGTATCTGATCCACGGTGTATTAAAGCATTGTTTAAAGAGTTAATACACGTGTCACATACATTAATTAAATCGTAATGCATGCTGGACTGCAGAAGATTTCCATTGTTTATTGTAAGATGTGCGTAGGTCTGTTAGAAGCGGGAAAACACACTGGCTCCTTTTTCACAAAGAAAAGCATTGAATGAATTGCATGTTTGCCTATCGGTTATATTTCGTCAAACAGAGTCAGCGGAACGAGTTGAAATTCTCATTATGTCATGTGTCATTGTTTTTTTTCGCTAACAATGATTTTTCTTTGTGCTACTATGTTTGGCTAACAAAAGAACTGTCACTTCCTCAAACACCTATATGCACGCAATATTTTAAAATGATTTTGCGTTGCACTGTATGTCCAAATCGCAGTGGAAATTGCTGAATCCATAGCCAAACTTGACAAAGTCTCTTTGAATACAGCAAGAAATCTACAGCTTAATTGCACAAAAACATTTAAAAAGCAAAAAATTATTTTTTAGCATAATCTCAGTCCTTATTAATGCAAGCGTGTCAATGCCTTTACCGAATTTAACAGAGGACATTTCATATTGGAATCAGTTAATTAATTTGTCAGGTTTGAAATTGATTATTCATCCACCCACGAGAGTCCATTTTTTATTTTATATTTATTGGGAATATTCTTGGTGCGTAGATTCTTCTGATTTGTCAATTTATAAAGACTATATTTCATTCAACTTAATATAATCTGAGATGTACATCCAAAAGACGCACATTAATATTTAAATTTCACACATTTCTTTAAGCATGAGTTGATAAGGTGAATTCTATTTACATAGAGATCGTTATAAGAAGTTAATTCTCTACAAGTAATAGTAAAAATTGACGGTAAATTTGCTAAAGAATTATAAATGCACACATACAACATACACACATAGATATACAAACACACACACATACACGCACACACACACACATATATATATATATATATATATATATATATATATTACAATGAATCATTCATACGAAAAATTGATTAGTAAAGTTAATGATATAAAATGGCAAATCCTTTCACAAACAAAATTTCCAAGGTGTATTAACCTACAAACACACGATGAATGCTATCATTCTTGTTTTAAAAAATTATAAACTGTATAAGGTCTTTCTTTAATACGCAAGTACATTCAACTGGACATTGAGTCATCCTCAGGCAAAGAAATTATTTT
>CAHIKZ030002805.1:90000-115000 GCA_903632075.3 Acanthosepion pharaonis
AACTCAAAAGATGACGATTAATTTAGCATTTAATTGTCTGAGTCAAGGGAGGGGAAAAAAGACTCCATGGGCGAGAATTGCTTAAAATAATCTTACGGCTACATCTAACTATAGTAATATTAAAACTGTGGAACCTAATAGTCTATCATGAACACGTAAAATCACGCGGTCAAAATACCAAGTAGGGAACAATTGCAATGGAAATACACAGGAAATAGTGAGATGGAAGTCACGTTAAGATGGTGGAAACATAATAGAGTTTAACATGCAAGGTCATGACTAATACGTTACATACAATTCGTTGTATTTTGTTATGTATATCAAAATATATAGCAGAACCAGATAGACATGATATTCGATGGCTGGACGGTTGATTTATAAACGTGCAAGTTGGATTGTGACAAGGAAAATTGTTTATTATGACACAATGAACGAACTTTCTCGTCAGCTGACCTATCAGTTCTTTTTATATAATCGTTCCTTTATGTCTGTTGAAAATGAGTGACAATGAAAGCGCAATGAGGCGAGCTTATGTTGTGGAAAATGGTTCTCAAGAAAGTCTAGCATTATTTACACTGTTTTTTTTTTATTTTCCTCGTCTTTCATTTTTTTTTTTTACTCCAATTCGTCCCAAGGAATGCATCAAAGCCACTGAGATACAAGAATTTACTATGTGAGGGATAATTAAAAACAGAAGCGTTACTAAGAAGCGAGTGTAGTCAGGAGCACAATCAGTAGTGATTCAGATTGCGTTTATATTTTTGAAGATTAATGTTGACTCGAAAACATGCAGCCAGATGGGAGTTCCACAAGCAAGAAGTGCGGGAAAATACTGTTAACATAGAATATGTGGTTAACTCTAACCAATTTAAATGTATTTCGATGAGTCCTCGTTCGCAGTCTCCTATTGTGCCTATATTCATAAAGTATAACTGCGATAACGGAGCACTCACCCGAAAAATTACCAAGCGTGTGTATTTAGAAAAGGCAAAGTGAAGCAACATTACGTCGTTGAAAAGTAACTAAAGTCGAGATGCCCGATCAGGGTCAATTATATTTTTGATTGTTCTTTGTATTTTATCTAGGAGCTTTAGATAAATAGCAGGTGCAACGGACCATATGTGGCAGCATATTAAGTATAGAAGAATGGTAGATTTATAGATAGGTAATATAGATTCTGGTTATTTTAATTCTCTAGTACTAGACAGTGAACTAAATTTCGTAGCAGTTAACCTTACAATGGTTTCAATGTAGTCTTTCTTCTTCATGTAAACCGATATTGTTAGGCCGAGAAGGCACCACGAGTCATTTACCTGGAGGTTAGTAATTCTAATGGAAGTCGGACAGGAATCCCTCTGAAGATTAATAGAGTACAGTGTAGTTTCTTTCATAAGGTTTCAGCCGTTGTGACCTCCGGCATTTCTCAGGCGTATATTGATCTGAATCTACAGGGAATTCGGATCTGCACCCATAATTTAATCTATGCGAAGAGACTGACCCCGTTACCTTGCCCATGTCTAGGCAATACCTCTAGAAATGGACAGTTTTACTTCTTAGAACCAATCGGATTTATTACTAAGAAAAAAAAATGGTGTCATCAGCATAAATACCTAACAGACGAGAAAAAAAGATAAGTAAAAAAAAAAACGAATGTACAAGGATAGAGCCTGGGGGACACCCGCATTAAAGTGAAAAGACCTAGAAGGTTGACCGTTCAACACGATAATCCTTAAGCCGATATTTTTAGAAAAAAAGAAATATTGAATAATGGCAAATAACCAATCAGAGAGAACGTAGTTTCTGGGCTTGTGGAGAGTTTCCGCATACCAAAGCCTGTCAAACGGCTTCGAGATATCATAACCTACAACTCGAGCCTCTACATCGTTATCTAAATCATGATAGATAAATTCAGTTATAAAAGTGCTTAACATAAAGAATACCGTATTTTTATACTAGGAGAAAAAAAACTTTTGATGTTGGATATTTAAGCAATTCATAGTGGATTAGAGCATCTATTACATGCCAAAATTATTTGTTATTTTGTTTGTTTGACGGCATATCAACTCATTATGGATCATTTAATGCTGAAATATACTTTCTTGAGTGCTTTAATGTAAAATAAAATGATATGTTTACCTGATTTCGTTGTGGCCTTGTTAGGGCCTTAAATAAAGACAAGAGATGGATTGAGTTAAACAAATATATTAACAGAAACAGTAAGACAAACATATACAAACGAGTGTGTTACAGCAAGAATGTTCGGTTGGACTGTCAGAGCTGACTGCTGGACACTTCTCTCTTCACAAGGCAGTAACTGCTCTTATTTATAGATGGGAGTTTTCATGAGCGCGTGGGTAAATTACCATAAGAGTCTTCATAATAGATTACATGGTAGATGATACTCAGGGTTTCAAAAGTTCCATATCAAAGGACTTGATGCCGAATGTAGTTTATTGTCATGCCGAGGACACTTTGCCAAAAAGAGTTAAAAGACTAACAGTACGTCACTATGTTGGATCAGAATGTTCACCAAGACAGGTACTACAGAAGGAGATTCCCAGCAGGCAAGAAAGCAAGAAGACAACGCATTTATTGAAGGATTTGAAGTGAACCGGAACCATTTCAGGTGTACATTTCCGTAGAAGAATTACAGGCATACTGTGAAGTTCACAAGACTTTTGGGCATCTAATTTGAAGGTGACACCAGAAAACATAGACGGCATTATGTTAATGTCAGTAGGATTTTACATCAGCTATTGCACAGCTTAACCAACATTAACAAAAGAAAGAAATAGTTTAATAGTATCTCCATTTATTATCTATAAACTAATTCTATATCTATTAGGCAATTTTCTCGGGGCGACTCGTTCTTTGCACATTTCCACCTGTGATGGTATCTATAGAAATAGCTCAGTACGGAATTATCCAATCACCACCTGAAAACAACTGTCAAACTAGGTTGGATTTCCGCTATGATCTTGTTAACGATTTGGAACACTACTCGCTTGATAGTAATAGGAATTCAATGGCAATATTATTGTTGCCCAACTTGTGTCAATCATTCAGGAAGGAATTATCTCCATCTTCTCACATTTTCTTCTCATCCGATCGACAAGGGCATCATTTATTTCATACGGAAGGGACATGAATGTGGCTGGTATAAGTGTATGGTGGTCAGTAAAAATCCTATTGAACAAATCTGGATTTCATTAGAAAGATTACGTATGAAACGGTCAGGAATTTCTTCCCCTGACGAGTTGCATCAATTTTGCTTTCAAATCGTGCACGGATTCACAAGATGTTGAAAGCAGAGCTTTTCCCTTCAATTCTTGACTGTGAAGGCGCTAAAGAACATTAAAGAGTGACGACTTAATATTAATGGATGAAAGTGTTAAATAATATTTCCCAAAGCTCTAGTTTGGTGATTATCAAGAGTTTCCAGTGGGGACTAATTACATTTGACATGTCCCTTTCTCTCATTCACACACCCTCTCTCTCTCTCTCCATATATATATATATATATATATATATATATATATATATATATATATAATATGAAGCAAGGTTTAAGGTGTGCTTTATTTATGGGATAAAGTGCTCAATATTAGAAATAGAGCGTATATAAAAAGTAAATATAAAAGTGAACATTGAAGTCAACACTCAGAGGTGACATGAATTAGCCTGTCACCTCTGGAGTTTCACTATATATATATATATATATATATATATATATATATATATATATATATATATAAAGAAATTGAAAAAGAACAGAGGTTATAATCCATAGTTATTAGCATTTACTTCTTAAAAAAGTGTCTTCAATGCAACGCAGAGAAACTATTTTATTATAATACATTACAATAAAAGATTTTACATCGCTATACATGAAACTTTTGTGTAGCGATGTAAAATGTTTATATTAATCTAATATATAAAAAATATTTTAATGATATATGCACACACACACACACACACACATATATATATATATATATATATATATATATATATATATATATATATATATATATATATATTTCCTTTCGTATTTTGATATTCCCGGCAAGAAACAAATCATGACTTTCCTCCCATAGTCAAAGAGATTTTCCATTCATTCTTGGAATATTCCCTCGGCGATGTGATAATTCCCACGGAAGTTCTTCAGCCTCTAGTGCAGTGAGGCCAGGGTACTTTAATCATATGCCTCATTCAACGAAACACTCTTCGGAGGGAAATTCTGGAGGCCTTTGAAAATAAAGGCTAGAATTCTTCCGGATGCCTTGCCATGTTTCGTTTACCTTAGGGACATGGAATGGAATATTGGATTCATATTTATGAAAGATGATCAGCCGGATAGTATATGACAGTCATAATTCGAACAAATGTCCATTCTCCAAGCCGATACAATTAAGCCTTTTCAAAGGAATGGAATAAAATGTAGATAGGATTCAATGGATACACTAATGTTCCAAAAGATATATCTACAGAATGAAAGACTGCTGTAAATCGTTAGATAATTTGGACTAATACATTTGTTATTTCTCTGAATTTCTGAGACGAGGGGATATCATTATTTCCATTGTTTTTGTTGCTCCTGCTGCAGTTGAATGTTGCTGTCAGTTCCCTTTCATTAGAGACATGTGCAATTCAATGAGAACAGTCTACATCGTACATTAAATCAATGGTCCAGTTTATAATAACATGAATGTTAACCAGTCGATATATAACCGATTAAGACCGGAAACGTAGTGATAAAAAAAAAACAACAAAAAAACAACGAATATGAGGGCAATAGTCCAAATATGAATAGTACATTTGTTATGTTTTCGGCAAGTTAAATTGTTGATGAACGAATTAGATGAGCTATTATCATAAATTAAATAAAGAACATAATACTTCCTCAACTAATCCTAAACTACTATAACTTAATACTATAACACAATCAAATACACTCTAACTAAAACAAATTGAAAAAGTCCTAAATGTACTAATATATGCCAGACAGATCCCAGTAAAAATATAAAACTAAATATATACTCTCCTTTATTTATGTGTCCTTTGCGAGATTGTATAGCTGCTAAAAATGTACATATATACGTTGGCTTCACTACAACAATAGTATCAAGGAAGCATACATTACATATGTCTGATTTAAGTTCTATTGCACAACATTTAAAGGGGCAGTATCTCTTTTTTAGAAAGTGAGATATGTCGTATGAACGTGAACAGAAATGTACTGTAGACAGTTCTAAAATTATTTCATTTTTAAAACATTTTTTTATCAATACATAACTCATAAATAATCATATAATCCTGTCTACCAACTTAATGTCGACTAAAATCGCAAATAACATTCAATTACATACAAATGCGTGAAGAACAATAAGGCATGTAAATAAGAGAAACAAAATAATCAAATATGAACAAAATCGAGTGCAAAAATGTCCTAAGCTTACATGTGTATAAAATATAGCTAATTCATATTCTTGGGAACACAAAACAATACATTGATTACGTCGTTTTTTGTAATATACGTCATCATATATTCGACTCAAAATTCAGTTTAATGTATAATTAATGTTAAAAGGTATTTAATTTGCTCTCATTTCGAAATTCACTGCTCCATACAAAATGTCACCTTTTCTATAAAATTCATATCCTTTCTGTCATTTTGTCATTCGTCTATCTATGATATATTTATATATGATTTTTAGATTTTATAAATACATATATAATCTATTTCAGCGGATTCTGGTAGTTACTTAATTTTTACATTAATGTTATAGATTATTCTGCTTATTGATGCATTTGACAGTCTCTGCAATTCCATCATGCACAATGCTTTGTGGTTTTTTCGTCATAGGATAACAGTTAGGAAAATCATATTTTGGAATCCTTTCTGGGCAGGGTTCATTTTTAGGTATATGATATTCAGATGGAGAGCGAGAAGAATGGACTAAGCATAAACAACAAGAAAACAGAATGCATAATCATCAGTAAAAGGGGTAGCCCCAAATGCGAATTGGGCTCACTAAAAACAAGTATGTGCGGAAATTTAAATATCTGGGAAGTGTTCTGTCAGAGGACGGTAAGTGGAAAGATGAGATCCGAAGACGTATAACGATAGCCAAAGACACTTTCGAAAAGTTAGGCAGAGTATTACAAGACAGGAGGCTTTCTTTGGTAACAAAGAAAAGAATACTGAACTTCACCGTGATATCTGTCCTCAGCGAATGTTGGACGGTCTCCTCAAAGATTATGAAGAGACTCGAGGCAAAGGAGGTATGATTCGACAGAATGATACTAAGGATATCTAGACCAAGCGTATGAGTAACGATAAGGTTTTAGAGAGGATGAAAATAAGGAGGAAGCTTATACTTAATATCAGGAACAGGCAGCTGAAATTTCTGGGACCCATAATGAGAAAGGAGGGCTTGGAGAATCTGATACTCACAGGGAAAGAGAGGCAAGGAAAAAGAACACGTGATATACCTACCGAGCTTCAGAAAGTGGATGACAGAACATGGTATGGGTGAAGGAGCAAAGGGACAAATTTATTGAGAGCTACATGTGATAGGGGAAAGTAAAGAGCCATGATCGCCTACGTCTTTGTAGTTTTGAAAAAAAAACATAAACTACATCCGGCAGTAAGTCCTCTTATCAGGTGGCTTTCAGGAGCGTGGACTCACCTCTTAATTGTTGTTGTTCTCTTAATTGCTGTTGTTCTCAGCTTCACACTGATCCTGGGTGTTACCAAATGCTATGGGCAAAAACCAGGGTCAAAACACTATGAAAGTGTAGAAATATTGTTTTATAGTAAAGGTAAGAGCAATATATTCTCATATTAAAAAAAATACCATGAGCATTATTTCCAAATAATTATAAAAAAATAACAAAATAAACAACAATAGATTTTTCTAAGGAAAAAAAATAATACTAGCAATTATATTATTGTAAAAGAAAAAATGCCATCAATACAGTTAAAAAAAATTACTATCAATACATTTTTGTAAAAGAAATTTCTAATGTTCCTAAGAAAATTAAATTTCGGCATTAATTCATACATATGCCGTTAAACAAACAAAACAAAAAAAAATCATTAATGTGTTTCTTTCTGACAAAAACTTGTTTTCCTTTAACACCCTGCTTTAGTCATTAAGTCATTAAGAGAAGCTGGCATATTAATTGCTTTTCTTTTTTTTACAAAGGTCACTTATACTGTCGGAGTCAAATCATGAAATA
Organism: Acanthosepion pharaonis; assembly: GCA_903632075.3. Lineage (NCBI taxonomy): Eukaryota > Metazoa > Mollusca > Cephalopoda > Sepiida > Sepiidae > Acanthosepion > Acanthosepion pharaonis. The sequence goes on from CAHIKZ030002805.1 coordinate 97,246, forward strand.
ACATTGATAGAATTAGGTTTATGGTTTAATGAGACGCTTCTGAGAATTGGTTTGTAAATTATTCCACATGGATATTAACCATTACTTGTGAAAGTGGTGATTACTTCGTCCGGCCTTCTTTTGTATATCGTTCGGTTTTGAAGAGAATATATCGTTAGCAGTTTTACTTGTTTATTGATATACTCGTCTGCTTATTGATCAATCTGTCTTCAAATAGAACGGACAAGTCGACTTCTGTAACTATTTCTTTGAATCAGTTTACAACGTACTGGTTTAACATTTGTGGTTGCAGGATCGCCAATCTTTTATTAAGTTTGCAGAGTTGATCGAATTTTGGACAGAAGAGAATATTCTCTTGAAAACTGATTGATTAAATCTGCCAGATGACAGTTCAATAGAGAGGAAGCGGGAAATCAACAGGTGACTGAAAGTCGCACCGAAATATTTTCTTGTGTGAATTCTTGCAAAACAGACTAGATTTGGTCGCTTGAAGTGGTGAATTGATACCTGCAATTATGTTGCTATAAAGATGATCTAATTCTTTTTTTTTTTTCTTATAATGGCTCATAATGGCTTATTTCATAATTCTTCAATATATTTATTAAATTAAATACTGCTAAGCGTTTTACGATATTCCTTTTTACAGGTCATAATTGAAGGTAAAAGGGACAAATGAACGATACGCATAACCTACTCAGTGAACTTACGTAAATGGATGGCAGAACAGGTTTTAGGAATGATAATAAAAAAGATAAAATTAATAAAGTTCTACAAGGAAAAAGATTCAAGAGAATCATGAACGCCCATTTCCTGAAACACACACACACACACACACACACACACACATATATATATATATATATATATATATATATATATATATATATATATATATATATATATATATGTGTGTGTGTGTGTAATGATAATATTAATTAATGCTCAGTATGGATATTTCCAAAAGGATATAAATCCAGGGAGAGCTCTTTGTTCGCAACGGAGCAATAATTATTCTTATAAAAAGCACAAACAATAAAACTTCATGAGATAATAATTTATTTCATTAGGGTCGTGAAAACGCCCTAATTCATCAGGCCTTTAAATCCAAAAGCTTTCCATTTGAAGGTCGGATGAATTTTTTCACGACCCTAATGAAATAAATTATTAAAAATGAATTTTAAAAAGTGTTTGAATGTTTATAAGAACACACACACACACACACACACATATATATATATATATATATATATATATATATATATATATATATATATATATTACATTCATAAATATATATATATATATATATATATATATATATATATATATATATATATATATATAAGAGAGAGAGAGAGAGAGACTGATAGACAGACAGACAGACAGAGACAGAAATATTATAAGTATATAAAAATTACATAGACTTACTGAAAATAGTGAATCTCAGAAATTCTGACAATAAATGGTACATGGATAATAGAATGTCGAACAATAAAAGTAGCGACATCTTTAAAAAAAATCAATTTGATTGTTACTAAAATGCTGTAGGCGTACGTGTCTAGTTTAGTATATCTCCTCCTAGTTGGTCCATGCGAATGCGTAAACGGTCATATCACTCGTGAATGACTATATTTACTCTACCTGGATCTACATTTTCAAATAATATAACCTGTTTAATAAATAAAGGACATTGATTTTGTGAGGTTTATGCGGCTCATTTATTCCGCTATCAACTATTTTTGTTCCGCTGCAGCAGCAACATAGCCACATAATAAGTCATTGAATTTTGAATATTTGTTAGGATCAATCCGCACAGGAAGGCTTATTTATTGTTACTGGATACATGACTAAACTAAGACACAGACTTGTACAATTACAGATTCCCGTGTGTGTATATATTTAACAAAAACTTTGGATGTGATGATGGATGAATGAATAGAAGTTTTAAATGAGTAATCGACAAAACGTTTGAGAATTCCAATCGTGTCTCTTACATTGACATGCGCATTAATGTCATTAAGAAAAGGTGTGCATCTATCTCTTCCCCATCTCTTGATCTAGAAAAATCATTGTTATTTTGACAATATTCTCTCCCAAACTAGAACAGGTACTATTTTCTTCGCACCTTTCATCTTCCCTTTTAAATCTACCATCAGCATGGTGACTTCTGTGTATATTTTATTATTAAAATTCTTCCGTATTTCTTATGGTGCCAGTTGAATTCTTTCGCCACAAAGGGCGAATAAATCCTGGGAAAATTAAAACCCGTTCTTCACTGAGATCTTTTTTCTGATTTCTGTTTTTTTTTTATTTACTTTATTCTCTATTCTCGTCGTGGATGATCATAGTAAAAACCACGGATTCCTTCTCTTCTGTCTGCTGTATTCCTTCAGCAGATGTGAAATCATTACTCCTATCCAATTCATCTCTTTGAAATATTTGTCTTTTTACTATCTCGTAAACTGTCCGTTGAACCCTTTATTCATATAAGCTAATCAGGTTCTTGTATCGTCGGCTCTGCATGTCACTTTAGTTTTAATATATCCTATGTGTGTCATATTCCAAACCATCTTTCCTCAGTGTTAGTCCCAGAAATATCAGCCATTTCTGATTCTAAGTAAAATTGTCATTTTTGCTTAATATGTACTCAAAACTTCTTCATTAGTACACGTTCTGTTAACCTACTCCCACAACTGTAGAATCAAATTTTTGCTATATCCTGTATTTACTGCCACATAGGAGGGTTGATATTGCATAGTAATGCCACGTTATTTTCTTTTATTATGCAATATACCGTGTCCCATCGGTACTTGGACGTTCGTAGATCTCAACAATTTCCTGTAATTTGTAGCTTTTAATATGTTTTTAGCTATCTCTCCTAATCCCTCTTCTCCAAACCATTTACATTTAGAAAGGTAGTTTATGTGCTTCTTTTCTTTGTTTCTTTTTGCGTCAAGAAGTTATGTGGATGTCAAGTCTTCTAAGCCTTCTTTCCTTATTTTGTTCTATAGAGATTTCAATTATATTTTTCTTCTGTTAATTATATGTGTTCTTTGTACTTCATTTTCCATGAAACTTTGTCGTTGCATATAACGCCAAAGTATGTAGAGAAAGGACGGGCGATATAGCTGGCAAATTCGGACCAGGAGCCGCAAAGAACGTGGAGAAAAGATTGGTCCAATGTTGCACGGTGACTCACCGGGTAATAGGCAACACATGGTTCGAAGAACATCAGAGGCGGCTATAGAGATAGAGAGGTCCAGAAGCAGAAATTAAAAGAAACAACTTGTTAACATAACTATCAATAAAATATTCAGGAATGCGATGGTTCACTGAAAAATCTACCCAAGTGCCAACTGTAGAAGCGCATTGATATGAGTGAAAATACGGAAACTTTAGAAGCCAAACCTAGCATCCAAATTGAAATCAAACAAACTTCTGGGCGATCCGAAGCTGAAGCAAAAGATTATGGACAGTTTGAAAAGAAGATATGAGGAACAAAATTGAAATGGAAACTCGAAATGGGACGCACTAAAAGAAGATTTAGTGATATCAGCAAACAATATCATCCCAAAGGAGAATAAAGGAAGAAAAAACGAATGAATCCCTGATGAGATTCTCGATATTATGAAAATGAGACAGAAAACTCTGCTACACAGAAAGAAATACAGAAAACTGTCAGCAGGCTAAAGACGCTAAGCTAATCAAAGAATGCAGAGAAATAGAAGGATTGAGTACGACGGACAAAGGAGATATGCACAAACAAATAAAGGAACACAAATAAAGGAAATAAAGAATTGCTCGTCAACAGGCTGCTTAAAATCCAAGAATGGAAATTTCATATTAGAGAAGGTAAATTCTTCAGCACTGGGACGAATATATTGGATAAATCTTTCAGGAAGAAAGAGAACAACAGAGGAATACAGATAATTACCGAAAGGCCTGAAATTCTAAAAACCGAAGTAGAAGCCGCACTGGCCAAACAGAACAGAAAAAAGGCGGCAGAGCCAGAAAGAATTGCAATAGAGATTCTGAGAGCCTTAGATGATTTTGGCAGAGACATAATTAGGGAAATAATAAATGAAATCTACAACAGTGTGGATATACCCAAAGATCAACGCAGAACTATTTTCATAGCACTATATAAACACCTAGGCGCCAGGCGCATATGAATGTGAACTCCATCGAACAATCAGCTAATTTAGCCACATAACAGGACTTATAATCCGTATTCTGAGGAATAAAGGACGCCGTAGGCCAGAGATAGGGCCAAAACAGTCCGGGTTCGTTTAAGTCACCGGGCCAAGAAAGGCAGTATTCATGGTCAAAATTCTATCAAAAAAAGCAATACAAATGCAGAAGAACGGGAAACTGACATAGTACGCCAAAAATGACCTGTTAAAGCTGCTCAGCAACATTGTGATATTCGGGAATGACATTAGAATAATCAAAGACTTCTACTACCAGCAAAACTCCTGTATAAAGAGGAAAAAATAGCAGATATACAAAAATAGATAGGGGCTTAGGTTGTGTCTTCTCACAAGACTTATTCAAATTATATAGCGAGGCAATTCTAAGAGAACCGAAAATCCTACCAGGATTCATCATTGGCGGTCACAATCTTGACAACATAAGATACACTGGCAGCTCAGACTAAAGTCCCTTAATGTTCTTTCCATTGGAATCATGCCAATGATGAGGACCACCTGGTTTATCATAATAGTCATAGAAAACAATCCGAAAAGTCAAATCCTCTTCTCAATCCCACCATCTTCAATGAAAAGCACAACCTGGTGATATCTGTCCTCCTTTACTGCAGCGAAATTAGGACAATCTACTCAAAGATGAAGAAGAGACTCGAAGCAACAGAGGTTTGGTTCTACAGAAGAATGGTAATAATACCATGCATCGATCATGTGATCAAGGACAAGGTTTACGAGAGAATGGAAACAAAGAGAAAACTTATATTTAACATCAAGAGGAGACAGCTGGAATGTCTGGGAAACATAATGAGGAAGGTGAGCTTGGAAAACCTGATACCCACCGGACTGATAGAGGTAAAGATGGAAAGGGGAATGTAACATATAACATATTTAACGGGTTTGAGTCAGTGAATGGCAGAACAGCATATGAGAGAAATAACAAAAAGACTAATCTTATTGCGAGCTACAAGGGACAGAACGAAATAGAGAGACATGAAAGCCTACGACCTGAAAGGAGAAGGCATATAAAAGAAGATATATATATCTATATATAATATATCTCTTTATTTCTTTAGATTCAACTTGAAGGTAAAGAAAAATTTTCTATATATAAAGATTTAGCAACCCGAAAGAACTGTAAATAAACCCACTTATTCAGTGAAAATGTTTCATTCACAATTCAAAACAATTGATACTGAATATGTGTAGTCACATTGTAACTGTATTGACAGCCAAAAGGAACATATGTAATTTTCTAAAATTACAATAATCATAACGTCTGCAAATATATGCAAATATCTTAAATAAAATGAGTATTGTTTATATTCAAAATTACTTTTCGAAAAGATCAGTTTTTTGCAACGGTTTATATTTAATAAAATATCTGGAATTTCAAATACTACAGACTAAAAGAAACCGTATCATTTGAAAGTTGAAAAAAAAAGAAACCAATTCCTGAGAAAATGTTTAATGATTATATCATGATTACCAATTCTCTCAGCTGAGTTTTTTTTAATTGACATTTCTAAGTTAATTACAAAAATATTTAATATATTTCCTTGTACATTTTGATTAAAAACTATTTAAGCGATTTAATTTTGAAATTTCTGAATCACTCAAGAATATATATTTATAAGATTCTTCATAAGAATCTGTTTATTCCCATTTAAGTTAATTGCCAAGCAATAAACTCACTGTTTTTCTCCTTCGAATTATATATTTTGCGTGGGTTGAGATTAGAATTTAATCTTTGAAGTAGAGAAAAGATATATCGGAAAAATATCCATGTGGATTTAGGAACAAAGCCTGAAATCTAATATGTGAAATATATCTAGTGTAGGGATTAATAATAAAAATGAAAATAAATGCAAATAAACTCATAACTGTGTGCAAATGAATTGAAACAAAACGAAAGATTCAGTAATTATTTATGTTCTATTCGTATTTTTCCAATGAAGCATGACTCAGTTCACATATTAGTACTTCGTATGTCTACTCTAAGAAGTTGTTCCTTACAGATTGACCACAGAAACGTATAGCTACCAGTTTGTGCTTTGGACAGATATGAACGTTCAAGGGAAATCATGGAAAATTGTAGTTTAAAAGCAATAAACTTGACCTTGCTAACCAGACGCTCCTCTGTAACTAAACTGGTATAGGACGTCTGTAGGATACAGGATCGTATTCCAGACGGAGGACACAAATTTTCTGTGAAAGTTTTCGGACGTTAAAGCCGGCAAATGTTGTTAATAATGTTTATTAGAAACAGAGCATTCACTTAAATAATTTTGTCCATATAAATAACGTATAACAATGAAATATCTTAAAAAGTATATATCTATGTAAAAACTGTAAGAGGATAATTTTAGAACATCCGAAGATATCCTTTTCCCTTATAAATATTTGCAATATATGTTAGAGTGTGAGTATATAATACATTTATATATTTCCAAATAATGGAAGCCATTACTGACGGCAGACAACGGATCATCATATCTTCGAATTTTCTCAAAAACAAAACATAATTCGCGTGACATAGAATCAATGTGAATATTTAGAAACAAAACTGGGATTCTTAAAATATTTAGGCGTATGCGAATGGGGCAGAATAACAGAATAAAACACAGGATATTATATATATATATATATATATATATATATATATATATATATATATATATATATATATAAGGGAATCTTTGATATTAGACCAAGACATGAAAGAAATTTGTTTCTTCGATACTATCACCAATTGTCATTAAAATGAAGAAAGAAGAAAAGGCTTTTCAGCATATCTATCATGTGCAATGACACCAGAAAGTGCAGAGAAAGAAATTGAAAAATGCTAGACAACTCCGAACCCCAAGTAAATTACAATCGTCAAGAGAAATAAGATGAATGCCAAAATACACAATAGCAAAAAATCCAGTAAGGCCGGTTATTTCATCGTTCAACTGCACAATAAAAAATTTCCAAATACATAACCATTATAAACAACCGCTAACTAAGGATATAAAATCCCCATCAGAGACACAACAGAAAACTAAACATAATTAATCACATACAAACATATATAGAGAAATATATCTCGTGACAATGGACGTTAGATCACTATATTCAAACATTGCAAAAACATTGAAGGGCTGGCCGCCCTTCAGGAAGTTTTTTACTAAAAAAGAAAACAGGACCCCTCCACAGAAAGTCATCATAAAACTCATGGAGCATGTCCTTACATTAAATCTTTCAACTTCAATGGGCACAATAGGTTTCTTCAAATAAGAGGTTGTGCAAGGCAGATGAACTCATTACAGCTCCATCATATGCTACAATATTCATGGGAAAATTTGAGGAGACCCATATCTATCCAATCATTGGTAGCGATTTGCGTATTCTATGCAAGATATATCGATGATATATTCTTTGTTTATACACGGGTAGTGATGACAAACTTACCCAATTTTTTTATGACCCTAAACACAGTGCACGACTCAATTAAGTTTGACTATCAAAAATCCACAACATCAGTATTATTTTAGACACCCGCATTTACATAGATGAAAACAGGAAACTGCAAACGACACTACACACTAAAAATCACCGACACCCACAACTATCTACACTTTAATATCTCTTCCACCTAAACACCTCAAAAGAACCTTCTCTATTCAAAAGCACTTAGACTCAGAAGGATATGTTCCAACAATGAAGAATTAAATAAACACATTGAAAATCTGGAGCATCAATTCACAACACGTGGCTATAAACAACACCTAATCAGGGAACAAATAAAATAAAAGCAATTTCCACACCTAGAAGACACCCTAATATACAAGATTAAAAAGAAATCTAGCCGCATCCCTCTAGTAACCACTTTCAATCCCACTCTGCCTCCACTATCCCAAATAATCAAACGTCGCTGGGAAAATACTACATCTCAAACCAGACTCAAAAAAAACTGCTTAAGGAACCCGGCCTTCTTGCATATCGTAGACCTAAGAACCTAAAAGAAATCATAGGTAGTAACCACATTTCAGGGGACAAGGTAATCCGTAAGGAACTGAGAACAAAAACAACAGGATTTTCCCAACCATGTAACAACAAAAAAGTTTATGTTGCAACCATATTAAAAACACGAATTAATTCACTAGCTCAATCACTAAATCTACTTTTCAAAATCTACCACGATTCTAACTGTAGAAGTCAAAACATAATTTACCTCCTAGAATGCACACTATGCCAGAAACAATATGTAGGAAAATCTGAATGGCCTTTTAACTACAGAATTAATAATTATCGTAAGCGAATTAAGTCGACTCCCTATGAAAAGTTATTACCTGTAGAACAACATTTCCGCCTGAGAAAAACATGATTTCAAAACCCATGCCAAATTCACTATAATTGAGAGAATAGAAAAGTTCAGAGCAGATAACATTAGAAAAGATTTTAGAGTTCCATGAAAATAAGTGGATACAACGTCTAAAACACAATATTTTTTGGGCTAAATCATAAATTTAACAAATATAGTAATAATATATAATCAACAAATCAAAACCTACCCACATTTCTCACCCACACAAGACAGACATGCTTACGGAGGAATGGAGGCCTCACACTTATACACTCACCCCACGATTATACACACATACACACCATACTCACTCACTCCCTAATGAGCCAAATGATAACAAACACCTACAGCAATATACACGCTTACACATATCATACTCACTCACTCCCTAAGAACCAAATAACACATATATAAAACACTAAACAGAGACACATCCCCTCACCAGGTCCAATAAAACTGTCAAACTGACCAGAGAATTCAGGATAAAATGTATCTATCCAGTTCTTATCTCAAATAACAACTTAAAAGAGACTGTTTGACCAACACAAGGAATGTTAAAAGATTCATGTTAAAAAGAAAAAAAATAAAAAACAAATGAAAACTACAGACAAAAGTTCATTTTCTCCAACAAAAGACATTCATTTCTGTAGTTCACTGCTAACAGCAAGCAGAAATATTTAATTTCTCCTCCTGATGATGGCCATTTTGGTCGAAACTAGTCGAGGAATCTAAATGGAAAATAATAATAAAAAAAACGAAAGAATATTAATCTACAACCCAGTGTGTCTAATGATTTTAATTTTTTAATATTTTTTATTGTTCAATATATATATATATATATATATATATATATATATATATATATATATATATATATATACATATTAATGATGAATAAAAAAATAAATAAGAATATTGGAAAGAAATAGGGGCATAATAAGGAGTTTAATTTTATAAATTTTTATCAATTCAATATTATTTGGATATATAAAATATATTTATAAATATATATTGGACCATTTTTTTAAATGGTTTAACCTATAATATATAACTATGTCCTGATGTACGATATATATGGATGTGTTCTGTATTTGTTATATAGTAAAATAAATTATTATTTACTCTCGTCTATATTATATAATATTTAATGCTATTTCTTCTTTATTTCAGATAGATATAACGTTTTATAACGTTTATCATTTAACTAATTTATTTTGATTAATAATTTCAAAGCGAATAAATTATTAAGTTTTATAGAAAATTTAATTTTTTCGAATCTCGTGGACTGGTGCTATAGAACCTCAAAGATTTATATCAAAGAACAGAAATGATATGATCTGGCGCAATAACAATTCTTTTCATAGATTAAATAAAGTTATTAGGTCAAAAATCTCTTTAGCAATAGAAGGCCGGACGCCATAACGGCCGAAATGCTGTCTCAATAAAATCAACGATGAATACAAAGTTGCATATAAATAAAATCATTTTTTTAATTTATATTCTACATAGCTTAAATTTTTGTTTTCCGGGCATTATGCATAAATTGATATGTTCAAATTTTGTTAGAAATCAAGCTTTGAAGAACGGGGAGACATTCGAAACACATGCAGCAGTTTGAAGATAATGAAACAATCAACAAACCTGGTTAGCTAAATCGAATTGATGGTGGAGCAGAGTTTGGGAGAGATATGAAAAAAAACAAAAGATATAAAAGTTGAAAAGGACAATAATTAATGGAGGTCCATGATCAACAACGTGCGGAATATACACGGTAGATGGAATAATAATAATATTTTTTTCTTATCCTTAAATTTTATCTTATATACTCTTTTAAAACTGTTATTATTCAAACTATAATACATTTTAACCCACCTTGGAAATTATTTCAACTATAAAACTACACAACAGGACAGACCTTAAAGAAAATCGAGAAGAGTTTACGGAAGGAGATTTATTAACTACTCAGTAAAAAAGATAATGAAGAAAGGGGAAAATGATACAAAAGACCCGCAAACCATCACGGAGATTAAGTAAATCGGAAATTGGTAATTAAAGTGCCATGTAGACGAGATGATAAATAAAACAATCCATAAATATTGGGCGCACTATACTGTAAAGGACTTGGCTTTATCCAGAATACGTCCAATTCTTCAAGATTTTGATAAGTGGATTTGACCAAAACCATTTTCAGCCACCCTCGGATAAAATCTACTTGAAGATAGCCTACAGTACAAATATGTTTAGTAAACTGATCACGAAACATGAACAGCTAATGAAAACATTTCTAGTCCTCAATCTGTCTCCGTAGCTGTAATAAACCCCTGAATTATTTTTTTTTAATTGTAATAGAAATACTGCAAAATTCGTATATGAGAATTTTGATTAACAATAATTAAAATTTAAAGACATTGCAAAGAAATTAAACAATGGTGTCTTTTGAAGAATATCCACCATAATGTGGGAAGTAATTCTGGAAGATACACACGGAAGGTATTTCTGGAGTACCCTGTATTTTTTAAACTAAAGTACCCGCTATATTCGTGTCGCTACCGTAGAGTTATTGATTTGGATATCGCAGAGAGCTCCATTCTTGTAGATTGTTTTTCATCCCATTACACGTTCCATATTAAGAAATATGGAGTTGTATTGTTTTTGTATGATTTCAATAGGAAAATACTGATCTCCGCTTTTCCATCTGTCAGAACTCGTCATATCTTCAACATTAGGTTCATGCAATGTTGATATTTTTGGCAATCGTTTTAAACATTATTATTAGTATTTTCTATTAGCCAGATATAGAAACCATTCTCCAGTTTTGCAAGCAACAGATAATTGTCAAAGGTCGTCAAACAAAAAAAGAATATGCATGTTGTACAATTTTGGTGGAGGAGAATGTAAACACATTGCTTTAAATGTTTCCCGCATTTTACTTTTCTGTATTTTTCAAGTGAATGGCATAATACTTTTCAAAAGTTAAATAACTACTTTGGATAGTAGAGAAAAGAACCATTGTAAAAAATTGTACCTGTCTCATGATCCATGTCTCGTCTTCCTTTAGGTTAGAATGTTAAGTTATTTATCTTTGAGTCGTCTTTGTTCGATCATACTTTAGAAAACAGCTCAGTGTTTTTGTCAAAACGGAAAGCAAACATTTTCACGGATCTTGAGAATTTTGCATGACTTTAAAAAAAATAAGAATTAAAGAACTGGCTAAATAATGACAAGCACGATTTAATTTAACTAATCTTGAACTCTCAGCAATGAACCACGTCACCATTGCTCTAAATATTTTAAGTCAAACAAGGATACGTAATTAGATCGAACTTCTTTATAGATCTAGTTAAAGTATACAGTAAAGAACAAACAAGAAAAGCAGCCTAGTGAGATCAAAGATGAACAGGACTTTGAAATATATTTAAATTCCCATACGCCCGTAAAGAAAAAGTTCCAACTGCAAGAAGTCAGTTTTAAATGCATCCCGCTCATTGTGCTTCAGGTGATCTCTAGACATCTATAAAATCTAACTAGCACAATGACTGCTCAAATCCGATAGAATTAAATATTTTCGACTGAATAGCAAAACGTAAAAAGAAAATGCCGATGGAAACAGAGTAAAATAACACATATATGTAAATAATTATCAACCATAAACCTGCTAATAATGCTGATAATTTTCATATGAAAATTTTCACTGAAGAAATTCTTCTTTTGCATGCCGTACACATGCCGGACATGAGCGATCATGGATCCCCACAATTTCCATCCTTTTAGGTTTAAGGTCCATATTCTGTGTTTTCTAAACTCGTTAGGCAGGTTACTCTCTTTATGATTCTAAGTGTAAACATCTTTCTTGTTGATATTTTACATTTTCTTTAAAACTTCCACGTTGTCCACATTTCCCGCAATGGTATTCCAAGCCGTTTTTAGTGAACAACTTCGCCATTTATCTGAATTTGTCCAGCATTAATTCCATATAGTAGGATTGAAATTATAAAGCAGTCCAGCATATATCTTTATTTCCAACAACAGGGGGTAAAAACGTAATGTATGCAAACTTTGTTTGTTAGTTTTACACGAACTGAAAGGCACAATTTCGGATTTCCAATAAATAAATTTGAATTTAAATCATATTAAAATGCTGGACAAAGGAAAAAGATTTCTGTACATGTTTTATTTTGACATTTGTAATTATAGACGGCATTTTTTTATCAATTCTCCTGCTAACAAAGTAAACCAATTGTATCCATGACAATTGACCATTCAATTAATTACTTTCGTCCATCTTGCAGAAACGTTGTCAATGATTTTGTATATTTCTTTCTGTATATGATTTCCATATCGTGTTATTGGTGCATTTTATGCAATTAAGTTTGTGTCAAAGAATAATAAATACAGCTATAGTTTATCATTCTCTTAGGACCATCTCGTTGTATAGGTTAAAGAAATCCGGACTGATGCTGCCGGACCCATATTAAACAGACCAACCAGGAAAAAAAAATGTATTTCTGGATAATTATCAAATAATTGCTGAAAAACAGAAAGATACTAAATATGGAAATAGCATGTGTACTATGGAGCATTTTGATCAATCACCGACATAGTTGCACAAGTGAAATATATAAAAAGTAGTTTGAAATTATATGAAACCCAATTATTTTTTTTCGGCAAATTATAAAGATGAAAGATTTAGCAAACTAACTTTTACTTAATCACCAGAAAAGTTACAAGATATAATGTGTTAAAAGTATAATAATTGATTTTAATAATTTTCATTATTAAATATTTAAGAAAGATTTGGGAAGAGACATTTTAAATAAGTAAATCCTTTTGTTTTCACAATTTTCAATTATTGAATTGGAATGGCTCAGATATAAATTAATTGAAATTGCATTAAATTATAATCATGTATGTACGGCTTTCCACTCAAACTGTCGTCTACTAGATAGGTTAGCCGAACTCTATTGCAATCTCTTGCTCAGGCGCATTTTGTACTTATTAAATACCCACAGAGCCCAGCTGTGGTTTATAGTGAAACTATGCTGAGCAGACATTAGTTACAGTTTCTGGGAAAGAGAGTGTTATCTTGCGTGATCAACAATTTGAACAAAGCGAGTACTCTCAAGCCCTCAGCCACGATGACTTGTGACTTCGTGCTAGCAGAGCTACGACAGCCCCCAGGGGTTCCGTCTACCCAATGTCATTCAGAAGGCTTGCGTCAAATATCGGTATGGTTTTGAGACACTTTCCAAAGGTGCCACACGCAGGGATCGACTCCTCCAGTCCAATAACACCAGGATTAAATTATAAAAGTATTAATAAAACCATACGACCAACAATAACTATTTGTACAAAAATTAAGTTAATATCATAAAGAAATAAAGTAATTAATGGCAAGTAAAAAGAAACATTTACATTAGAGTAGAAATTAGATACAAACTTTTAATTTCCAGGACTACATTCAAAGCCATCCATAGAAAGTGATGCCCATGAGTCAACAAGTGAAGGAAGTAATCTTGCAATTCGAATATATCTTGGAGAAATTTTACCTTTGGTTTTTATTGTATTCTACGTATTACGAAGATCGATATTTATGTGTCTCTACATTGGTCAAACAATCTACTAAACTCCACGAATTTAACAGTGGTATTATGTTAGGTCTGCAATATATTCCAACAAGATCCATAGGGCCAAGACCAATCAAGAAAATGAATATAAATTCTCAAAAGACACATATTTTGATTGGGCATGTTTATGACCTCGTTCCTTTACGTTAAAGGAAAATAATTCAATCTCTTCTAGATTCTAGTAAATTGGTTATTTCTCACATTATCAAAAATGATTCAAAGATAGACTATGAAACGAAGAATCCCTGTATTCTACAGATATTAAAAATTATAAGAAGTAATTTTTCTCAGAAGTTGTACTGAGAGCAAACAGCCTTGGAATTAGCAATGAAGAAATCTCAGAAGACGTGGTGGGAGCAATTTGCCTCGGAGAAGGAAAACTGATATAAAACTAAATAGTTAGATAAAGCTGATTAGCCATTTTCATTTTAATTTATCTCGGGAAAGAAAACACTGATGTAAATCCAACAAGACTGATCACATGAATATGGTTATGCTGATTACGAAAAGCGCGTCTGGCTGGGGTTCAACAGTTTGGGGTCAAAATGCTCTTACTGAAAAAGGTGTAATATTGTGTGACTAAAAAAGATTAAATTAAGGATTAGAAAAAAAAAAAAAAGAATTTTCTCCTAATTAAAGAATCAGGCACACGGGTTGTTGGAAATATATCGTAGTTCTGAATCACATTAAATTCAGTAGGTCTTTTGATTATCGCAAATCCCGCAAAAGTTAAAAAAAATATCATGTGGCTGTAATATTTGGGCATTGACTTGGCTAATAAATAACTGAGAATTAAAATATACCCTAAATCCTTAATCCTTCAATGTGTTTTATGTCTTGTCTGAGAGCTTAATATTAGTAAATAAAAAAAACCTGGTGTTCACTTACTCATGTAGCCTCTATGTGAGTGAAATGTAACCGGTAAGATTTGTCTACTGAGGACAATAAAGTATGCAATAGCGATTCCCTTGTGCTATTTATTAATACAAGAAAACTTTATGCCTAGTGAATAAAACGGCTTTTTACTTTCCATGAGAAATTAAGTTTGACTTTGTAGTTTAATCTGAATAAAGCTGATATAACCAAGTATGGAAGAACGACATTAGAGTACCAAATATCAGTTAGAGCTAATTATGATGTCACGAAAATGGCACGAAAATGTTTTAGTCAATCTTATTGAATATTTACCAAAGCTGAAAAAGTCGTCTGAAAATCAATTAGAATTAAAAACAAACGTCACATAGAATATAGGATAACTCAACTTGTAATCAGGTTCAGGTGTTATTCAACGGTGTTTTGATATATGAGGAGGAAAGGATCAAAGATTATCTGTCTGCCTATTCACTAAGTCTGGTCAAATTTCTAAGCATATTCGTAATCAATTCTTGGTATTTTCAATAACATACGTACATGCATGCATACGTATGCCTAGCCGTTCATTTACGTGCATACGAGTCTGCGAGTATGGCACGGTAATTCCTGTTACAGATACCTAATCAGGCACATTTTTAAACCCGCAGAGCGTACCGGTGAGTTTTAAAAGAACTATACTGAGTGGACCTAAGGTGCATGTTCTAGGAGAAGACCAAGTACTCACTCTTGATCAGTATTTAACTTTGTACTGACACAATAATGGACGACTTCCAAATATTTTAATCATTCGAAAGATTTAGGTTAATATTTTGTAAAGTTACCAAACACTTACCATTAAAGTGCTCAACTATCTGATAAATTGACGATAGTGCAGTCTCTTGGGCGGAATATTAAATCGCAAACACTCAGCAGACAGATATATACAAACCGTATATTCCTTGCTAAAACTGCTAAAAAGCATTGCACTTAATTCTGCTTAACTCCAAGCTTCAATGAATATCACATTAATTTAAAGTCTTTCATCTGGGATGGACGGACTTTTGCAATTGAAGAACGTGATACAATAGGCCCTTTTAACATAGATCAGCACCCACATTTTCTTTAAATTTGTTGAGGATCTCTTTCTGTCGCACACACGGACAGACAAATAAACTGGGATAAGACATTGGGATTCGTCAATACAGTTGAACACCAGTCATTTTACCAATTCAAAACAAGAAACACTGTAAAAAATATTTGTTAGGGAATATTTTAACAGTGGGCGGTTTATACGTACATTCTCAGAGCATTTTCATCCACTTTTACATCGTCCTGGCCGCCATGCACTCTGTAAGGATGTTAATCGTTATGCTAGTAAAATATTTAAACATACATACACTATTGAATATAAACATATACTACTGAATACAAACATACACTATTGGATATAAACATACTATTCGATATAAACATACACTATTGGATATAAACATATACTATTGACTATAAGCATATACTATTGAATATAATCTTATACTATTGGATATAAACATATACTATTGCGACTCATGCTTGAATCAGCATGGATCATAAGAAAGGATCTTGTGTTCTTTGCAATCATGGTCCTGATTCCATTTTTAAACTTTTCCTATAGATGATACTGTCCCTGTCTTTGATGTAGACATTATGAACCACTATCTTAAAAGCCGGCTATATTTAAGCTATCAATTGCGTAGGGCTCTTGATTGAGTTTTCATCACAATAGGTAGAGTGGAGTAGATGAAGTAGGCAACAATAAACTACAGAAGTATTCAAAATTGATCTTTCTGCATTTAAATATTGCATTAATATTTAAGCTTACCTTTTAAAAGATCAACGATAATACTGCAGCCGCTACTTAATTTTAAAAATAAAATTGATGTACGTAGGTCCTTATTTTCCGTACAAGAAATTATATTCATTTCAGGGGTGACTTTCGCTGGATTTCGCAATTAATTTCGATTAACCTCAAATTCATTTCCAAGTTATAAAAATTCTTATCATAAAATCAATAGACGCAAAAAAAAAAACACGGAAAATATCGTCGAAAACAATCGCAGTAATGACAACGTGGGAATCCAAAATTTAAGGATTGCGAGTCCGGAAATATTTTTAATTTCTTCACGGAGTCGGATTGATTCTAAAATGATATGTTATGGTGGTCTACAGACTCTAAAAGTAAAGTTGAATAAGTGTGACACGATGACGAATTTACATTGGCATTTATTTTATAGATGAAGTATGTTTTAGAAGTGTCCTAAAATTGTCGCATTTAGCAAATCCGGAAATATTTGCATTTTTTATTCCAATGAAGTCGTCTTCCATGATATTCCTGAAAACTATGAATCAGTCATAAAAATTCAGAATGTTGAATTAATAAATATTAAATATTTAAATTAACTGATTTCATGTAGCGCCTAAGGCATATAATATAAGAAATAAGGAAAATGCACATAGGATTGCTTTTTATGGATAGATTATTTCAACGGCGCCAAATGCTACATAGCAATGATAAAAATAATAAGTATGTACATAAGTATACATCACATGATGTTAAAAGACACATACATGAATGCCCAGCGTAGATAAGATATGATTTGTTCAGAAATGTCAAAACTATTCGTTATATGCAACCGATTTCTCGCACCAACGATTAAAAATACTTTAAATTAAATGAATATTATTGAACT
>CAHIKZ030002805.1:120000-162500 GCA_903632075.3 Acanthosepion pharaonis
TTACTTTCACCTCGTTTGTTTTTTATTTACTCTCCATTTTTAACTGACATTATCACCTTCACTGACATTATCACCTTCACATTATCACCTTCTCATCTCTCTGGTCATTCTCAATGAATTCAAGCTGAGAATCCATCACGTTATATATATATATAATTACATATATATATAATAGTCGACTCTCTCTCTCTCTCTCTCTCTCTCTATATATATATATATATATATATATATATATGTGTGTGTGTGTGTGTGTGTGTGTGTGTGGTAAATATATAAATATATTTTATTTATATATCTATGTGATGAATTCTTTCATTGGTCGGAACAATAGCAACCTTTGATCTTGAAGAAGATATCTACGTTCATACATACAAAAACGTTTGCTGGTATGAAAATGAAGTTAGGCGAAATGTTTCAACGAATGATTTGAATATCTTAAATACGTTAACTGAGCATCTTTTTCATAATGGCTTCCCATATCCTAATGGGTAAGAAACACTTGGTTTTTATGTAGTTTACATAATTGGAAAATGGAACAGAGTTTCAGCTCTTGTCGATAATACGATTTTTTATTTGGGATTCTACTTCTCAAAAACGGTATTCATAATCTATACTGTTCAAAATATCACAAACATCAGTGATATCTTTTCAAATTTGCGTACCCACAATTTACCGTTTATATCAATATAATGTACAAAGAAAAATAGAATCAATCTGATAAATTTCATTAAATTATTTATTTTTTCCCCACCAATGAAAGAACTCATCACATAACAGATGTTAACACAGTAAATATTAAAATATATTTATATATTCACCACTAATAATGAGAAAATTAAATCTGAACATAACGAAAGTATGTGTATAAAAAGGAAATTATGAATTGGAAATTTGATGTAATATCTAGGTTCAGATCTAAATCTTTAAAATATGATTTAAATGAAACAATAACTAACTGACTGACGACTCTATGTCAGAAATTAAAAAAAAATCTATAAACATTTGAATGAAGAAGAAATAACGTATTCAACACATTTTTATTTCAAAAGTAACAAGAGACAGAAGCAGACTTCATCGGGTCTGACTGGCTACATAGAATTTATTCAAATCCTTTGAGGGGTGAATTAGTTAGGAGATCAAATAGGATACAGCAAGACAAAGTTCGGAAAATTAGTAAAAAAAATTAAAGAAAATATGGAATAGAACAATTGAACACCCTCACATTCATGTTCAAAACACACACACACAAACACACACACACACACACACACACACATATATATATATATATATATATATATATATATACACACATCTAGATAATATGTTTATAGGCATATATCAATATGTATACATATCTGCTGTTTTCTTAAAAAAGTAATGTATGTATAGAGACATATATGTGAATGTTTGTTTATATGCGTGTGTTTGTGTGAGTAATAAATTTTTTATTCTTTGTTGAATTAATTACGCACACACACACGCATATATGTGTATGTTTTTGTTACATTTAAAATTTAAAACATTCTGATATATATCTGTATATATTATTCACATTTGTACATGTCCCTGCATACACAGAAACACACACTCACACGCACATATATGTGAGTGTGTGTGTGTGAAAATTGTATACACATTCATAATTGGATGTATTCCCTATACACACAATGAATAAAATTATATTACACACCGTATATCTTATACACGCACACGCACGCACGCGCGCGCACACACACACAAACACACTCATACACGCATATATGTGAGTGTGTGTGTGTGAAAATTGTATACTTATTCATAACTGGCTGTATCCCTATACATACAATGAATAAAATTGTATTACACCCCTACTCCTCATACACGCACACACCCACACACACATACATAATATATATATATATATATATATATATATATATATATATATATATACATACAGACACACACACACACACACACACACACATATATATATATATATATATATATATATATATATATACACACCTACTCCTCATACACGCACGCACACACACATACATAAATATATATATATATATATATATAGAGACACACACACATGCACACACACACACACACACACACACACACATATATATATATATATATATATGTAACTATGTAATTGTCTATCCCACTTATATATGTCAGTTAATTATCTGCCTCTGCACGAGGGTAAACAGCGGTGTCGAGGTCAATGAATCTAGCTGTGACGATATTGACTTTTGCATTTTCGTCTGACTTTTATTGAAATGAGTTGCTCTTACATTTTCAAAATTGAAAACGAAAAACCTGGAAGCCGTCCAGTCGAAAATTTGTGATGAGGTGAGGGAACTGAAGTAAGAGATAGGCCTTATTTTTTTTCTCGCAATGCATATACCTTTTAATTAATGTAAATTTATATTTGAATGTTGTGTCTCGTTGAAAGAAACCAAAATAAAAAAATATGTTTTATTTTATTCAAATTATATGAAAAAGAAAATATTGCAGCTAAAATATATGCTCACTGACTTGGGTTAAGAAAGAAATGACTTGAAAAACTCGTGGTGTATTCGTAATCAATTGAAGAAGACGGGTAAAGATAATTTGGCGCCAACTGCATATCCTTTTTCTGATCTGGCAATGGATAAATCAAGTGTGTGATGGATATGAGGTAAGTCTTGTCTTTTAGACACATTTAAACATATTCATATGGTTCTATTCGCCACTAGCCATCTACCTTACTTTAGAGACACTATGAATGTAAAAAGAACGCTAATTATGTTCATTAAATTAATAATAGCCGATGTAAAATTGAAAAAAAATATGATAATTGTTATGATTTTTGTAGTTATTACTTTTTCTTACCCGTAGAAATGCGTAAGTTTTCTTTCAGAAAGTATTTTTCCGCCATATTGGAATAATTTCCATAATGTGCTATCCAAATTTGATAATGTGGTCGTCTTGATGGTTCCGATTTCTTCATGGATTTCCACTTCTTTCAATCTCTTTGCAAATCTTTCGGAATTGTTTCAAACTTGTCGATGATTGTGGTACCGAATCTTGCCTTTATATTCCACATATTTTTCTGAACTGATATTTTTTTCCATCTGTAATTAGTAGTCAGTGAAACGGTAATATCTATTATCAAAGATTTTTCATTTTCTTTTCGAAGACGATATATCAGTGTCTCGACTAGTTTATCCGATTAAATTTTAAACTCTTAGAAAACTTTTATTCTCCAGAATTCCTCATGATTTGCACTTCTACTTGCAGGTTCATATTACTGTAGAAAACTCAAGTCTAGATGACTGTAGATAACATTCTTTTATGATTACATTTTTGCCCATTTTAAAACATTTTGGTGTACCTGACTAAAGTCTGATTGACAACTTAGACATATATTGAGCATTTTGATTTATTCTGACATTACTATCCTGGTGTTAAACGGATCAATTCGAATAATAGTTTTGCTATTAATTTGGAATTTACATATAATTTTGGAAACTAATATTTCATTAGTTCTGCACATTTCCTTTAATATTAATTTCCATTAAATACAACGTTGCTTCCTTTTAATATAGGACAGAAAAGTACCGGAAGATGTCCTTAACTAGACCTCTAAAGGCTAGATGTGTGCTAGGCAGCCTTATACTCTAAGAATAGTTGTAAGTGAAGGATGACACATGTCGTTAACCAATAAATATCGACAAGGTTAGCGTAGAAAAGGTGAATGATTTTTATAGCTAATGATCTCTAATGACTATCAGCTAAAAAATCTCAGAGATCCTTTGTGCCAAAGCATTAGACTGTCGTATTTTACGTAATATGGTGTTCCATAAGCGTAAGAAATAGCACGTTCATAGGATTAACTAGGAAACTAATACGTTAACGCTAGACTTGAAGAGTTCACGATTGCATAGTTGGCCACTCGTATTTGAGGATACCCATCTACTAGTGCGACTGGCCAATCCCTATTGTAGACGCTTGCCCAGGTGCATTTGTATTTATTTACCACCCACGGAGCCCACCTCTGGTTTATACTGCAACTATGCTGAGCAGACATGAGTTACAGTTTTTGGAAAAGAGCGTGTTAGATAGAGTGGTCAATAATTTAACAAGGCAAGCACGCTCGAACCATGGTCCACAATGACTTGTGTTCCATCTACCAAATTTCACTCACAAGGCTTGGGTCAATCCGTGGTATGGTTTTCATGCACTTGCCGCACGCTGGAATTGTCCCCTCCATCAACACGAGGAAATCTCTTTCTTGGCAGAAAAATCATGTTGATATGGCCAAAAAGTGAAAGTTATGACCACTCGGCCACGTGACCACGATCAAGATTGTAGTGATTGGGATAACATCCTGCTAGAATTCGGTTCCACGAAGCGGCATATCTTGTGACAAATCTGTCCGCGTGAAACTAATTACTTATTAATGGAATAGGGACGAAGTGTCATAATGTGTCCCAGTTACAAAAGTCGGAGCTGGTGAGAGTAAGGAATGTAGCTAATCAGAAGACATAGGCATAGAAAGCATAGAAAGAGCAAAAGAATAGGGAGAGACATAGTAATGCAGGTAATAGGGTGGAAAATAATTCCACACCCACAAGTCCACGTAGATACCTTTGAAATTTTTCAAGACAGGTAAGGGAGGATAGGATGCTCCATCACAGATAAAACCCAATGATCCATGTTTGGTCTGATCTGGCTCTTGAGTATAGCCATGGCGAGTCAGATAATTACTGGAGTGGTATATTGTACCTATTATTTAAATATACCTAAAATATTTCTGAAAATCTTGATCTCATCAAAAATACTTAAGTTACTTTATAACTGTTGTGACCAAGTAATGGTTAAAAAGTAACAAAATAAGTGGTTGCAGATCAATAGTGTATTGAACAGTAAATACAATGTAAGAGTGTTATACGACTTGGGAGTGTGTGTCCTTTGGCCAGAGTGCAGTCTATATTACTGTTAATATTTAAAAGCACCCTCACGAGGAATATATGTGGCACACGACCGGGTTTAACGTGGGCTCGGCCACAAAATCCTCGTAGAACCCGCACGAACGGGTTGGGATCTGTCTACCTCCCAGAACGAAACTTTGCCCTTCGGCAAAGCAACGTCCCGGTTCCTTTCTGCCCAAGGCAGAGAGTTTGACAGGCGGTGCTAAAAGTCACAGCCTCGGTATAACAGTCTATATCACTATTATTTTTGTCAGGCTCTCCTTGCCCGTAGGATTGGGCAAAAATATTCCTTTAGAACACCTATAAACGGGTTCAGGGTCTGTCTACAGCGGATGAAACTTTGCCCTGCTGCAAAGTCTCGCAGGGGTTCCTATCTGCTCAAAGCAGAGAGATTGACAGTTGAACAGTCTAGAGCACTGTTATATTTAACACCCCCCACCACCACGAGGGATATTTGTATCACAAGGTCGATTTTATCGTTGGTTCTCCCAGCCCGAGGGTCGGCCAAAAATATTACCTTAGATCACTCATAAACGTGTTCAGGGCTTATCTTCCTCCGCGGACAAAGCTTTTCCCTTCGGCAAATCCTCGTCCGGGTTTCTCTCTGCTCAAGGCAGAGAGTTTGACAGTTGAGCAGGTTATGACACTGATATATTTAACGGCCCCCACATGGGTCGTATGTGTCCAAGGCCGAGTTTATCGTGGTTTCTCCGAGCCCACAGGCTCGGCCAGAAATATTCCCTTTGAACCCTTATAAACGGGTTCAGGGCCTGTCTACATACCCGGACGAAACGTTGCTCTGCGACAAAGCCTCGTCCGTGTTCCTCTCAGCTAAAGGCAGAGAGTTTGACAGTTGAATAGGATATGGCACTGTTCCACGGATGCTGACCTTCCTATTACTTTATAGTAAGTGGAAGACACCACAACAATAATTTTGTAGACTGTGATCCCTTCAATAACCGAATTAAAACCTTATACAATTGTAGGCGTTCTGAAAGCAAAGGAAGTATTTGTCGCAGATTACTTCCACAACACAAAGAAAAATCACTGTAAGCACAGACTCGAATATCGTGGGCAGGGCAGAAAGAAATGCTGAAAACTCGATTCGCCGGTACTATCTCAAATCACAATGCGTGAAAAAGTCAGAAAAATAACTCACTCACTAACAAACGCCGTAGCCAAAATGGCCGAATTTTCCGCATTATTTATTTCATACTTATGTACAAAATTGTGGCACAAGGCCGAAAAGGGCAGGGGTAGAGCCTGGTCAACACTATCTTATACCTAGCTAATCAGATTCACGACCCATTCATACATTACAATTTACTCATTCACCACAAGAACTCATCCATCACCGTTCAATCTTCCATCCACCATAATACAACATCCTTTCAAGGAGAACCTATAAAACGCGCCCCATGCCATAAAAATTTGTATGATAATAAACAATATACATAAAATTCTAAGAATGATCTATGAGAGTGGAGGGGAGATGAACCCAATAATAAACTAAAAATTAACACAAAATACAAGCTAAACGTAATTGATGCTAGTAGGGACCGTCCAACGCTCAAAACAGAGAGATCGCTGTATTCGGCCCAGGGGACAGAATCAAGAGGCTCTCTCGTTAAGGGAGTGGGAAAAAGGGATAAAATATTATACGGACCTGGGAAAATATAAAGCTGAACCAGTCGAGATGAAAAATGGGGGCCAAACAAACTGGGGATTTGGGGAATCTCGACTTGAATCATAACCAAAGAGCAGCCGGGATACAGGCCAGGAACAACACTTACTCACATTAACTAGGTACACTGAAGCTTGTCTAACCTAACCAAGGGGAGGGTCCCACAGGAAGCCACCCCGATGTGCCATAGGTTGACCTAGAAGAGAAAATCAATGGCCGAATTTTCCGCCTCCGAATCGAGAACACCAACTGCTTTTATCGGCAGAACCTTTTTTTTTCATTCGTCGACAGCTGGGAGAGGATGTTCAGTAATTTGCACGTCAAAATACTTTCATAGCGACTCCTGCGACGGACTTGTTTTTCAGTTAATTCAAATATTCCATTTTCAGCATGTCATGCGGAATACGTGCCCTTTTGTTTGGTAAGTAATTTTCTTTTTCGTCACATTTTCCGTCGTAGAATACACGCGACGCGCTGTCGCTTGGTTTGATGACGTAAGTCGCCGTTTTCTTCGCTATAACAATACAGACGAATATCTTCCTTTTTTCTGTAAGTATCTGTATATGTTTTAATTAACTTATATACGATTTTTACAGCGTTATTTTTACAATATGATAAAGAAATTCAAAACGCGTCTTTGTTCAATTATTCATTTGAACCGCTTTGAGAGCGGAGAGCAGAATATGATTACTGTCTTGCTTGCAGAAGCGAAAGATCCCTAAACCGGCCACTTATCAACTGAATGATAAAATCAAATATAAATGATTAACATATAACTATTGTCGATTTATAAATTCAAATACAGATAACGGCTGAATTATCGGCGTAATTAAATTACACTGATTTCATACCGGCTAGATCTGTAACCTCCAAAGTGTGATATCTGCCAAGCATATTCTTATAGACACATGTATAAACGACAGAAAATTATCTACTCGGAGAGGAAATATAAAGGACTCCTATTTACGTACAAATAAAAAGCTTGCAGACTCATAGAGGAATAGCCAATATTTACTCATCCCTAGACCCAAGACCTTCTCATTAAATCAGATTGAAAACATTAATATTTACCCACCGTAAATGCTGATAAAATATAAGCGTTTGTGAATTGTCTTGATTTAAAATGACCCTCGTTTCATGCCTTATATAAAAATATATTTGTTTTTGTTGTAACTTACAAAAAGGTTACTGAATGACGAATAACCAAAACGGAGGTTGGAAATGAAAGAGTAAACTTTATAATATAAACAGAATAAAATACTCGCCAGCAGCGTGAAGTAGGTAAACCACTGCTAGTGGCCGACTACTTAGACAACATATTACCTCCAGTTACAACGGTGTCCAACGTGTTTATGAGGATTGGGACATACCTATTAGTGTCCATAGGTAAGGTATATGACTGATAGATAGATAGATAGATAGATAGATAGATAGATAGATAGATAGATAGATAGATAGACAAACAGAGAGATAATGAATAGGGATTGATAGTGTTGTATCCTAGAAAAGGTTACTGAATGAGGAATATCCAAAACGCAGGCTAGAAATGAAATGGTAATCTTTATAACATCAACAAATTACAATACTCGCCAGCGGCGTGGGGTAGGTAAACCACTGCTAGTGGTGGACTACATAGACCGCAGATTACTCCCACAGACGGTAGTGTTCAACGTATTTTGGGGGACTGGGACATAACCATTTATGTTCATAGTTTCGGTATATAACAGAATGTCTATGAAAATGTGTTCTTATTTAGATTTGAAAATGCAAAAATACATGGTTACATACGAAAGAAAAGAATAAAAATTCAAACAGTCTCTTCTTGACACTATATTCAGTGTGTGAATTTTATGCTCATCTCGCTAGGGGTTTCAGCTGAGGTATCAGCAGAAAGTAGACTTTACAGGTTAGAGATAATATCGTCACGTGGGACCTAAGTTGAATTCAAACTTACATTTTTTTTTGGACAGTGGTCATCAGATCGTCAGAACACATGCCATAGAAAAAGCCTGCTAATTAAACGATATATAGTGCATAATATATAGAAAAGCAGAAAGTACTTTGAAAATTGACTAAACAGGCTAATTAATGTAAATGTGATATTTGATTAAATTTGTATCATGATTATGATATCGTAAGTGTAGATTTTAAAATAAGAAATGTGATTGTCACTGATCATGAATTAATGCAATCTTGAAAGACAAGTGAAAATTTCCCGGTTATCCTATTTTAAAATTAGGTCAATTCTTAATTTAATTGTTGAATAAGTTCATGGTGATTTCTACTACAATAAAATATTCGCAGAATTTCTCCTATCGCGGCGTTAATATTTTAGCTTAACAACTTTAACAAAAGATCGCAATAACAATCATAAATATGAATGCTGGTCGTTTTTTTAAGAATTAAGGGTATATACATGAACATATCTGAAATGGAAATTTTTTCGATTTCACAGAAACAGAAGTTAAACACGTCTATCTTTTCTGCTTTCTTCATTTTTCATTTTCTCATTGGAACTGATATACCCCAAAAAGGGATATATTTGTTCGAAGTGGCAAAGTTGTTTTGGACTACTGTAACCGAGTAGGACAATCTAGCAGGTAACCGTAATGGACTGGTCCTCATCGAAGTGGTAGGCAATAGGCGTAAGCAATAGGTGAAGATTATAGGCGTAGCCAA
Organism: Acanthosepion pharaonis; assembly: GCA_903632075.3. Lineage (NCBI taxonomy): Eukaryota > Metazoa > Mollusca > Cephalopoda > Sepiida > Sepiidae > Acanthosepion > Acanthosepion pharaonis. The sequence continues at coordinate 129,337 of CAHIKZ030002805.1, forward strand.
TAGGCGTAGCCAATAGGCGTCGCTCTGAACTTCCACTAGTCTGTATTTATGGTTGGCACCAGCCAATCATATTACTGTGAGAGGGAACCAGGTGTATGCATATTCATTACACCAGGAACCATTTAGCTTCACTGAAAATTAAATTCAGTGTTTTTCAAAACCGAATTTTCCATTGTTTACGAGTTTTCGACAGCGGCCGTTAAAAACTTCAATCTTTTGCTCTTTCACCGAAACCACATAGCATCTCTGATATGCAGTTGCCCTCATTTCAAACGGAAGAGCCCATTATTTCTGAGGTATTGCTAAGATGTAACGGCCATTCGAACTAAGGTACTAACAAAAGGTGGGATAAGCAGAGTTATTATATGATGCTGTTGGTGCAAACAGTTCTTACTCAGATGAAAGCAGTACCGTAATTCTATAAGATTCGATGCAATGCAAGACTGGAGAGAAATGTTTGTGCAACTAATTTAATGCATAGAGAATTTTGGTAAAAAGATGTCTTCTTATCTTTCATAATGGCATTTGTATGAAATTGACCGCAATGGAAATTCTTCTGTTGGAATTTGAATACAGCTCGCTGAACCCATTTTCAACGCCGATAAACGTTACGTTACCTTCAAGTTGAAATAGACACAAACATCAAATTAATGATTTGTTTTATTGATTATATAAAAACGTTTGATGAATACCTCACAGAGAACTGTCGGAAGTGAAGCTTTATGTATTTTGGAAAGGATATTAAAATAATCCCAAGGTGGAAGAAAACCACCTCCATAAGGATAGGAAATGAATTCGATAAATATGTTTAAATAGAATGGGGTGTAAGACAGGGATGTATCTTCGCATCTGATTCATTCAACATTTACAGCGAGGTTTATTCTAAGGGAAATAAAATTCTTAGCAGGATTCATTATTTGCGATCACAACAATAACAACATATGATATGAAGCTGAAACAGAATTGATAGGATGCACAAAATGGAAAGAATTAGATAAAAGTTTGAAGAAGGGTATAAACATAAACCGAAGGAAGACAGAATATATAGTTGACAGGAAAAGACGAGATGAACACGCAAATTGCAAAATGGAGATGTCAAAATCAAGCAACTACAACATTTTAACTGTACAACACTAAACATAGGTATATAGTACCCAGCGCATATTTTCCTATTTTTAATTACAATTTTCAGTACCTGATTTTCCTACCTAAATATTATCTTTTCTTCGGTTCCGATTAATCTTAACTCAAAGTACAAAGTTTTAAGTGCCTGCATGTAAAATATTTCAAATAAAGATTTATATATTTTTTCTGATATTTTCAAAATCGGGTATGATATACCCATGCTTAGTAGTGGTGTAACTTTAATTAATGGTTAGTCTTCTAGGGTTAAATATCTAGGAAATGTTTTACAAGAGAATGATAATAAAACAGCGAAATTCTAACGTGCGTTGATATAGCGAAATATACGTAACTAAAACTATGCAAAATATTAAGAAACAGGAAAATCTTCTCAACAACAAAGAAAAGTGCTCTTAATTTTTATGTAATATGAAAGTGTACCTTCTCGTTAGAAATGAAGAATGGAATTTGAGACAACAAAATTTGATTCTAGAGAAGTATATTGAAAATACCATGGACAGGCTAAATGACGAAGTTTTAGAGACATTTGAAATAAATAGGACTCTCATGTTTAACACCGAAGTTCACTTTCATCATATTGAAGAAAGTGGGTTTAGAAAGTTTGACAATCACAAGATATTTTGAAGGCGAGTGGGAGAGAGTAAACTAGCGCATAGCTTACATCAGATGTCGGCAACATACGATAAGCGTTTTACACATGGCACGCCAAGCAATTTCCAATGGCACGCAGCCGCAAATGACATCACGAAGTCCGAATCAATAACTACTACAAAGCAAAGAAGATATTGTTTAAATCGTAATATATACTACAGTATATATCCTACATATTACTATATAAAATATATTGTAGAACAAGTATATTGACCTTTTAGGAAAATACGTATGCTGTTGGCAAACTGAATGAATTTAAAACTCTAAGAAGGCTCATAGCAAAAGGTTGTTGATCCATCGCCTACATAAAGGGTTTGTGTAAATAGTTTGAAGAACAGCGATTAGAAGAGATATCAAAAAGACAATATTAGGACAGGATATTGTGGAGAATCAGGATCGTTCATCTCCTGAATGAACACGTCACATTATCATTGTTCACCCTTTATTGGCGACGTGGAAAACACGTGGACCGGATGAATATTCTATTAAATATTTGAATTTACTGGCACAAAGTCTTCTAATATAAAAATACTACTCCCAATTTTTTTCTTGAAATCCATGCATACATAAATCATGTATTTTTCTGTGTGACATTAAGATTCAGAATCATGTGGGCGAACATGAATCCCAACAATTCCTTGTCGTTTGTGGCTGCTGCTAATGTGAAACATTGGTTCACGAATTTAATTCGTTTCTGAAGCCTGTTAGTAACCCGAAATGTTAGTAAATTGAAACTATTTTTCTAAACGGAATCAATGTAATATGGATTAATCCGTTCCTGGTGCCAAGATGATTGTTAACTTAAACTTTAACACCATTACTTTGTGCTCTAGTTTATAGACAAATCTAATGAAAATCATAAAATCTAAGAAAAAAATAAACCCAATACTAAAGAGATAAGATATAGACGAACACTTCAATTTTACCATACCTGTTGTTCGAGAAACAACATTTTGTTCGATAACCGAGACATTTTTATCCCGAATATTCTGTTCGAAAACCGAATTGTTCGACATGTGAGACGTTCAAGAACAGAGGTTGCTCTGGATACTATTTCTTTTCGCTACATTTTCTAATCATTGTCCTGCCAAACGTTTACAGTCTTGTTGGGTAGTCTGTGCACTCTTTTTATGGGTCCACAATTATTTTGCATGAGACCTGTGTCATATTTCTATACTGTCTTATGATATACCCTAGAGATTTCAAATGATGCTTTCTGATATTTTCCGAAGTTTTTATTGCTATTTAATCTTTCCTTTTCCAAATTCTATTCAGAGCATTGTTCGAATGATCATTTGCGTTGATATGATCTGTATGCAAGATTGAAATAGGTACAATCTTTTTCAAGACACACATGACTCATTCACTTGGAAACATGTTTGATTTGATAATTAATTTCATACTAAACTTATATCTCAGACATTTCTGAAAGACTTGAACGCCATGCATGACACCCATAAAACTGTTATGTATTGCCATATATATATATAACTTGGTAATTTCGAAACATGACCGAAGCTCTTAGGTTAATGATTGGAATCTGTGGTATCTGTTTATGTTTGGATAACACTGTATAATGGAATTTATGTTGTGTTCAATCCACCCTTAATTTTTGAACTTCTTCTTCTTCTTCTTCTTCTTCTTCTTCTTCTTCTTCTTCTTCTTCTTTTTTCCTACCTCTTCTTCTTCTTCCATTTTATCACGTCTTCATCATCTTCTTCTTCTTCTTCTTCCACATCACCATCTTGTTCGTCATTTTTTCTAATTCATCGTCGGCATAGATTGCAAAATATCCCTTTAGCTTTCTTTTTAGTTCAGGGTTTATCTTTTCCTCGAACTTCTTCTTCTTCTTCTTCTTCTACGTCGTCGTTGTCAGAGAAGATTGCAAAATATCTCTTTAGCTTTCTTTTTAACGTAATGTTTCATCAATTCCTCGTACTTCTTTCTCTTCTGCTTCTAATTCTGTTTCTATGTGTCATGCACCTTCAGAAGGGGTCTGTTAATGATTCATTACAATTTCATGTGAATTTTAGTTTTTAGTTAGATCTCTGTCTTAATCTCAGCTCTGTCATCATTTAACTAACCTCATTCACTTTTCCTCCGTCTTTAGGTTTAAATTTCAAAAGACTTCTTTCCGCACAATGTCACCTATATATTTCAATTGGTTGATTAAAATTAGAAGTGTCCTTTTTGTTCACATTTTCAGTAAAACTTCGTCTTTCAATGGTACGATGTATATTTTCCTGTCTCACAATTAACTTGTGAACTTCTAGGTAAGGAGTTAATTTGAAACACACACACACACTCATACGCATTTCGTATTTTGAATGTTAAGCTTTCCCTTTTGCTATCAAGCATGCATTCTCTCTTTACAAATTTATGTTATTTCCTTTCGGTTTTCATCACTAACTTCTGTAGGAGTTCTTGTAGTTTTCATTCTGTGTCTGATATCAACCTACAAGTATGTTTCCTGCAAATCTGATTGTTGTTACGAAAAAATCATTTTTTATTATTATAATATGAATCTCTTTTATCGCCTCACCATAAAAGCGCCTGTTATCATTATTGTTTACTAATTCATGTACAGTTTAATATGGCTTCTGATAAAACAAATTCTTACGTCCCCATCTAAGTTTGTGTGTTTACGAAAATCATTCTAGTTCTAAATGATTTTTAATATCCATACCTTCACAAAAAAACACGCGCACATACTTGTGAAAATTTGGATGTGTGTGTGTGAAATTATTGTTGTGTGATCGGCAACTAAACCAACACCGTCACTCCAATTTGTTTCGAATGAGAGATGTGTTTAGCTAGTCTCCAGTATGAAGTATAAAACCTTTTAAATGGCGGGAAACAATTCTTGATGAATTAAGAGGCAGCTAACTGGCATCTCAATAAAATCACCTTGGAGACGGCAATAAGAAATCACTCCATTATCAATCCCAAGAACATTCATGGCACTCGAATACAACTTTTGATGAGAGGAAAGCAGTTGGATCGACTGAATATTACATTTTGAATATGGTGTCGAAAAAGTAATTTTGCGACAGAGATGTTCTCCTAATATAAATCAATATTACAATTTTTATCTTCTATTATATATAACTTTAAACCATAAGTATACATCTAAAAGAGGAAATATGTTAATTATAATAAGATTTGTTTTAAAACCAGCATTGAAAAGAAGATTTTGCATATAAATATTTTTTTTACTAGTAGGTAAATGCAAATAACAATATATATATATATATATATATATATATATATATTTTAAATATATATATATATATATATATTATATATATATATATCGAATTTGAATATCGGTGCAATGTTGAATAAGCAAAAAATGATGATCAATTTATAAAAACGAATCCTCTGGCAAAATCTCACTTGCACCACTGAACAAGTTTCAGATTTTCCTGTGCAAGGAAAAGAAATGAAGATATTCTCTTTACAGGCTGTAGGCGTTTCGGATTTTCCACATTCCTACTCGCATCCCAAATCCATAATCCTCTGCCTACTGAACTTTCAGTCGAGTCACGAAATCTGTAAGAGGCCAAGATGTCCGCCAAAACTAAGAAGTTGAACTCGCTTCAAGTTATTTGGCGCTGCGAATACTTCCATGGCGGACAAAAATTAAATAAATATTGCAAGAAAAGATAATTGGAGGTGTAGTGACCTATATAACCAGAAACTATTTTTCATCTATTTATATGTATTATATATTGCCTGTTATTTACGGAACTTATTAACCGCAAAATGTAGGATCAGTGAACAAGGTTCAAACCCTGATCATGGCGGTTTGTATTCTCTTTGAAATATTATCGGTTGAAAGTACCTTCTTAATTATAACATATTGGACGTGTAAGGCGTTCAAAGGATGAAACAAGAATTAACACGATTTCTATGGAAGATCAGAACCTGATTCTTCTTCTTCTTCTTCTTCTTCTTCTTCGTCGTCGTCGTCGTCGTCGTCTATGTGTACATACGGGCAGCGAGCGGTCATAGCTCTCCTCAACATCCCGTCCTTTATAGTGTTTAAGGTTTTTCGTTAGCTGTCCTACACTCTGCTCTGTAAACTATTTGGACAAGCTCGATAGATAGCTTATTCACTCATTTCTTCTGTCTCTCTTGCCTTCAATATGCAATGTAAATGTCAAATTCTCCATGACATTTTTCATCATCACATGCCCCAGGAATTGGTATGTGTCTTAAAAAATTTCCCTGAAAGGTCCTCGATATTCCTATGTTCATTACATGCGATTTTCAGCATCATTCTAGAGAATCACATTTCTAAAATAACCACATAACTGATCTTGTATCCATCCCTGAAATTATTGCTGTAAATTCTACTAGAAATACGAGACTAAATAAGTCATACGTGAAAGTTTTTTTCCATTTTTTGTGGTAGCGAGATAACGTTAATAAAAAAAAAAAGAAAAATGTTTCTTAAACTTATCTCTACTCGGACGTTAGAGGAATTACATTGACTTTTTAAGGACACCAAAAACTATTTTTTTTTAAAATACAAGAATATACTACGTTTCTTCAAAAGTCTAAATATTTTATTCAGGGGAAGGGAAGCGTGGATGTAATTCCACAAAATACATATTAGAGATAAACTTTAATGGATTCACGGCATAAACACAGACAATATATATATATATATATATATATATATATATATATATATATATATATATATATATTGAACAATAAAAAAATATTAAAAAATTAGAATCTTCAGACACACCGTGTTGTAGTTTAATATTCTTTCATTTTTTTCTTATTTTCTTTTTTTTCTTTTATTATTTCATCTAGATTCTGGACTATTTTCGGCCAAGATGGCCATAACATAAAGAAATATTTCTGCTTGACAAATGAAAACTGGTGGGAAAATAATGTCTTGTTGGAGAAAAAATATATATATATATATATATATATATATATATATATATATATATATATATATATATATATATATTTTGTAGGTACAAAATTTAATGATCGAAATAAAAGTATAAAACTTAATATTACGAGACATATTAAAAACGAGCGAAGCAACCGGTTTCGCTCCCGCTCTTCAGGCTTCAACGGAAGATTTAATTTAAAATTAAACACGGAAAAATGTACAATAAAAGGAAGTGGTGGGAGGAGAAAAAATAGCAAAAAAAACTAGAGACAAAAGACAGCGAGCCCCAACAAACACTCACGTTGTTTACACAAAGAAGGCTTGCGGGACCCGATGAAAAGTGCCTCCAGAACCTTTAGTTGAAATAAAGAATGTGACCGGGACAACACGCTGAACCAGCCGACACTAAATTTGTCTGCACAATCTCTGTTCTTTAATAGGTGTTCGCATATGGCGGAATCATATCTATTAATAAAAAACATCATCGAAATCATATGAAAACTGTGAAAATGCATAAACAACACCCAAGCATTCACACAAACACACACATATATATAGACACACACATTTTGAGAATTATAGATAGGTACTAAAAATGTAACTTGTCTTCGAACTGTTATTCTACCTTTTTGCCATTCAGTTTAAGTTTAAAGTCAACACACCCAAAAATCAATATTAGTAACCACAACTGAGTGCAACTGATGCACATCCACAAATGGAGGTTAACAATTTGAATGGGCGGGGGCCCGGAAAAAGACCGTTTTTGCGTTCTCCATCTTGAAAGGAAGGAACCTCTTCCATGGACCGTCATAATAAAAATAATGAACAATAATTTTTATTTATAATAATATTCATTTTAATATATACATATATATATATATATATATATATATATATATATATATATATATATATATATATATATATGCGTGTGTGTGTGTGTGTATCTGTTATAATTCTTAAAATAGTTTGCGTAAGATTTCAACTTTCTAAATTGATTTACGCTGTTTTTTACAGACATTAAATGCTGCCTTTAATTGTTAAACAAATTAAAAAAAAATCAGCTTTTACGAATTTTCACCTTCAAAGGTTGAAACATTTTCCTGCCAATCTGGACTCAAAACCTGAAAAAAATTATCGAAATCGGATGAAAAATATGGAAGCGCATAAACAACATCCGATCACACACACACACACACACACACACACACACACACACACACACACACACACACACACACACATTTATATATATATATATATATATATATATATATATATATATATATATATATATGTCTTATAAATGAATATTATTAGAAATAAAAATTATCGTACATTTACACAAAATAAATTTACATAAAATAAATTTACATAAAATAAATAGACAAAACTTCTCTATATTATTTAATGAAAGGATGAATGAAATGATGCTGCCTAAATACACACAATTTAAATTATATGATCCAGCAGCCCACAATACTATCAATACTTGGAATTACAAATGTAGCCTTGTGAAAAGGCAAATTGAAATAGCAAAAAAAAAATTCAACAACCTTAACAGCAACAAACATGATATTTGACAGACTATCATCACTGTCTTGCCCGTATATTGCTTAATATGTTGTAATTGACATCTTTGATAATGGCTTATGTAAGCCGCAATCTTACATTGTATTAAAAAAATATGGATCAATATTGTGAATTTCTTTCTTCGTTCAACGATAATGTTATTAAACTTGTCAGACGTTACGAAAAAGTTTTACATAAAATAAATCGACAACACTTGTCTATATTACTTAATGAAACGTGTATATATATATATATATATATATATATATATATATATATATATATGTGTGTGTGTGTGTGTGTGTGTGTGTGTGTGTGTCTGTGTGTGTGTGTGTTCGTGAAATGTATATATCTATATATATCTATATATATCAATTTATTATATATATATATATATATATATATATATATATATATATATATATATATATATATATATATATATATATATATATATATCCTGCAAACTCCGGTTGTTTATTGACGTTCATACCTCAAGCAACTAAGTTCCTAGGGAGCAACAGCCAGACACCAGCACATATGATTTAATTATAGTGTTGAATGTTTTGTGAAAAAACAACCACACTTTTAAAGGGCCGAATACAGAGACCTGGTGCCCTACGTGCCACAATGTCAACACCCCCGAACGGACCTCCGTTTGTATTGAATTCAGAGTTTTTTTCTTCTAGACTAGTTGCCATCCAAGGCTACAGAACCCAGTCTGTCCTGAGCTGGGGGTGAGAGGAGAGTATTCCTACCTTCCCAAAGGTGTTGGTATGTAAGGAACTCGAACCCGACTCTCCGATTCCTATGTTCTGCTATCCATTGCCCCACCGTGCTTCCTAAGAATAAGTTATGATTTGGTTCGGTTATTTTGTTTAACGGCGTATCAAGCAATATGTATTATTTAATGTGCGGGAATCTAAATATTTTGTACGCAACTTTACATTCTACATTGTACATCACAAGTTGTACATTATTTTATACTTTCAATATAAATGTGTCCTTTACATTCATATCATTTGTAGATGGTCTATTTCTAAAGAAGTAATAGATTTTTATTTATTAATCCTACAAATGTTGTCACGTTAAAATTTACTTTTAGTGGATACTCTTATTAAAATAGTCGCTCTTTTCGAGAGTTTATGACACGAAGGTTTTTTTTTTTTGTCGCCGTATTTATTACAACGTTTCGGCTGTTGTACGTTCCGTTCTTCTTCAGGTGGTTGGAATGAAGAAGTGAACAAAAAAGAACGGTTGATGAAGAGATTAGTTTTATAATCCCCAGAAATTCATTCACGGATGTCCGCAATGACACATGGCACAGTGGATAAAAGCGTTGGCTATATCCAGTGACAGGACATAAAGAGTGTGAGTTCAATTCCTTTTAGTTTAAATTCGAGAGACTGGCTTAAATTCCTTAGTAGGCACTAATCCTGAGAGACAAAGTGTAGATGTTGTATTTGTAGTAATGTCTTGTCGTTTGTAGACTAACTTACTTTTCTCGCCCTCCCCCGTCTTTCGTACACTGCATATTTGTATTTTCTCAAATCTCGTGGTCGCCGTGATTTTGCGTTAATTTGTCACAAAATTCTTTTTAAATACGGACGTCCGTGAGGTAAGATTTTTTTTTGTTTGTTTTTTTCAAGCTACATACATGGTTAAGGCGGTGGAAAACTTGGAGAGGATAATTAACAGGAGTCAACTGATAACTGACATACATTAGACATTATATATTTATTCAAGGTGGACATTATGTTGATGTTTTCAGTATTTTCATATTGTCTTCTCATGTTTTCTTTGTAGCAATTATGTCTTTCAGGGACTAAGTAAGTAAATTCATCGTGAATGCGCCTAGGCATGATATAAATATTTGTCGAACTTCATCCTTCAGAAAGCTCATTAAGAATACGAGAATTTTTTTTTTTCTTTTTGTACATCATTTTCAATGTTGGCATATGAGTGTGCGGTTTGGAGGGATTTCGAAATAATGAGATGAGTAGGGTTGGAGAATTTAATGCTCACATGACATTATGAAAGCAATCGTGTCAAGAGATGATATTGATCTACCTATTTGATGAGCATGTGTGACTGAATGTCGAGACAGGTATGGGAGGCTTGGCAAAATGAGAATGGTTCTTTAGATGTACAAGTGATGGGATTTGTTTGAATAATTTTGCCTACTGGAATATCAACATACATGGATCATTTAATGTCGAAATCTAAATATTTTGAACGTAATTGTATAACAATAACTATGTATTCATCACTGCTTGATAGGATCTCCAAGTTTTTAATTCTATGTTTCAAAACTTAAATGAATTAACAAAACCGAGTCCATGAGTTTTTTTGTTAAGGCTTATTGTGACTACAGATAAAGTGTATTGTAGGTAATGTATATATATATATATATATATATATATATATATATATATATATATATATATATATATATATATATAGTGATGCTAATTTTACTATGACATTTTTATACTTTCATAGTGATTTGCTTTCGTTTGGGGATCCAATACATGCCCATAGATGGGATTCTAACAGGTGCGACTCCCAGGTCATGGTGGACCAGGGAACGATAGCAAGAGGTGCTTGCACGCTCTTCAGAACCTCTGATCTACATATCAGAGGTCTTAATGCCGGATGTAGTTTATCGTCATGCCAAGTACTTCAATGGATAGGAAGTTGTGGGGAGCTATGATCACTCACGGCCTGAAGGGACATGACACATTTCCTCTTTCCTTCTCTTCCTCCTCTTTTTTTCTATCTTCAAGAAGAAGTAGAGAAGGAACGTGTCTAGCATTTGCCACTTCTTTGAGATGCTGAATAGTCAATCTCTTTTTCATATCAACGTCAGCCACTGGCATAATTTAACAACTGATTGTCTATATAAGATCACATTCCAGGTCAACCTTCAGATGCATCTGGTTCTTTTGACACTTATGGTGACAGCGAGTAGAACATCAACTTTGATACAACTTTGGGTCATTTTAATAAACATTGTTATCACCTCGGCTCAAGTAAATGGACGAAAAACCTTCCTGATTAAATTCACATCGGATATTTCGTACTACCAGGAGTCAATCATATGTAGCAGGGTAACATTCTCTAACATGTCTGGAAGTGTGTTCAAAATAGTCCAAGCAGAACTCAGTCTCCTCGAACCATACTTTCTAATGTCAAATATTTTTTGAAAATGTAACGGAATTTAAAAATAAAATAATAAAAATATCTAAGTGCTAAAAATCTTCTATAAATAAAAATAAATTCTCACGTCGATCTGCCTCAATATACTCAAGTAACGTAATAACTCATATCTTAGAAGTGGAAATTAGCTTTTGCGAAATACATATACTGTTATACATATAGCATTTTTAAGATCTAAAGACAAAAATACTGTTCACCACTGTCCGTATTTTCTTTGTTTGTTTTCGTTTTACGGCGTATCAACCATAATTGAGTATTTAATGCCGACGAGATTTATATTACTGGTAATAATTTTCCAGATTTATTGCTGGTAATATTTTTTTCCCAAAATGTATTGCTGGAAATAATGTATTGTTCATAATAATTATAGACAAAAATGTATTTCTGGTAATATTTTTCATTCAAACATTTATTAATGGTAAATATGATTTTTTTTCTATAAAAATGTATTACTGGTAGTATTTTTTCTTCAAAAATGTATTGCAGTTTATATGTTTTTCTTTCAAAAATGTGTTACTGGAAGTTTTTTTCATTCAAAAATGCATTGCTGGTGATATTTATTTCCTTCAAACATGTATTGCTGGTAAAAATTTTTCCTTCAAAATAGAAATGTTCGAAATATTTTTTCCTTCAAAATTTTTGCTGGTAGTATTTTTCGTTTGTCAAAAATTTATTACTCTAATATTTTTTGTTTCAAAAATGTTTTTCTTGCAATATTTTTCGTGTAAAAAATGTTTTTCTGGTAATATTTTGTTTTAAAAAATATAGTGCTAGTAATGTATTTTTTTTCTTTCACAAATGTATTACTGATAACATTTTCCTTCAAAAATGTATTTCAGGTAATATTTTTCTTCAAAAATGTATTCCTGGTAATATTTTCTCTTCAAAAATGTATTACTGGGAATAATGTATTACTGGCAATAATGTATTACTGGTAATAATTATTTACAAAAATATATTTCTGGTACATTTTTGACAGAAAAGAAAATATAACCAGAAATGCACTTTTGAAGGAAAACACATTTTTGAAGAAAAAATATTACCAGCAATATATTTTCCACGAAAAACTATTACCAGAAATACATTTTTGAAGGAAAAACACATTATCAGCAATAAATTTTTGAAACTAAAATATTAACAGCAATAAATTCTTTTAAAGAAAAATATTATCAGACATACATTCTTGAAAATAATTATTAGTGCAATACATTATTACCTGCAATACATTGTTGAAGAGAAAAATATTACCAGCAAAATATGTTTGAAGAAAAAGTAATACATTGCTGCTATTACAACCTATTTTTACACTTTCATGGTGTTTAGGGTTTGACTATTTTCCCATAGTGAATGTGGACCTGGGAACACCAGCAATTAAGAGGTGGTTCCACGCTCCTCAAAACTTCCGGAACTGTCGGATGTAGTTTATTGTATTACTCAGGAAGTGGTTGTCGTTTATCGTCATAACCAAAACGGCTGTCTTTTCTTCAAATTGTCCTGTAAATATCATTTTTTCCACAACACTCTTTTCTCATTATGAATTTCTTAGAATTTAGAAGCGTACATTTTGATTCCATTTTCCTTAAATCTTCTACGTCGCTTTCATTGTCTGTCGTTACACTTAGCATCGTTCCCTATGACTGCATTTCATTTTCATCGGCTATTTTCCTTATGTGTGGAGAGATTGTTCAGAATTGAATGCCATTGAGGACCAATTTTACATAACAGTTCAACACGCTTTTCTTTGTTTCTGTCGAAGTTTTCGAGTTTCATAATTCTTTGCTTATCTTTTGGCAGTCAACTTTCATTATTCAAATGATCTACTGGATGTCGGTATGACATTTTCCATTTTCTGTTAAAATACTTCGCAGATATTAATATGTCCAATATATCCGTACGTTAACATGCAAATCATTATCAGGCATTTTTAACGTATATAATTAAGTTTCAAGTAAATATGGTGGTGCTAATAAAAAGTTTGGCAGGAAGTAACTGAATTCAAATTATTGGCGTGAGTGAAATTATTGTATTTAATTTTTCCCAACCTAATTTATGAAGCACAAAGTAATTTTCAGAATATTGAAACGAAATGACGACCTGTTTAATGTTTTTCTAAGAAATTAGAATAGAAGAAGGCTTTTTTTTTTAAACCGAGTGATTAATATTGTGATAATTATATTGTTTCATACCAAGATAGAGAAGATTAACAATAAATTCAATGTTAAATTATGTTATCTTTACTTTAATGCCGGAATTAGTACATGTACATTTAATTCTGACATATTTAACTTTCATAAGAGGTAACATTCTTTTCAAATTTCTCAAATAAATCATTTGTATAGATTATCTACCATCGCCCGATAAAGGGCAACTAAAGTTCCAAAACATGAACGTTTTTTGTTTTTTTTTTGTGCAGCGATGTAAAATATTTTTTATTGCAATCTATTATAGTAAAATATTTTGCCCCACGTTTGTATTGAGCTCTTTCTAAAAAATAAATTCTAAGGATTGTGGATCCTAAGTCAATCTGTTATTTCCTAAGATAATATATATATATATATATATATATATATATATATATATATATATATATATATATATATATATATATATATGTGTGTGTGTGTGTGTGTGTATATATATATATATATGCATGTATACATGTATGTATTCGAAAGAATGCAGGCCTGTGCGTCCACATTGTGGTTTTTGAAAGAAAAGGAAAATGGCTGTAAGTGTAATGCATATATAAAATGGAGGCTTGATGTTCGTCCCTTGTTGATGGACGATAAACGAAAATAAATCTTGACATCGAAGCGCTTATCTCTTCTCTCTTAAAGAAATCGCTCTCCGGATGATCAAGCGGCTTCTGGAACAGGGTTTAGAGAACATTTTAACGTTTCCAGGGTGTCAAGCATATCGAGGTGGGACCGTCTTAGTCAAACTGTCAATCAAAAAAGCAGATAAGGCTTAATGGATCACCTCTGCCTGGAATAGCGGTGTTTAAACCGGTTATCTCGCTTATGTAACCTATCCAATGATGGTTTTTCGTTTCTGATAGAAGTAAAAGCTGCCATTACTTCATCTTTCTTATTTATACTGTTTTCATCCATCGCCTGCCCATTCTCTCACGACTCTTCTATTCACTCTTCCCGTTTCATGTCAAAAATGACGCATTTTTCTCTTCATATATCTGTCAGTTTACACACTGCGTCAATGAATGGCAAATATATTGTATTAATTTGAAATTGGATGCTTAGAAAGTATCAAATGCATTCTTCTATTTTCTAGTATTTTATCAATGATTCCATTATTACACGAGATAAATAAAATTCTGATCTCTATTGTATAATTATTATTCAAATATTACCAGAGAATTGATGATGAGAAAATGTGTAGAAATATTGCAAACATAAAATTATATATAAAGGGCGATTAATTAACACAGATCAAAGTCAGTAGAAAATTAATCAGTGTTATTGGTGAAAATGTATTTGTTTCTCTATTTGATCATGTTATTTAAGTCATGTGTAGAAAATAATATCGCCCAATTATCCGCCATGACTTCGGCGGCATACGTCTACTTGATGGTCAAAATTTTTAATGAGGTCTCTGCCTCGTTTCTAACTCCATCTCAGCAATATGCCTTATTATCTCATCCTTCAGCTGTTGAATTGTTTTTGGATTGTTGGCATAGACTTTACTTTTGAGATGACCCCAAAGGAAGAAATCTAAAGGCGTCAAGTCGCACGACCGTGGTGGACAATTGACTTCGCTGTTTCGATAGATGATTCGACCTGGGAAATTATTGCATTTCTGTTTGAACGTCCATTTTCGTAAAAGGCTTCGATAACAATAACATATTGTTTGCTTGTTAATCTTTCCATGATTGAAATTGCCAAATAGTTAAGTTATTAAATCTGAAAGAAAAAGAAAAAAAATCATTAAACATTTAAACTTAACTAAGATTTGAATCAGTTCAAGTTATTGGAACACCTTTTTATATATATATATATATATATATATATATATATATATATATATATATATATAAGCTATGTAATTCGGTATTCTTACTAATATTTATTTTTACAAAACAGTGCTCAATGTAAATTTTTAGAGCATAAATATTATAAATTAACTGATTTAAAAATATGGTTCCATAGCTACATAATATTTACCATGATTCAAAAACATAAAACCAAAAAATCAAATTCACTTATATTAAATTAAAAGCATTAGTTCGGTTTAATATTTAAGCGAATTTTGGAATAACTTATTTTAAAATTTATTGCGTTTGAAAAGCACATATATTTGAAGACTTTGTTTTCTGTTTTTGAAAAATGGTGTAGCGATGAAACCATATTTTTAAATCAATTAATTTATAATATATATCATACACATAAAATTATGTAGATAAACCAAATTATATAGACTCCTAGTGAGTATGAAATAGAAAAAATACTAACAGAAACAGAGAACGAACAACATTTTATGTCTGTCTACACAAATGACGAAATTTCGCGACGTACACTATTGCACATAATCTACGAACATTTAAATTGGTTAAAACACAACCTTCACGACCTATACACCAATATCAGATGGAAAGTCATCAGTAATCTCAACTGTATCCGCAACATCACCAAATTTAATCTTTTTGTCACAGAAAAGAAGAGTTTAAGTTTTGGCCTGAAATTCACTACTGTGTTAAAGGAAGATGAAGCTGACGCAAGATTTACTCAAAAAAACATAAACTCAACCGGGCCGAATATAAAGAAAAAACTTTGTTACAATGTCTATTAACAGCCACCCTCACAAACACTGATGAAAGTACTCTACCCGTGAGAGACAGCGGACACTAAATAACTTATCCACGAACTTAATTACGTGAAACAAACGCTTGTTACTCACGATTGTATAAACCAGCTTATAGATTACCATATGAGACTTTTACTTCCTAAGGCAACCAATAGGAACACTGAACATAGCGATAAAAAATAATAACATTAGCATTTTCTAAAAAATCAAATGCAGAGTAACTATAAGCAAGACGAATCTTCACTTAAAAACATCATAAAGAAATACACAACTCAAGTTGACAAAAACAAGAAAATTAAAAAAATTAAATTAATTATTTGTCATAAAAAAATTTCAAACCGCTGACTTACTCGTCAAAAACAATAATTCACAAGCAAGATCGAAATTACATAGAAACAATATTATTTACGAATTTATATGTCCCATAAGGATCTGTGTTCCTGACCCATCCGACTTTGTAAATTACTATATTGGATATACTACAACAAGTTTAACAAGAAAGTACACGTTACATATCTCTGAAACTTTTGCCACCATAATTTAATAAGTGGACACTTACATATAAAACAGCAGTTAGAAAGAAATTCCTAAAAAGAGCACACAAGAATTCATTCTCTCGTCAACATTTCTTTAAAGAACTCAGTAATGCAAAACAAACAATATTTAACGATGTTTTCCTTAGTGCCTAATGGAACGCCAGAAGTCTATTTCTTTAAAAAATGAAAAATAACGATACTGAAAATAGAGACAAAACAATAACGTTAACTTCTACAAAAGCGAAATACACGTCAGCTATACGCGAGTTTAATTTTCACTCGGAAATATCATAAAGAAATACACAACCCCAGCCGACACGAACAAGAAAATTAAATTAATTATCTCTCACAAAATATTTGAAACAGCTATTCTTATCATAAAAAATAACAACACACCTGCAAAATCAAAACTTATTTACGAGTTCAGATGCCCCTTAATAAAGACTTATATTCTTTTTCAAACGAAACTAATAAATAATTACATCTCTCACACTACTACATGCCTATGCAGACGACTTACGTTACACCTGCCCAACCAAAGCGGCGCCATTCGGACTCAGTTAGAAACACACAGAAGCTGCCAGACTCCATCCGAAACATACTAGTACAAAATACAAGGATAGTAACCACATCCACATTGTACAAAAATGGTTACAAATAATGGGAGTCCTTATAAAAAAAAGAAAAAGGCATCCCTCAATAACATTAACTATGATTACGACCAGTTAAAAATAAAAGTACAATCTTCCTTGACAGTGGCTAAAAGTAAAGCAGAATGCACAGGGATAAGCAGAAATTTTAAATGTTTTTACAGATTCTGCGTCCAAAAAAATAAAAATAAATTTTGTATCAAATAAAAAACTTAATGGCATTAATTTAACTTAACGCATATATATATATATATATATATATATATATATATATATATATATATATATATATATATATATATATACACACATATATAGCCATCAGGTTATGGGCATGGTTCGGTTAATCAAAGTTCATCAGAAGAAATTCGATTGTTTCAAACCATGATCGAAACCCGACCAATTTGGCAGCAGTCAGAGACCATACCCTAAGCTACCGGCGCACGGCGGAAAAGGAAGTTAAATTATAACTCATTATATACGAAATTATCCGAACGTCAGCCGCCAGAGGGTTCAATTCATTAATGAAGAGCGGTGCGTAAGTAGCAGCGGTGACTACTGTATTGATTTAACTTTATATATATATATATATATATATATATATATATATATATATATATATATATATATAGAGAGAGAGAGAGAGAGAGAGAGAGAGAGAAAAGGAGAAAGAAACTTAGATAATGTATAACCATTTATTTGCACTCTGGAGGAATTAGACGATTTTGTTCAAAACTCTAGAGTTATATATAAAAAGAAGTAACATTTTCTTATTATCTCTTGTGTATACTAAGCGAAACAGCGCATAGCCTGCTATTTGTTTAATGTTAATAACTGTTCCTTATTCCTTTTTCGCATCAAATTAGAAACATCGAATCTGACAAAATCCTGAAGACAAACTCACACTATTTACATACAATTATCATTGTGTTATCTTCAAAAGGTTTAATACATTTTACTTCAGCTATCCGAGCATTAGAATCATTTGGGGCTTGTTTTTAGTATGACCTTTACTTTTTCAGTACGACTTCGAGCAAGAAATATATTCCATATAATCATTTTATTGTTAAAATAGTATACCTCAGTTTGTGGCCGAGACCTTAAACAACAAGTTCACATTTCTCAGTTTGGGACTTTGTACACGATGAAATTATTATGGTGTAGCTATTTGTGCGTGTAACGTCATTTGATCCTGGCTAAAGGCGAGATTGGTGAGTGAGCAATTTCAAAGATCCATACTAAGAGAGGTGGCGACACAAAACCTCCCACCTCACATAATAATAACGCTAATAACAACAACAACAACATATTCTAAAGGGAATTTAATATTGATAAACAAGACCACGGAAGCCAAAATCCGAATACTGCACTGAGAAAAAGAACGTAAAAAAGAAAACAGATGCATATAGATTGAACCAAACTTAAGAACAATGACAAAATAAATATTTACAGACAGTAATCTGTCTGTGGAAAAGATAATCTTCAGTGGATTCGTAGTGAATGATTATGATATGTCCCGGAAAAGGGATATATTATTTCGAAGTAGCAAAGTGTTTTTGGCCTACTGTAATCGAGTAGGATAATCTAGCAGGTAACCATAATGGACTGGTCCTTGTCGTAGTGGTAGGCAATAGGCGTAGAAAACAGGCGAAGACAATAGGCGTCCAATAGGCGTCCCCATATACCTCCACATCAGTTTGTATTTATCGCTGTCACCAGCCAATCATATTACTGTGAGGGGGAACTCAGGTGTATGCCTATTCGTTACATCAGATTACAAACTGAAGATAAATGCTTTCTTTTTGCTTACTATATAGGAATTATTAAGCTAAATTGCTGAAAACTTTTGCTGACAATAAATGCTGATTCTTTTAAAAATATCCAGTAACAATTCGTCCTCGTGTGTATGGTTTCACGATATTAGCACACAGAGTCCACAACTCAGCATGACAGGGTGCACCAACAGCTGCAGTTAAATATTTTCAATTTCTGTAGGAAAGGAACTGCAAGGAACTGGTATGTACACCACACAAATCCCGTTGCAGTCATAGAATCTGTAACAATTTTATGGATCTTTATATTGCACTCATTGCAATAATCAAATCTAAGCAAACAGACATACCAAGATCAAAGACCACAAGACAGAATCTACATTCATATTGACATGGTGCTTCCTACAGTGAATAGTGTGACATTGAAGATCTATCAAAGCACAAATATTTTGAAGTGGAGATTTCAAAGATATTGCACATGAAGGCGTCAATTTTTCTGTTGTGCTTGGGATCTTGGTTGTTATAGATTCGTTGATGGATTTGATTGTGAAGCTTTTTCTTATACTCATTCAATTTCTTGAACCTATGCCATAAAGAAATGCATAATATTTTTCCGCCATGCTCTTTACGAAGGGCTTTATCTATGACAAATATGTATGATTTTGTAGTTTATTTTGTTTTTCATAGATCTGCAAGAGAAAGCATCATGATATCATTTTAAACATTACCCCTCAGATTACGACCCGGAATTTAAATTAGTATACGAAGAATTTAAAGGAAATACTACTACTATTATTACTACCACCACCACTACTACTACTAATACTACTAATAATAATTATAATACTCAAATCTAATGGCTCAGACATCGTGTTCAAAGACCGCAAAAAGAATGTACTTTCTTACTGATATGGAAGTCCCTGCCTATTGTAATGTAATTTTGAAGATATTGAAAATCTATCAAAATACAAGGATCTTGAAATGTAACGTTAAAGAATGTGGCAAATAAAGGTATCAATAATTCCAGTTGTAGTTGGAGCACTCCGATAGATTAATCGAAGCGATTCCTGCCTAAAAGAAATACTAAGAATTATACTCATAATTACAGCTGGTATGAACGAAGAACCTTATCTATGTAAAATATCTGTTTTTAGTTGTTTTTTCTTTTACAGAATAGGATCAAGGGAAGATGTGATGAGGCCATTTCTGAGATTAGAGCTCATCTGAGATCCGGAAAAATAATAAATAAATAAACCATATTATTATTATTATTATTATTATTATTATTATTATTATTATTGCCGGTTGCTGGTTTTCCTAGCATACTCTTCATCTCGTGTTTCATAAAAACTCAAAGACCGAATTTGAGTATCATACAACATCTAGGCTGAGCGAACCTCGGGGAGAACAAAAAATATGGCCTGATTATTTGTTGAAAAAAAAGTATTACGGTCAAAATGACATTGTATTACTACAACCATTGACAGCTTCCGCACAGTTGATGATCCACAGGTTAATTTATAAGGCTTGCCTTGGGACCATGGCATATTCTTCAGATATTTCGTGTTAAAAATGTTATGCCTCATTGCAGCACTTTGGCAAACTCTTGCAGAAACATAGGTTACCGAGGATCACTAGTTGCGGTACATTGATTGTCGAAAGTGCTCGGACGAACTGCTTCACAGCTAGGACCCACCGTGCCACTCCCAGAGTAGCAAACAACTCAACTTTCATCCGTATTCTACCGGCCAGAACTTAGTTCTACACAAACAGTTTCTTCCCGCTAAAAACTGCTTAAAGGAACAAATATCAAGAGTATATTTCCCCAATTACTAAAATTTTAATATCTTCAAGTCTAGAGTCAACGATTATCTTGCCATCCTATCCATATAAACTAACCTTTAACATAATCCCTCTCGAGTTTTCCCCGGGCTTGTATAATGTGAACATTAAACTAAAAATATATATATATCTGATTTAGAGTCTGTCTATATTTCTGAGATGAGGTATTATGCACATTATTTACATTATTCGGACTATTGTCATCATCTTTTTCGCCATATCTATCACAACGTTTCGGCCGTTGTACGTTCCGGCCTTCTTCAGGTGGTTGGAATGTCGAACCGAACCCTTTATTTCGCTCACTGGGGTAGACTGTTTTAGTTCCATGTGCCATGTTTGATGGATGTCAGTTAAAGTTATCTCCTGTTAATTTCCAAGAAATAAGTTCTCCATTACTTTAACCGGGTATTGAACTCAAACACTCTTTTTGGGTCCTGTCACTGGATCTAACCAACACCTTTATCCACTGTGCCATGTGTCCTTGAGGACAAAAAAGATGAGGAAAATAGTCCGAATAATGTAAATAATATATCTAACTTACTTGCCTATTTTGACTCTTTTTTTTTTGTAGGACATTTACCGACTTTTCTTCTCATATTTCATATAATTCTTGACGTTTCGAGAATTTTCAGGTATTGTTAATTTTGTTAAGTATCATATTTGCCCTGCCTTTTGCAAGATCATTTTCTGACTTGGCCCTATTCAGATTTATATAATTGATCCTTTTGTAAGTCGTGTCCACGCTTTATATGCGTTCGTCTGATTGTTCAAATATAAAGCCGGGAAGTCTTTAATACAATTTCATATCTTGCCAGCAGGGAAACATTCGTATACGTATGACGATGTCTAGCAAAATATTAATTGAGACGCTCCCCTCCCTCCCCTCTCTCTCTCTCTCTATATATATATATATATATATATATATATATATATATATATATATGTCAAAGTTAATTAAGGAATTCAAACATATGGTTGAGGAATAAATGCCATGATTATTTTTTGTAATTATTTTATATGAAGATAATTTTCCGGAACTTAATTAATAAAGACTTAAGATTGAGTTAATATCTATCTATCTATCGAGCAGCCCATTTTAATCTAATTCAAAATTCATGTCACTGTATTTAAGTATGTACAATGGCGGTGGGAATATTCGTACACATACACATTTTTAATTTATCGTATTTTCAACTAATGAATAAACATTCTTTTCATAAAATTAACTGTGCACAAATGCGTAATAAATAAATATACGTTTACAAATGAAAAAAATAATTTAATAGAATCCCATTCATCCATTTTAATGGCTAAAACCATATTTGTACAATACAACAAAGAATAAATAATATTGATTTAAGACTTTGAAGAATAGCCATTATTAACTTCTACAGCAACCAACCTCTTCTTGTAGTTCTGAATTAATGATTTGCAAATTTTATTTGGTAATTTGCTCCATTTAATTCCGCATATGGTATTCATATCCAGGATGATTGTTAGAGCTCTCGATTGTATTTTTAGCAACATATTCTCTAATGGGCTTAAATCTCGGAACTAAATTGGCCATTTCAGGATATTTACATTATATTTAGCAATCCTTTTCTTCGTAGATTTTGCAGTGTGCTTAGGATTATTATCTTGTTGGAAGATCCGATCAGGAGGGGGTTCAAGATTTTCAACCGAGATCATTAATTTTTTTCCAAAATATTTGATATGCTGCGGCTTTCATTCTCTCATCAATTACTGATATGTTGCCAGGAAATTTATCAGAAAAAACATCTCCAAACCATGATGCTGAAACAACCAAATTTTACTGTTGGAACTATGTTTTTTGTTTGAAGACATCGCCATCCTTTCTCCAAGGGGCGTCTGATTTTCATTGTCCTTAGGAAATCCATTGCTTATTGTCCGTTTAGTGACACAGATCTTGATGATATCAAATCATCCTGCAACACTTGACGAGTAATCATTGCAATTTCTTTAATTTGACGCATTAATTTCCTTGAAGATCGTGAAGATATCTTCCTTAGAGAAACTGTAATTCTTTGGTTTTCAACAGTTTGGGGTTTTTCCTGCCTTGCAGTGAATAAACTAATGGTAGTAAATGTAATATTCAGGTAGTCTAAGATTTTCCTGTAACATTTACCTTCTGTCCAGAGCTTAACAATTAGTTGTTTGTGAATTTGTCATTTCTTTCTCTCTTGCCATGATGAAAACCTTCTTGCAGAATGTTCTATTTTTATTCTTAGGCTAAAAATAACTACTGATAATATTATTGGAATATCCCAGAATAGTCCACTTGAATAACCTAGAGTTTGTAGCAATTTAAAAGTTTTAAAATCTGAAATTTTCATGGAACAAATATTTCTTTCATCCATTAAAATGGATAAATTAGATTTACTTCTATAAATTCTTTTTTCCTGTTTTCTATGAATAGTTCTTTATTATGTTTGTGTGTTCAGTTAATTATATTAAAAGTATGCTTATTCCTTAGTTGGAAATACAATAAATTTAAAGTTTGTATCTGTAAGATATTTGTTTCCCCCCACTGTATCTGTCTATCCAAACCAACTTTGTCTCATGCATGTAGTGTTTTGGGAAAACAGTAGATTGGCAAAGCAGTTATTTTTTGTGAGCTTACTGTTGATCGATGTACGGAGTCTAAGCCAAGGAAGAGGTTCAAGACACGCTTCTCATGTAGTGTCACATTCGCCATCAGGTGATAATAGTTCTATTATTTGTGGTAAGGTATGCAACTCTATGACTGGGTTGAATACACGCAAGTTAGTGCACAAGGAATAGATAACACAACAAGATCCGATCATTCCTATGAAGAAAGTGGAGTTTACCTCTCAGCTTACGGTGATCATCTTTGAAGATGGGGCAGTCAGTATCTATCTATCTATCTATCTATCTATCTATCTATCTATCTATCTATCTATCTATCTATCTATCTATCTATTGTTGTGGAGTAAATAAAACATCCCTGCTAATACAAATGAACAAGGGAAGACGTCTTAAATGAAGAACCCAAAGTTCGTTATAATCACTTTCTATTGACGTCACGGCGAGTCGCCTAAGCAATATATTATAATCGATAGGAGCAAGTTATAAAAAGTATGCCAATTAGTCTTTTCACAGGACATTTGGTATTATCTGGATTATATTATTAAACAATTCAGGGTATACTTGGATTTTTATGCTAAAAATCCACGTGAATTTCAGATTATTTTATCTGGTGTTCTAGGAAAAAATATTACGATAGCACATTCAATGCCGTTAGATTCTATGTTGCGATGCGATGTTTATCCTCACATTGTAAACACGTAAATAATAGTAGAGTCATATATATATATATATATATATATATATATATATATATATATATATATATATATATATATATATATATATTGTGAGTTTGCGTGTATATGTCTCTCTGCATGAAAGGAAAATGAAAACATTGCCAAGAACTACACAAAAAAGCGGTAAGAGTCTGACGAAGAAGATATGTGATAAAGAAAAAAATTTGTAAGAATTGCTGTTGCCAGAAATACGAAAGCTTTACCTTCCAAAATTATATACACATTTATGAAAAAGGATTTAATTCCGCATATCATATATATATTTAAATCATTATATTGTAATTCATCTTGTTCCCTCGTTCGTTAGAAAGAAAGGAGACACTGTTCTTTTTTGTAATCAAAAGAAAGCATATTCAATGCGACAAAAAGAACGAATGAATGTAAAAAGGAAAGAATGAATGAAAACGCATACAAAGATCAGGTGATAATGCTAGCTCTTCGTTTAACATTTGCATTCGCTCATCCCGGGTATGACGATAAACTACATCCGTGTCCGGGGTAAGACGATAAATTCATCCAACAGCAAGCTCTCTAATCATGAGGTATTACGGAGTATAGAAACGCATCTTCATTGCTGATGTTCGCAGGTCCACCCTGACCCACGGTCGTAGCAACTGTCAGGGTTACAACTATGGGCAAATAGTTAACCTCATACTGGAGTCAAAACGTGTAAAAATTGGTTTTAATTCCAGAAATACATTTTTGTACAATATTTCCAGTAATTATTTTTTTAAGAAAAAATATTACCAGCAACACAGGTTTGAAAAAGAAAATACCGGCAATACATTTGAAAAAAAAATGTTACCAGCAATACATTTGTGAAGAAAAATATTAGCAGGAATACATTTTTCGTAAAATTTTTAGCAACAATACATTTTTGAAAATTTTTTTTTTACTAGCAATAAAAATGTTGTCGGCTTTAAATAACCAAATAAAGTTGATATGACATAAAACAAACTAAACAAAATCATTTTCATTCGAGAAATGAGAAATTTATCAATTCTGAATCTTTTTATTAAGACCCTGCTATTTTCATTAAATAATGATTATAAGTATAAATTGATAACTTTTCAGGTATTACGTAGTTAGGTTCCTGTCTATCGTATTTTTGCATTTTTTTATTTAATACATACATTCCACTTTTTCCATTTATTTTTGTTTGAATGGACTTTGTATTTTTTTTTTGTTGTTGTTGTTGTCGTTTCTTGTTATTTTTGAATCGCTTTGTGTTCGTAAGATAGAAATTGGAAGTTGTACAATCAGTTTCATTGGTTTTATATATACGTTTGATAAGCCATAACATCAATCCATTCCATGGAATTGGATGTTATACCTAGGTGTTGTCTGTCAATGGTAATATATATATATATATATATATATATATATATATATATATATATATGTGTGTGTGTGTGTGTGTGTGTGTGTGTGTGTGTGTTGGTGCTCACCATAATGTGTCTACATAAATGTATACTGGCATTTCGGTTTATATCCAAATACGCACACATAATATCTTTATATCTCACAGATGTAAGCTGAGATACAGTCGTTGGAAGGGAACTAAACAAGCCACACTCAGCAGGCGCAGCATTGCATGGAAACGACTAATCCTGAAATCTCTCCGAAAACACTAAGTTGGATATGGACACCGATGTCATATATCTGCGTCAAAATCCTTTAAAAGATTCCGGAACTCGAACATACATAGACAGGTTTCGAGTTAAACTGTCTATGTCTTAACCGAATAGAACAAAGTAGCTTCCTACCTAAAATAACATCAACCATAACTAAATAAATCAACATATTTTTCGTCACATTATATAGATTATTAAAGTAAATAACTTGGACCTATTTCTATGTGAATTAAGTTTAAGCGTCTAATGATATTTTTTTCTTTTTCTTTCAGATTTGGCGGGCATTTAAGCGATATTATTTTTCATCCATAATTGCCATGACTTAAATAACATGATCCAATAGAGAAATAAATAAATTTTCACCAACAACACTGATTTATTTCCTGGTGACTTTGATTAGTTTTAATGACACTCCCTTACATATAATCCGTCTTAATGAAACACCTATATAAGTTATATTGCTCCATTCAGTTATAATAGTTTACTCATAAATAATTTGTGATTCTTTTTATCAATTTAATTCTTAGTAAACGAAATAAAACTACCTTTTATTCAGTTACACATTCACATTATTTTATCACTATAAACGTTACTTTTCTGGATTTTCTGGTATAATTTTTGAACTGATTCATTATTTATTTGTATAATAGCGAAATGAAAGATCTCTTTGAGGCCATTCTTCTCGATCATTTGGAATGCATGCTGATGTTGCACAGGGCTCTATCCTTGGAGCTACGTTGTTTTTAATTTTCATAAATCAGCCTCCTGATTTCTTCGATTCTCAACACAGTATCTGTGGTAACACGAATATATTTACTCCTGTCCTTATAATAAGAATGTTCAAATTGACATCTGATTAAAAAAAAAAAACTTAAAATAAAAAACAATAGTATACAAGGAGTGGTTTGTGAAGTTTAACGCCTCAAAATAGAAACTGAAATGTTTAAATCATCTGAGAGAACATTTTTTTACCTTCCATCAACATGGCTGATATTAACCTCCAGGAGAAGCAATTATTGCGCCTCCTCAGCTGACATGAATTGAAAAGAGCATCAATTGCTAAGTCTGCGGCTAAGAAAGTTGGTTACCTATATCGAACTAGACAATTATTCTCGTCAACCATTCGTAAATCAAGTTTTATGCTATATGTTTCTTCTTTCGCATTTATCGCTTGTGGAACTCTCTTCTGACTTTGATTTTCAAATATTTAAATGCAATGACAATCGTTATATTATGTCTTCTCATGTTTTGTTATGTTATCTCTTCTTAATAATAGTTTTTTTTTCATATTCTCAAACACTCCTTATACCAGTTATTGCCTTGCTAGGGGTAAAAACATTTTTTTTAAAGAGGTTACTCGTATTTGAGTAGAAGCTCTGTTTATTTATTAAACTATACATTTATTTATTTTCTTTTACCTGCCTGAATACTCGAGAAAACTCTCCAATATGTTTAAAGTAGTCAGGTGAGCAGAATAAAGAAGTATCAATACACAGACCCCCACATTAAAAAAACACGGCGATACAGGACTTCTATAAACGTTTTGTTTCTTTGCGGATCCAATCTTTCACGCCAGTAATCGAGATGATAGCAATCAACAATAATAATATCCTGGATACTGAAGTCTAATAACCTGTGTTTCAATATACTTTTTTTTCTGTCTGGGAAATTGATCTTTAAAATGTTTACAAAAAAGTACTTTAAAAAAAATTAAATTCAGATAACATATGAATAATAATTCCTAATATTATGTTGTATTAGATATCGACTCGAAGAAGCTGAGTTCGAATTCCAATCGAATTCATTGGATTCATTTACTAATGGGAAACGTATGAATCCATCAATTCTCACCCCCAACTATGAGTTGAATATCAGTAGAAAATGGTTCTTTAGCTTTGGTTGGCAAACAGTTTTCCACAGAAAGAATTGGCAACCTGCTGCGGGGAAAAATCTTCTGCCTCGTCAGTCATGTATCGATAGATACATGATCGCCGGAACATTAAATTAACTGTATCAATAAGAATGCAACAAAATTCGACCTCTATAATCTGATGTTTACGGTGCACTCATATGTAGCTCATGTTGTAAATAGATTGACTATCGAATTAAAATTCGATATTCAATCTATTGGCAGATTGTTAAAAATCCGAAGAACAGGACTAGAATAGTTCGCTGTGGGCAGGGCATTCTGTCAGTGTTGTATTGCCTTTGTCTGAGTTTTGAATATAATCCAAAACGGCGTGAATTCAGCAGAAGGCCTGGTGAATTCTGACGCGTTCAATAATCCGTGACCAACATAATCAGGGCAAATTAGACATAACGTGGGAGTACTATGTTATATAGTCGCTGAGAAGACCAATCTAGTATCTTATTGAATCAATAATCCGTGACCATCATAATCAGGGCAAATTAGATATAAGGTTGCAGTACTGTTATATAGTAGCTGGAAAGACCAGTCTAGTATCTTATTGGATCAATAATCCGTGACCATCATAATCAGGGCAAATTAGACATAAGATGGCAGTACTATGTTATATAGTAGCTGAAAAGACCAACTAGTATCTAATTGGATCAATAATCCGTGACCATCATAATCAGTGCAAATTAGACGTAAAGTGGCAGTACTATGTTATATAGTAGCTGAAAAGACCAGTCTAGTATCTTATTGGATCAATAATCCGTGATCATCATAATAAGGTCAAATTAGACATAAGGTGGCAGTACTATGTTATATAGTAGCTGAAAAGACCAATCTAGTATCTTATTGGGTCAATAATCCGTGACCATCATAATCAGGGCAAATTAGACATAAGGTGGCAGTACTATGTTCTATAGTAGCTGAAAAGACTAACTAGTATCTAATTGGATCAATAATCCGTGACCATCATAATCAGTGCAAATTAGACATAAAGTGGCAGTACTATGTTATATAGTAGCTGAAAAGACCAGTCTAGTATCTTATTGGATCAATAATCCGTGACCATCATAATCAGGGCAAATTAGACATAAGGTGGCAGTACTATGTTATATAGTAGCTGAAAAGACCAGTGTAGTATCTTATTGGATCAATAATCCATGACCATCATAATCAGGGCAAATTAGACATAAGGTAGCAGTAATATGTTATATAGTAGCTAAAAAGACCAGTCTAGTATCTTATTGGATCAATAATCCGTGACCATCATAATTCAAATTATAATCAGGGGCATAAATTAGTAGCTGAAAAGACCCGTCTAGTATCTTATTGGATCAATAAACCGTGACCATCATTATAGGGCAAATTAGACATAAGGTAGCAGTAATATGTTATAAAGCTGAAAGACCAGTCTAGTATCTTATTGGATCCATAATCCGTGACCATCATAATCCAAATCATATACTATGTTATATAGTAGCTGGCCGTATAATCTTAGATCAATAAGGACCATCTAATCAGGGCAAATAGACGTAAGTTGGCAGTACTATGTTATATATAGCTGAAAAGCTAGAAAATGATCCGTGACCATCATAATCAGGGCTAGTATCTATGTTATATATTTGAGTCATGTATATTATTGGATCAATAATCCCTGTCCATCATATTTAGGGCAAATTAGACGTAAGTTGGTAATACTATGTTATATAGTAGTTGAAAAGACCAGTCTAGTATCTTATTCGATCAATAATCCGTGACCATCATAATCAGGGAAAATTAGATATAAGGTTAGTACTGTTATATAGTAGCTGGAAAGACCAGTCTAATATCTTATTTGATCAATAATCCGTGACCATCATAATCAGGGCAAATTAGACAAGATGGCAGTACTATGTTATATAGTAGTTGAAAAGACCAGTCTAGTATCTAATTGGATCAATAATCCGTGACCATCATAATCAGGTCAAATTACTCGTAAGGTGGCAGTACTATGTTATATAGTAGCTGAAAAGACCAGTCTAGTATCTTATTGGATCAATAAATCCATAATCAGGGCAAATTAGACCATATGTTATATAGTAGCTGAAAATACCAGTCTAGTATCATATTGAGACCATCATAATAACGTAAGGTGGCAGTACTATGTTATATATTAGCTGAAAAGACCCGTATAGTATCTTATTGGATCAATAATCCGTGACCATCATAATCAGGACAAATTAGAAGTAAGTTGGCAGTACTATGTTATATAGTAGCTGAAAAGACCAGTCTAGTATCTTATTCGATCAATGATCCGTGACCATCATAATCAGGGCAAATTAGACGTAAGGTGGCAGTACTATGTTATATATTAGCTGAAAAGACCAGTCTTGTATATTATTGGATCAATAATCCCTGACCATCATAATTAGGGCAAATTAGACGTAAGTTGGTAATACTATGTTATATAGTAGTTGAAAAGACCAGTCTAGTATCTTATTCGATCAATAATCCGTGACCATCATAATCAGGGCAAATTAGACATGAGGTGGCAGTACTATGTTATATAGTAGCTGAAAAGACCAACTAGTATCTAATTGGATCAATAATCCGTGACCATCATAATCAGGGTAAATTAGACGTAATGTGGCAGTACTATGTTATATAGTAGCTGAAAATACCAGTCTAGTATCTTATTCGATCAATGATCCGTGACCATCATAATCAGTGCAAATTAGACTTAAGGTGGCAGTACTATGTTATATAGTAGTTGAAAAGACCAGTCTAGTATCTTATTGGATCAATAATCTGTGACCATCATAATCAGGGCAAATTAGACATAAGGTGACAGTACTATGTTATATAGTAGCTGAAAAGACCAGTGTAGTGTCTTATTGGATCAATAATCCGTGAGCATCATAATCAGGGCAAATTAGACATAAGGTAGCAGTAATATGTTATATAGTAGCTGACAAGACCAGTCTAGTATATTATTGGATCAATAATCCGTGACCATCATAATCAGGGCAAATTAGACATAAGGTGGCATACTATGTTATATAGTAGCTGAAAAGACCAGTCTAGTATCTTATTGGATCAATATTCCGTGAACATCATAATCAGGGCAAATTAGACATAAGGTAGCAGTAATATGTTATATAGTAGATGAAAAGACCAGTCTCGTATCTTATTGGATCAACAAACCGTGACCATCATAATCAGGGCAAATTAGACATAAGGTAGCAGTCCTATGTTAATTAGTAGCTGAAAAGACCAGTCTAGTATCTTATTCGATCAATGATCCGTGGCCATCATAATCAGGGCAAATTAGACGTAAGGTGCCAGTACTATGTTATATAGTAGTTGAATAGACAAGTCTAGTATCTTATTGGATCAATGATCCGTGACCATCATAATCAGGGCAAATTAGACGTAAGGTGGCAGTACTATGTTATATAGTAGCTGAAAAGGCCAGTCTTGTATCTTATTGGATCCATAATCGGTGACCATCATAATCAGGGCAAATTAGACATAAGCTGGCATACTATGTTATATATTAGCTGAAAAGACCCGTATAGTATCTTATTGGATCAATAATCCGTGAGCATCATAATCAGGGCAAATTAGACGTAAGTTGGCAGTACTATGTTATATAGTAGCTGAAAAGTCCAGTCTAGTGTCTTATTCGATCAATGATCCGTGACCATCATAATCAGGGCAAATAAGACGTAAGGTGGCAGTACTATGTTATATATTAGCTGAAAAGACCAGTCTTGTATATTATTGGATCAATAATCCCTGACCATCATAATTAGGGCAAATTAGACGTAAGTTGGTAATACTATGTTATATAGTAGTTGAAAAGACCAGTCTAGTATCTTATTCGATCAATAATCCGTGACCATCATAATCAGGGCAAATTAGACGTAAGGTGGCAGTACTATGTTATATAGTAGCTGAAAAGTCTAGTCTAGTATCTTATTCGATCAATGATCCGTGACCATCATAATCAGGGCAAATTAGACGTAAGTTGGCAGTACTATGTTATATAGTAGCTGAAAAGACCCGTCTAGTATCTTATTGGATCAATAATCCGTGACCATCATCATCAGGGCAAATTAGACGTTATGTGGCAGTACTATGTTATATAGTAGCTGAAAAGACCAGTCTAGTATCTTATTGGATCGATGATCCGTTAACTAACTTGATAGTTAATGTCCATGCTGATTAACTTCAGGCAGCCAATATTCAGGAATGGATAATTCCCTCTGATATCAGGTCACTACGAAGACCAACACTACAACCCCGATACTTTCCGACGTATCTATTAATTATGGAAATTATTATTATTTAGAAAAGAAATGGAGATGCCAACAAGACGATTCACAAGATGATCCAGTTTCACGATGATGTAACGCCATAATTTTATCCATCAAAGTAGAGCAGAATAAATTTATATGGCGCAAATTAATAGTAAAAACAGAGATAGCTTCTAAGATTCAAATCGTAATAAGGATATGGTGATATGTACCACTAAAATGGAGCTGGATTTTGATAGGTATGAGGGTCAAAACATGCTGGACGAGAGTTCAGACGAGGGCCATAGTAGTAGTAATCGCGATAATAGGTTTAAACTCAAAACGAGTGTGATGAAGTGTAGACGATCCCTCACAGATACGGATGTATGATAATCATAATGACCCCGTATTTAACTGACCTTTCACTCCCGCGTTATTTAGGTGAACAAATACAAAAAGCTAGTAGAAAGGATGAGAACTGCGCAAGTAGTTTTGGGAGGAATGTCACGTTTTTATGTAGTCGAAAATAGTAGGAAAAACAAAAATGTAAGAGACTTAACTAACGCGCTAACAGAAATGTTTTAAACGAAACTAAACCGTCCTGGGTAAAATGATAACCTACACCCAACAGAAAGGCCTCTGATCAGGGGGTTTTGAGCAGCGTGGAACCACCTCTTAATTGTTGGTGTTCCCACGTCCACCCGGACCCGGGGTGGTAGCACCTGCTAAGAGTCCAAACTATGTGCAAATAGTTAACACCAAACTGAGGTCAAAACACTATGAACATGTAAAGATAGGCTTAAAACTAGAAATACTTCGTAAAAAATTATTATCAGCAATAATTTTTTGAAG
>CAHIKZ030002805.1:167500-179531 GCA_903632075.3 Acanthosepion pharaonis
GTTTGCGGCACCTCTCTTCTCTTCAATTTTAATATACATATTTTTCTCTTGTTGGAACCACTACATTATATTTCTTTTTTATATGTATGTATATATATATATATATATATATATATATATATATATATATATATATTGCTTAATCAATTTTATGGAAACACAATTTTGAATAGATGCTCTGTTATTATTTATTTATTATTAAACAGTATAGGAATCTATTGATTTTCATCTACAAGTCTGAATATTGGAGAAATTTCATTAGAAAAATATTTCAAGAGTGAATATTTTTCTAATAAGATTCGTAGAATGTTCAGCTGGTAGGTTATTTGGATATACAGTATAATAAAATATAAAAGCATAGTTTTTATTTTCCTTTTTACTATATTTTCATACACACACACACACATATATATATATATATATATATATATATATATATATATATATATATCAGTATATATATATATATATATATATATATATATATATATATATATATATATATATATATATATATATATATATATATATATATATATATATATATATATATATATAGTGGCATTTTAAATGCGCATGCGCGATGTACCACAACGTATTTTGTCATGTTCATATTAGAATCATAATCATTAGTAGATACCAATTTCAACAAATTCAATGATTGTTACACTTCTTAAAGTCTGATTTTTATTTTTGTGTATAATCTTATATTTTTATAAATTTATTAAATTCAGTTTTAGTACCTTCAGTATATCCATATTTCCCCAGGCATTTCATATTATTTATGCTTTCTCATTTCACACTCACAATTGTGTAGTGGTTTGGTTTAGCACTTCTCGGATATTTTGAGTTTGTAATATGCAGCTTACATCGTTTATCCTAACTTAAAAATTTCCCATATTTACTCAAAGATATTTGCTTTAATATCGACAATGTGCTTTCTCAGATAGTTTATATAATCTGCAGAGAAGAGCCATTTTAAATCCTAAATTTTAAGGATTATGAATGGACAGATATTGCAGCCAAATAACACCATTCAAAACTTTCAAAATGTTTCAAAAAGTATATACATCCTCTCACATAATAATTTTTGTATAACTACATTCAAAAATTCTAGTCATAACAATCAGAACATTTTTATAACTAAATATTAACCCTTCTGAACTCCTTCTGAACTCCTTATGAACTCCTTATAACTAAATATTAACCCTTCTGAACTCCTTTTATTCGATACAGTTCTTTTTATTTTTTCAAAATTTGTGAATTTATTTTCGTCCTGCTTCGGTCATTTCTTTTTTTTTTTTTTAATTATTTTTTCTCTTTTTATTTTAATTTATAGATTCAAGATTTAACATCCTGTCATAATAATATATATATATATATATATATATATATATATATATATATATATTCATTGAATACGACAGACAGTTTACATTGATTTCTTTTATAAACAATTTTTCATGTGATCTAATATTTCGTTTTCTTTTTAGAGGATAAATTGTATTAAAATTTCCGAATATGCTATTTTTCGAGCGATTTCGGCTATACATTTAGCCATTTTCTTTTTTAAATATTTTAACTGTTAAATAAGAAATAGTTTTTTTTTATGTATTTAATAATGTTTTCATTTTTTCAAATCACGGGCAAGATATTGTGTATTTTTTCAAAGTTGAATCTATTATTGTTTTTCATCAGCAAAAATTGTTTTTAAATTAATAAGGTTTCAGATTCTTGATAATGTTCAAAAATGGAAAATGTTAATTTAGATTTTTTTAATGATGGATAAAGTTTAAATGCAATTACAAAATTATCATACACATCGAATGTTGTTCTCTTAATGGAAACAACAGTATTTCTAATTTTATTTATAATCAATTACTAATGTTTTATTCTTGTGTAACTTCAAATCCTTTCGTAACCATAAAGTCCACATTGGTCTTGACTGTACAATCTAATGTTTTTATTCATGAAAATTATATATATATATAAATATTGTATTTATATATATATATATATATATATATATATATATATAATATATATATATATATATATATATATATATATATATATATATATATATATATATATATATTTTGATTTCATTATTGGTGTACCTTCACTTTTATTATAAACAATGAATCATTCATACAAAAAAGTAGATAAGTAAAGTTAATGAGATAAAATTTCTCTAAATGCGCAAACAAAATTTGAAAGGTACATTAACATATATTTGTGTAATTGTTTAAAAAAATACAACCTTAGCGTTGCGTCTGCATGCTCCAAAAGTTTGTATCCCTTAATAATAACATATATCAAAAAAATATATTTCGATTGGCATTTAATTTTTTCGTCTCGGATGATACCTGAATTTTACAAAAAACAAAATAATTTACATGCCTGAAGATGACTGAATGTACAGTTGAAAGTACTTGCGTATTAAAGAAAAACCTTATACAGCTTATAATTTAAAATACAAAAACAATTATCATATCATTCATCGAGTGATTTGTAGGTTAATGCACCTCTAAAATTTTGTTTATGAAGGATTATATATTTTATATATATTATATTTATATATATATATATACTATATTATATATGAAAATTATATTTTAATATATATATATATATATATAAGGATATAAAATATATATATATATATATAAATATATAAATAATTTAAAAAAAACAGACCACTTTAAGGTTCCATGTAATAAATTATTTCACCACAGCCCTTTTAAAAGGACTGCGGATCATCAGACTTTACTTCCAAACAAAAAATGAAAAGAAAATTTACACATTTTTGACGGGCCGTATTAAACATATGTAAATTAACGAAGTGAGGAAGTGAGGGGGGAGAGAGAAGACATGAGTGAGTTAGCAGATATTGACACATTTAAACGGTTAACTTAACGGAAGTTATATATTGATATCGAAGGGGTAGAGAAGAAAAACCCATAGAGAGAAAAAAAGAGGGAAGGAAGTTAAGAGAGAGAAGATGTCACTAATTTTCTTTGTAAAAAAAGGCTAGAAACAGACGCTGTTATTTTGTTTTTACTTTAAAAGTGTTATTTTGGGGGTTCATAAAATTATAATGTTTGATATAAATTTGAATGTCTCTAGACTGTCTACAAATAATTTAATTTGATGTTTGTTATTGATTTAATTTTTTTTAAAATTTGGGGATTTTTCTATGAAATAGTCGATTAGAAAAATATTCATAGAAAGTACATTAAAAAAATAAAATTTATTTTAAAATATAAGTTTACTTCTAGTAATCTTTTTTAATCTCTTTTAAAAAAATATTGATATTGATTATTAAGTTTGACATCTCTATCCATTTGAATTTTTTCATGAATTTAACTCATGACTGTTTCTAGATAGGTAATCTCTTTTTCGGCAAAAGTATTTAGTTTTTTAATATGAGTTAATATTTTTAGGTAATATTAAAAGATCTTGCGCTGTCATATACAGTATAATCACCCATGCAAATATCACATATACACACACATTCTTTTACATATTATTTAAACTGATAAACATATTAATAAAATACAAACCTCTAAGGGAAATTAACATTTTTAACTTACTAGATATCAAAAAAATTTTAAAAAATAAAATAAACCTTCTTTTTTTTTCATTTTTTAAAATTTTATAAATGATCATTTCTTTAAATTTGAATCCAAATTATATATATTATATAATATATAAATGATATATAATGATATAAAAAATAAATAATATATATATATATATATATATATAATGCGTGTGTGGGTGTTTATTTTAAAGCTGTCAATCGAGGTAATTATTTCAATACGTGGATACATAGATATCTCTGACTGATCGTTAGGTTATCCTCCAAATGATGTCGTTAGCGACACTTTATTCCTATATAATACTTTTCGTTCTTCATTGAATGATCGCTCGTCTAGTGATGTCTCTGTCTTAGCTGTGTTTCGTAAATAAATATTGAATTAGCCCAAGTTTTACTTTGGAAACTTCTAATTTAATGGATGCGGTATTTTGTGCCACATTTTGGTGATTTCACCAGGGATTGTATTCGCATTTATCTCTTCATTAAAATCCTGCTCCTACCCAGAAGTTGTAGAATTTTATCCACTGATTGAATGTGGTAATGCATTACTTGGCCAAGGGATTAATCTCATGACTTCAGGGAAAACGAGCCCAGCAGCAGAAACAAACGCTTATATTGATAAGTTGCTTTGTCACATTTAAAGCTGCTGTCGTAAATTTGTAATTATCTATATAGTCGCTTGGTGCATTTAAGGCCAAATAGTTTAAAGAGAAAATTTTGAGGTTTAAACTAATCTATATTTTTTAGTGTTTTCATTAGGTTGAACAAGCTCAGATCCAAACTGCGAATTGGAGACACTAAAACCAACCACCTACCGAAATGTAAATATCTAGAAAGGACTTTTGTCCTCATCTTTACTGTTATATTCACGACGTTTCTTTCAGTTTTACACTCCGGCCTTCTTCAGGTGATATGCGTTGGAATTTCGAAACGAATACTTTATTTCGTCTATCCCAAAGTCACATGGAGCAGTGGATAAAAGCGTTGGTTGAAGTAATCAACTGACATAACTCAAAGAGGTGTGAGTTCAATATCTGGCCACAGAGGAGGTGAAAAAAAATTAGAGAGTTAAGTTACTAAAGTAAAATAACTGTAACTGCGATCCTTAGAAAAGGCATAGAACGTGGAGCTAGAACAATACACCTCAGTGGAAGAAACAAAAAGCTCAGTTTAAAATACCAGCGTACATCACCTGAAGAAGGCCGGAGTGTACAACAGACGAAACGTGAATATGGCAAAAAAGATGAGGACAACAGTCCGAACAATGTAAATAGTGTAAATACTTACAATATCTCATCTCAGAAATATAGACATGTCCTTAAGAAGGCCGGATCGTACAACAGCCGTGACGACGTGAATATGGCAATAAAGATGAGGACAACACTTCGATTAATTTAAATATTTACAATACCTCATCTCACAAATTTTGACAAACCTAGAATGGTTTTTAACAATGGATGGAATATGTGACACTAGAATCATTGGAATAATAAAAGATGACGAACAAAAGATAAACTAGATATTAAGAAACAGTAAGATTTCGCTAGATAACTAAAACAGTGTGCTGTTTTTTTTATATCAGTCCTCCACTATGGTGGTGAAAAGTTGAGTGATGTGAAAAGAGATCTGAAATTTGAAGAAGGATGTTGGGAGAACTTGAACTGAACATGTGAGTAACGAGAAGGGTTTGCAGTAATTAGCAATGATAAAGACGCTTATACATAGAATCATGTAGAGACCGCAGACATTTTTAGGATCCATGATAAGGAAAATGGGTCTTGAGAATTTAGCACCCACAAGGCATAATAAAGTATGAGGATAAAGGAAAACAACGATTAATACAGTGAGTCAGCTTGTGTAAATCGATGGTAGAATACGGAGTGTCAGATATGCTGGAATGATGCAGTGGATATATGTCATCACTAACGTCCTGAATCGTCGTTCGAAGACGTCCAAATCAAGTTGCCGACATAAAAGAAAAAAAAATAATAATGCCAAAAATTGAATTTCCCTTTCAAGCGAATCATTTAGAAAATACGGATGACACAGAAAAAGATGAATATTTCGATATTTCTAGAAAACTGAGGGGGCGTATAAAATGAATATGATAGAGGTTGTTAGGTTGTTATTAAAGAAGAGGGAGAGTTTCGAACAGCCTAATAAAAGTGATGCAATTTCGACGTCTGTCCGTTAACTATTTTTGTGAGCCATTATTCGCTTTCACTTTCTCATACCTGAACCCGTAGATTCCCCTCATTGTGCCACAGCATCACCGCGTTCTTGTAGCAAGTAGATTTTATCGGGAAGACTTTTAAGCTCCATATTTGGATTTGTAGTTCTACTCTTGGACTTCTTCTTAACCAAAATAGATGATGGCGGTTAACATGCAAGCAATGTATCCCTTTGATGGTCGGAGAAGAGACAGCGTTATTTTACCAGGGGCATTTCTTCGGAAATGAATTCAGTGAAATCTGCTCATCAATCCTATGCAGATAAACATCATGCTACACACAAGGGCTTGACCAGATACTATTATTGTGGAATCTCAATTAGTAAGGATGAACTAGATCAGAAAAAGTATAAATACAAATGAAGAAAGGATTGATAGCATTTAAATGAAAATTGTGCCGACATCTTAGATTCAACTATGACAAAAAAATAGTGTGATGACGAATCAATAACTTTCAGGAAGAACAATCATATCAAAGTCAATCGCGTAGAATAATCAAAGAGAAGGATAAGAAAAGGACGTATGTTAAAGCGATATCTGGCTATATCTCTGAGATGATGTATTATGATTACTAGGACAAATGGTATTCTGGATAAAGAGGTTGGTTAGATTCAGTGACTAGAGTTGTGAATTCAGTACCAGGCCAGAGCAGTGGAGGACCAAAACTTGGAGAGTTGAGTTAAATGAAGAGCCATGACACGTGGAACTAGAACAATCTACCCTGGCGGACGAAATAAAGGGTTCGGTAAGAATTGCCAATCATCTGAAGAAGGCCAGAGCTTAGATCCGCCGAAACGTTGTGAATATGGCAATGAAGATGAGGATAAGAGTCCGAATAATGTAAGTAATGTAAGTAATATAAAAGTGAATGTAAATGTTCATGAATATTATGAAATTGTTCGAGTTGTAAAAATATGCAAAACAATATACTGTACCCCTTTCACATTTCAGGTGGTTGTGGCTCTCCACATCTTCCTGTATTTTCTTGTTCTCTACCATTATTTCTATTACGTAGTTTACTCTTACTCAGCAATGGATTCTGCAATCATTTTCACAAAATTGTTAAATCAATTACTCAGTGTTTTTCTCTAGCCTTCGAAATGCTCTTTCAACATAAGACTTAATTTCTTCGTAGCGAGTTACTAAACTATTATAAGTTTTTTTTTTGTTTTCTTTTCTGCAATACCATTTCTCGTTAGAAATTCCTGATTGGACTTATTCTTTCAATGGCATCTTATCTTTCATGGAAACAACAATATCTCGGCTCGTGGAAATCTTTTTATTTACATATATAACGAACTTTTCCAGCATTTATTACAACAAAGAGTATTTATCACATAGGATTGTATCATTTCTTTGATGACAATATCGTTTATCAAACATATAACGGATGATATTTTGGTTTGGTTTGTTTTGTTTTACGTCATATCAACGTCAATGTTTTTGGGGGTTTTTTTTTATACCGACAAGATATTTTTTGCTGGTAATATTTTTTCCAAAAATGTATTGCTATTAATAATTTTTCCAACAATTTTTCCGAAAAATTTATTGCAGGAAATTTTGTTTTTTAAAAAATATATTGTTGGTAATATTTTCTTCTTCAAAAATTAATTGCTAGTAACCTTTTATTTACAAAAAAGAGTATTGCTCTATTAAAACCTAGTTTTACACTTTCATAGTGATTTCACCACAGTTTGGCAGAGGAGTCAATTATTTGCCCATAACTGGGAGCCTAAGAGGTCCTCCCACCACGGGTGATGGTGGACCTGGGAACACCAGCAATTAAGAGGTGGTTCCACGCTCCTCAAAACCTTCTGATCAGAGGCCTTGCTGCTGGATGTAGTTTATCGTCATACGCAGGATACTGTAATGCATGACATGGAATTAATATTCGCTATTCATATCCGTCTTCAACATTAAAGAGACGGCACCAAACGGCCTACTGTATAAATCCCCATTTAAGATCAATGATTTAAAATGACTTTCAGCGATTTCTGTGCGTCTTTTTGAAGGTCACACCTCTTCGAACATTGAGGACTGGCGCTACATAATCGCAATCAACAGTACCATAAAGAAAAACCACACAATTTGAGAACGTTCAGCTGCAGCAACGGCTGAAACGGATAGCACGTGTAAATGGACGAGAAAATAATAACTTAGTCAATGTTGACATTTATCAAAAGAAATGTTAAGAAGGAAATTTCTGTCATTACTGGAAAAGACGATAACAGCTACATGACTTGAGAAACCTATTTTCCTGAAAAAAAAAACATAGCATTTGTCCCTGCTTTGAATGTTTCTGTCACATCTGTCCTGGCACTCCAGTTATATATTTAAAGATCCCAGATAAAATCCAAAGAAGAATCTGCAAAGTTATTGGCCCTGACCTGGCATCTCGGTTTCAGTACCTTTCCCCCCACCAAAACGTAGCATCCCTGTGTCTTTTCTATAAATTCATTTATCGGGAGTGTTGTGAAGAATTTTCCGCTATGGCAACTAAATTTTATTGATTTCATCGCAGTACTATATTGGCGAAAATATCTCACAGATTTACAGTTTCAACGTCTAGATATAACCGTAAGTTCTATGCTAACATTTTCTTCAGTGTTGCTTTTAAGAAACTCTTTCTCGTTCTTGCATTCCTGTCATCTTTGGTCTTCAAAGGTTTATATGCAATGCCAATCGGTATATTCTGTATTCTTAATTCTCATTCTTTTATTGTCCTCTCTTTTAAATAGTAGGTTTTCTCTTGTTGTCAAACTCTCAGTAAATTGGTGCATCCTATTGGCGTTACTGCCTTGCTTGGAGTGAAATGACAGACACACACACACACACACACACACACACACACACACACACACACACACACACACACACACACACACACACACACACATATATATCCACACACACACACACACACACACACATATATATATATATATATATATATATATATATATATATATATATTAAAAAGAAAGAACTTACAAAATCGTGCTCAATGTAAATTTACAGAGTATAAATATTAAAAATTAACTGATTTAAATATGGTTTCTTCGCTAGACAGGAGACATTAATTGGGTAGCTAAGAAACCATATTTTAAATCAGTTATTTTATATATATATATACACGCACACACAGACACAGACACACATACCTGTATATATATATATATATATATATATATATATATATATATATATATATATATATATATATATCTTTATGCTCAGACTTTTATCATTGGACCGTTTCTATCAGTATGTTCTCTTGCTGTTTTCTGTTATGTATTACTATAGATAGAACAAGCCATCAACGACACACCCTCGTACGACACACACACACACACACACACATGAAAATAATGGTGTACATGCTACAGTGTGGAACCGTCTTCTGTAAGCATACGCCAGAATGGAATCCTATTAACTTTACCAAAAAGAATGATATCGCAAGAGTCCTTGCATCAAGAAATCTTCTTACCGAAATCTCATGCAGAAAGAAAATCTGACAAACACGACAGAATGATATATACAAGGAACTCGTTCAAAACAATAAAGTAAACATTTTTATACGCATTGGGTTGCCCTATAATGGAATATGCATTTTCATATCGATAAATGACGTTAAAACCTATTGGCTCCACGAGAAGAACTACTAAGATAACCTTCATGTTACAATGAACAAGAAAAGAAGATCCGGTTTATTTCAATATCTCTTTGCTTTTAAGAAAATAAATTTAATTCGCTTTTATCGTTGTCGTTATGTTCATAAAAAAGTCACTGTCTTTAGTATGTAATCCCGTACATAGACATTTTTAACTAGAATTTTCATTGGTTAAATTTAAAATTATCCGTGGGCTTTATCCTTGAAAGAGGCTAGTGCTGCGTCTGTCCAATGGAAAAGAAAAGAAAAAAGAAACACAACTTGCAGAGTATTAACTAAAACGTAAGAACAGACTTGAAAATATTGCAGGGCAAGTCGTGGCTGTTCCGCCAAATTCTTAGTAGCTTCTTTTACGGATATATGGATCAAAAGGACAATACATCTAACATTGAAACATCTAAGGTCAGTTCTTAAAGGCTGCATGGTAAGTTTACTATTGAAAATTAATATATACTAGCAGTAGAGCCCGGCGTTTCCCGAGGAAGTAAGAGTAAGAGATAGATCAAGTATCGACCATCATAAAGACTGAAAAATAAAATTGACAAAGATTATTGTTTAAGATTGACGAAAACGCATGTCTTAATTAGTTTTTTTTTTTGTTTTTTTTGGTTTTTTTTACGAATTGGTCAAACCCAAACTCAAAGAAAAACATTGTTTTCAATCGTTATGATTCTACCAATTAAATGGAATTTTATTATAAACAATTGTCTTTTGAATGGAATTTTGAAAGCATTCTGAATGTAAAAATAAAGAAAAAAAGTGTGCAAGACAATAAGAAACACTACCTGCTAAAAAAGTGAAGTTTTGTTGAAATCGGTTGAAAAATGTAGGAAATCCGATCCCATATATAAACGAACACAGACACACACAAACAACCTGGGTTTTATTATAAGTATAACTCGATATGAGTTGTCCCCCTTTCATTCTCGTGATGACTCTTAATCGTGTTTTTAAATTGATTTTGTGCAAAAACAATTGTGTTTTTTCCCATTTGTGGCGAATTTTTAAACGAAGCCTTTATTTCTAGTTCCATGACATAAAGGGTTGGGTTCAAAATTACAATTATTTGAAGAAGACAGGAGCGTACAACGGCTGAAACGTCGTGAATATGTTTTATGGTCCTTTTCCTTGTACCACGGTGATAGTCCAATGTAGAACCAATAAAGAAGAACTCGAACACAGGTATGGAATAAAACAGATATATTACAAACAGGAATATATACAGAGAAGTAGAAGTGTTAGTATGAACAATCAGGTTTAGGAGAGAGAACAATGTAGTCTCGACCAGGATCACTATTCCAATGTCTTGCAGTAATTGTCTGAACGCGACGCTGTTTCGGACTGCCTCTCACTCGACTCTTGACTCGACTTGAATACTGACAATATTCAGTCACCCCCCCCCACGAGGGCATCATGTGGCACAAGGCCAGTTTAACGTGGGATCTCCAAGCCCGTGGGCTCGGCCAAAAATATGCCCATTGAACCCGTATAAACGGGTTCAGGGTCGGTTTACCTCCCCGAACGAGACTCCGCCCCTCGGCGGAGCCTCGTTCGGGTTCCTCCGGTTATTTATTGTGAGTTTTCCGAGCCCGTGGGCTCGGCCCAAGAATATGCCCATTGAACCTGTATAAATGGGGTCGTTTAGCCTCTTTCGGGTTCCTCCCCGCCCGAAGGGAGAGAGTTCAACCGATCAGCTGGTCAAGACTTGAACTACTGACGATATTCAGTCACCACCCCCCACGAGGGTGCCATGTGGCACAAGGCCTTTTTAACGTGGGCATTCCGAGCCCGTGGCCTCGGCCAAAAATATGCCCATTGAACCCGTACAAACGGGTTCAGGTCCGGTTTACCTACCCTTTGGCGGAGCCTCCTTCGGGTTTCTCCCGTCTGTAGGAAGAGAGTACAACCAAACAGTCGGTTCAGACTTGAACGACTCA
This sequence comes from Acanthosepion pharaonis, assembly GCA_903632075.3. Lineage (NCBI taxonomy): Eukaryota > Metazoa > Mollusca > Cephalopoda > Sepiida > Sepiidae > Acanthosepion > Acanthosepion pharaonis. Next base: position 178,942 of record CAHIKZ030002805.1, read on the forward strand.
CCCTTGCCTACTCCTGAGGCGCAGTAATTATTAAGTATGGAATAGTCCATTATTATTATTATGGGTAAGATCCCATAACAATATGGCAACAAATATGAGGACAGCATTCAGAACTATGTAAATAGTGTAAATAATTTAAAAACCCGCAATGCATTTATTACTTATATTTAACAATTTCTTAATTTAAAGTCATTTCAATGATTAAATTATTTAATCAGTCATGTGTTACATCGCCGTTTTCATAGAACTGGAGGGAATTAAATATTTTGTTTTCACCTTTGACAATTGACTGTGCATATCTGCTCTTTGCTTTTTCCAGAAAACTCTTGCACTGATTTCTGGTAGTTCTGAGTGCCACAGAAGTTCATATACACCGTAACATTTCATAAAGAGGTATTAGTGACATTTCATAAAGAATTATTAGTGATTTTTGCGGCAGCACGTACATGCGTGAAAAAAGTCTAGATATTTGATTTTACCGATGATTTTTTTATTTGTCATTTGATGTCAGAAATAATTTATTTGAGGGAAAGTGTTCTGGGAGCCCAAATTGTGAAGAATACAGAGAATTTACTGATTTGATATGTTCT
>CAHIKZ030002806.1:0-20000 GCA_903632075.3 Acanthosepion pharaonis
ACAAAAATTCAACTCAAATATTAATATATGCACATATTATTATAACTAAGATTTTGATTTTGATTTAATTGATGATCTAAATTATAAATTATTTGTAATTTAAACAATTTCGCTGTTTATTATTAAATTTTATTTAAAATCAAGTTGGATTTCAATTCATTATCTGCCCCATATCACTGATCTCTATGTCTTCGAACATGTGACAAATGAATTCTGACAATCTATCTCAAGCGAGAGACACTGATAAAATAAATTTTGGCTAGTGACAAGAATGATGGAATATTTTTTTTTTGACGAAAGAAAAATTAGTCGTAAGCATTTATAGGTTGCTTCATTTTGAAACATAATTGTGACGCTAGACTTGCTGACTCACAGACTCCGGTTGTAATCCCCAGAGAGCGCATGTAAATCGCAGCCTTACGGGAAGTTGAGCGCAAGAGATATTAATACCGTGGCACAGGCTGTTATTGTAAACTCCTCGTCTATCAAAATGTGAAATTTATACTAAGCATCGACAATTTTCTTTGGATAATTTAGCTTCTGATAAGTATAAGATATTAAGTAATATTTTAACTATAAATTGATAGCACTTGCTGACTAATGAATTCATTAAGAGGAAACACCGTTTTACACGTTTATTTAGTTCTTAAAATGGAGGCACGGTGGAGTAATGGATAGCGACTCGGTTTGAGCCGAGTTCGAATTCCAGTCGAATCCATTACATTCGTTTACGTGTTAATGCCCTTGGGAAACGTATGAATCCTCTTCTGCTCTCACCAGCTATAGGCAAAAAGCAGGACAAACCGGGTTCTATAGCTTTGGATGGCAACTGGTCTATCTCAGAAAGAAATGGCAAGCTACTGCAGGAAAAATCTTCCTTGTCAGTTATGTATCGAAAAATACGTGTGTATCATGTATGGCACATAACTGACTGACTTCTTAAAAGACCAACCTATTGGAGCTCGGCCAAGTGGTTAACATGCTAGCGTTCCGAACATGGGATAATGCTTCGAATCACAACAAGCTTGATTTGTAAATTGCATGTTGTTTGCCTTCATGGGTTATTTAATGTCGAAATCTAAATCTTTTATATGCAATTTTATTTTATTATCACCCCGTGGTTTAACTCACAATTACTATTTTCCCGAATTCACGAACCTACGATTTATTCCACTAGCCTATTGTGCTACTTGACAATTAATCCCTAGGCCAGGCAATGTGTTCTTGGACTCAGCAGAAACGAGCGAGCAATAGCCGAGCAGTACTAAAAAAAAGAAATAAGAGATAGCCCTAGATAAGGCAAGTGAACGACAACAGTCTAATCCCGAAGATTAAATAAAGAGTTCAGTTCAGAATTCCGTGTAGGTTTCACTGATCCATATACACCTGATGAAGGCCAGAGTACCCAACGCCCCAAACATTGTAATAACAACATCAAAGACTAGATCTATAATCCGAATATAAATAGTGTAGCTATAACTTACTTCCGGTCACACCTTCACGAATAATGACACCTAAGTAATTGTATATAATGCGCAGCGTTTTTTTGTATGCTTAAAAATATAGGGAAATATACGTAATATAAAGGCATTATTAGGTTGTGGTCCTGTGGTGAGAATACGTCTCACTAATATTAAGCAAATTTTAATACAAAAAATCGCAAAGGTTAATAACACAAAATGTATTCTAGTTTCTGGAAATTGTACGGTTTTGAGTCATAAAAAAAAACATTTTTTTAATTTATCAAATTTGTCTTAAATATAAAGTACGGCTGTAGATTCTTTAATTACATAGTCACCATTATGAAATGGACAAAGTCCGACAATTATCCTAAGACATTTTTTATATTTATACATTTTTTTATAGATACAAATATTTAAGTAAATGCTCTGTTTATAATAAACAGTATTAACAACATTTAGAGTCCTGAATTTTTGGAGGATGCATATATTCTATGAACATTTCTCGGACATTCAGGCCTGTAAATGTTGTTAATACTGTTTATTATAAACAGTGAATTTACTTAAATATTTTTATCTCTAAAAAGAATGTATGAACATAAAAATGTCTTACCGTAGTCACCATTACTTGCAATAATTTGTTTCCACTTATCAGGCAATTTTCGAATCCTCCTTTGAAAATTTCCTCAGGTTTTCATATGAAATATTTCTTTAACAAACCCTTGCATCTGTCTTTCAATTGAGGAAGTTTTCTACATCAAAGTGTTTTGCAGTGATCGAAATATGTAATAAACTTTTGTAGCAAAGTTTGTTGTAAAAAGTAGGTGACTAGATCGGACCAATTAAATTTCTACATTTTTTCTGTTATTTTTTGCGTTGAAATCGAGAATGACAAAAGATTTGTTTTCAATTGTCGATCGCTGGTTGCTTTTCCAAGAACAAAAACCAAAACAAAACAAAAATAAAATAAAATAATGGGTACATTGCCTATCCTGGACACGTAAATGTACATTTAATGTTTCATTAATTTTTAAATATTCCTAAAGTAAAATATCCTGGGAATCCTACCATTTCACTTCTTTTTTCCAAGATTTTGGGGACAGTTTGTATATATATATATATATATATATATATATATATATATATATATTTGTAAATCTAAACATTATTCAGTGTAACGTTGTTTTAAGTCACCAGTTAAGACATATTTTAGAAACGGTTGATTTGGCATCTCGAATTCAATCAGTTTCTCACCAGAGTAACGTGGCTCCTCTCTGTAATTACTACAAATATCGGATCAATAGCTACATTTGCAGCAAAGAATACTGGGTCACTGTGACGTGCAAGACGATTTTTCTTGCCAGTGTCCATTTTGCACATTTACAAATCTACCATTCGTCCGTGTATACTGCTGGAATATCTGATCTAGTGCTCCTGTTATTCATCTCTAGGTTCTTGACAAAATCCAAAGAAATATATCTATTGTAATCCATCCTGACTTGGCATATCGACTTCAGTCACTTTCTCATCAAAGCGAAGTGGCTTCCCTCTTTTCTACAAATACTTTCATGGCAACTGCACTAACGAGCTTTTTTTTACCCGTTGCTCCAACTACATGAATTTAAGCGTGCTACGAAATTGGCATCTAGGTTTCACCCTTTTACAGTTGAAATACAACCCCTACTTCTACTCCAACACGTTTTTTCTCGCACTTCTCTTCTACGGATCTCCCTTCCGTTCCCTGATAACTACAATCTTCAACGATTTAAATGCAACGACCATCACCATCTTCTATCTCTTTGAATCCTGTTTATCGTTAATTCTTTCTTAGTCAAACTTTATACCCAGTCTTTTCTCTCACTTTCACTCTCTGTAACCCCAGGCGTACTAGTCGCATATATTCGTTCTGACAACTGGTTCCTCGAAAGTAAAATAATTCATGACTCGAACTAATGTATATTTTGACTCTCCCAGAATCAGATAATCTTTATTCATGTCTAGAAAATAGTTCGATCATAGAAACCTAAATACTTTGTTTACTCCGATTTTGCATATTGATATATACAAATGGAGGGATAAAGAACAAATAAGTCATTTTTCCCATGCGTCCGATGTATGAGGATAATCTACATCCGGCAGCAAGGTGTGGAGGAGCATGGGACCATCTCTTAATTGCTCTTGTTCTCAAGTCCACCCTGAGGCTGGGTGGTAGCACTTATTAGGATTCCATCCAGGGGAAATTAGTGCATCAACAAGCTGGGGTCAAAACATTAAGAAATTATTAAAAAAAAATATTCATAGTAACCAAATCCAGCAATAGATTCTAATAGGAAGAAATAAACAATGCTTCCAAAGAAAATTAAATTTCAGCATCAAATGACCCATAAATAGTTGACATGCCGTTAAAGAAACACACGATTTTTTTCTCCATAGCTCCTTCTCTAATAAAAAAAAAACATCTTAGGTCGATAAGCGTTTCCTATTTGTTTTGTATCCTATCATTCTGTCGATTTCCGATCAATATTTGATATGTATTTGATCCCAATTCACGTATAAAAAAATATATTTGTCGATGTGACAGTTGAACCATGATCACTGGCCATTAATATACCTATACAAGTATTAATTACGCAAACTGATATGTCCCGGAAAGGGATAAATTTGATCGAAGTAGCTAAGTGGTTTAGGCTACTGCAAACGAGTAGAACAATCTAGCAGGTAGCAGTACTAGAACTGGTATTGTCGTAGTCGCAGTCAATAGGTGTAGGCAATAGGCGTAGACCAATAGGACAGCCAATGACGTAGTACAATGGGCGTCCAATAGGTGTCCTGTGCCTCTAAATCATCCTGTATTTATGGCCGACACCAGCCAATCATATTCCTGTGAGGGGGAACACAGGTGTATCTATATTCATTACATCGCAAACCACAAACAGAACTAGTTATTTTTCCTGATTACGGCTCATTCCTGAGTCTGTATCAAGACAATGCTAAAACTTTCTCTGGAAAGATATCTAATCTAAAAGACTTTAAAGGTATGACTAGTGATCTCGTTTCTCGTTGATATATTTCGGTATTCTTTTTCTTTACAGATTTAATTAATTTATTACAATGCACGGACAATATTTTCGTCTTTACTCGTATTTTATATTACATTGATTCCACTTGGTGGCCATTTTATCCAGAACTTTGGAATGTATAGCATGATAATTGATAATTACCATTTAAATAAACCTAGATAACAAAGAATTGCATTTAAAATATGATTAATAAGAAAAGTGTATATAGATCAGTTAGTTATGTGTCATGCGTGACTGACTATTAGGTTGACATTTCTTTCTGTAGTAGACCATTATACCACCCAAGGATACAGAACCAGGTCTCTGGGTGGCGAAAGGAGAGGATTCATACAGTTCTAAAGGGTATTAGCACGTACGTAAATGTAATGGATCTCATTGGTATTCTAAATCGGCTCTCCGATTTCTCAGTCCGAGTCGCTATCCATTATGCCACCGTGCACTTTGCGTCTACGCAAAGTGATATGGTTGGGGAATTGGAGCATAGACGATTCTATATCTGTGAAGAGGGATACATAGTGATTTTTCAAAATGGATGTATGTTTGAACGCTCCCTAGATGTGGTGTCCTTTTTACGTCTTCCACGCTTAAGCAGGAGAGAATATGAGTTAAATTTGAGCAAATGGGAAATAATTCAAAGGAAGCCGTAAAAAAAACATTTTCTGACTTTCAAATACGAAAAATATAAATAGAAAACCATGTTGCCGAAATATATATGGGAACGAAAAATGGAAGCGAATAAATAACTTTATTAGCATGGCCTAGAAATTAGATAATGAGGAACAGGTACAGATATCAAATCAGTATAGGGAAGAGGAAAAGGAAAATTCTTGAATTAAAGAATAGGAGCAATTTAATAAAAAAATGGAATTAAATTATTTCGAAATGTCAGAACGCTGACGAACTCCATTTGAAAAGCGGGAAAAACCTGGAAAAACCTGGAAAAGAAGGAAGCGTCTAAAATGAAGAGGCGAGCATATTTTTTTTTAAATCGGCATGCTCGACATAGGTTTTTAATAGAAAATAATTAAAACATTATATATATATATATATATATATATATATATATATATATATATATATATATGATGACCCAACTGAATCAGGATATGACACATGGTCGTTTTAACGTGGAGTACCGCAGTGTGTCCACTCGGGCCACTGTTCTTAGGTGGAGATAGCTTGTCCAAGCTGGTCAGAGCTGGTCTAATCTAGTAACTTATGTGATACTACCAGCAACAGGGCCGGGCACAGGTGCCAGGTAAATATATATATATATATATATATATATATATATATATATATATATATAGATAGATAGATAGATGTATATGTGTGTATGTCTGTTTGTGTGGGTTTGCGTGTTTGTGCGTATTGTGTTAATTCCCCTCAAGCAAGATGATGCGACAAGGCCACGAACACTCAGGACCAACTAAAAATGAAAGAGCGAGTAATGAATTTAGAAGCAACCTGATACTAAGCTGAAACTAAAATAACGAGTAATAATACAGTCTTAACCGATATATATATATATATATATATATATATATATATATATATATATATATATATATATATATATATTACAAACTGTTACAATGGATCATGAAATTTACCGCGACAAAACTGCATCAGGCGGTTATCAATGGTGATGAACTTTTGAACTTACATTCGTTCTATTATATTTGGACATTATATATATATATATATATATATATATATATATATATATATATATATATATATATATATATATATATATATATAGATAGATAGATAGATACATAGATAGATAGAATTTTATATAATGACGCATTACACACCGCCAGAAGTTTAATAACGACATGCTGTACTGCATGACATTCGCGCCGAAAGGTCAAATACGAGCATTTCAGAGTATTTGGGTGTCTGTGTGAAAACAGTGCTGAAGGTTCGGGAAGATCTGGTTGAGTCTAATCGCGATTACGAAGGTGTTTGGAGTGACCCCTAGTGACAGCGACGTTAGGCCTCCATTCAAACTCAACACGGAAAACTGCATCAAGTGCTTTGAAGTAATAATTATTCCCTGGCTCAAGAGCGTGTCTGCTAGAAAGCCCTATGTCTGGGAACAAGACTCTACACTATGCAACACAAGCGGGTCGATCCAGTCATGGCTTTCAGACGATTTCTGGGACCACATCAACCCTGATGTCTGGTCACCTCACTTCTCAGATTGCAACCCCCTTTAATATCATGTGGGACGCAGGTGAGCGAGAGACGAAAAAACCCCTTGTAACACGAAAGGATAAAATTGAAGGCAAGGATTATGACAGCATTCACAAACTTAAACAAGGAGAACGCCCTGATTAGGTGCGTATGATTCCGAAGATGTCTGAAGACCGTGGTTTATGCCAATGGTGATTTTATTAAATAAATGTACTCTTTAGGTATTTCAAGGTATTTTTATATCATTTTAGTAAACATATCTCTCAAATTGAGATGTCACTGTTATTTTCATTTCTGCGTATGTTTTTACGAACATGTATCCATCTCTGAATACATCCATATATATATATATATATATATATATATATATATATATATATATATATATATATATATATATATATATATATATATAAATCAGAAGCATATTAACGACCATTATTGCGAGTTGTTTTCGAAAAATATGTTTTTCTGGGAATTATACACGAGACCATTTTGCTAAAATCTACTTTTTTTTTTCATTTTTTTGAATTTCTATATTTTATTTCCGTGTGATGTGCAGCTTGCGAAAGAATATAGAATGCGTATTTTAACACGCATTATTTTGACTTTGGTTGTCTGTCTTCACAGAAAACCCTTCTGTTAATTCTGTAATAACCTTGAAAGAGATAAAGAATTATCAACTTGAAACAGGCTGTTTACGGCAAAAGTGGGCCTTTTCGTTAATCAATATGTGATTGCCAATGAAATACCGATGGGAATATCATTACAGTTTCAGTGTTTATCCATATCATCTGTTGTTGTTGTTGTTGTTGTTGTTCTTCTTCTTCTTCTTCTTCTTCTTCTTCTTCTTCTTCTTTCATTGGAAATAAATTCAAAGAAATATTAACAAATGTTCTTCACTTTTCTTACGTAAATAATAATGAATCTTGAAAATATTATGCTTTTAAATTTCCATTTCAAAAAATGGCATTAACTGCCCTAGTTACAGCCTTTTCTAACCAGAATTCATAAAGTCTTAATCTTCTCGACAGATTTGAATATTTTGATAATATTTATTATAAATATTTATACCATTCCCGAAGTTGTTTGAATGGAAATTACTGTTGCTGGGCCTGCCTAAGTTAAACTAACTAATCTTGTAAAAATCACACTATACTCATTTTTTAATCATTTCACTCCAAGCTAGTTGATAAAGTCCCTCAGATGCAAGGTTTTATTGAGTGTTAGAGTATATGAAGTAAAAAGACTAGAGAACAATAAAAGAACAGGAATTGAAAAGACAGAAAATAAAAGATTAACATGGCATTTAAACTTTTGAAGGTCAAAGTTGACTAGGAAGCAAGAAGCCAAAAGAGATTTCCATAACGGAGAAGTGCGATAGATGAAACTATTAGCATGGGGCTTACAGTTACATCTAGCCATTTCAATTGTAAAATTACTGCCATCTAGTACTTCAAATTCATATAACCGACTTAACATAGAGGACTAACTTCATCAGAACAATTAACATGGTAGTCTTTCTAGAAAATGTAACACATGTAAGCTATGTTATGTTTTAAAGAAAAAGAAACCAGAAACCTCTTAAACCAATAATTGTTTTTAGCGATATTGCCGTAGTACGATCATCTTAATATATTTGATATCGAGGCTAGATAATAAATGATAATTTTGATAGCATAAAAAATATTAATATTAAATATGAGCAAATTAAAGAAAACACTTAATTTAGTCCTGTGATTTAAGTATGCGTTGGAGATATATACTTGTTGACAAAGATGAAAACCCTTTACGCCTGTGATTTATCATTAAGTTTGGAGTTATATATTTTTCGGGGAGGTGAAAACACTTTTTCCCTGTTATTTAAGTATGCTGATTTTAGGTTATATACTTCTTAAGCATGTGAAACCAAATTAGTTTCCTGTGATTTAAATATGCAAAAAGGAAATTTTTATTCACGTTGTTTTTGTTCATTTTTATTCCTTGATTTTGGTCACGTTGCAGCTATATTTTTTTTTTCTTTTGAAAATACTTTAGTCCGGTGATTTATATACGTTGGAGTTATATACTTGTAAGCACGTGAAAACATTTTACTCCTGTGATTTAAGTATAGTTTGGAGTTAAATACTTGTAAGGACGTGAAAACACTTTAGTCCTGTGATTTAAGTATACGTTGGAGTTATATACTTGTAAGCACGTGAAAACACTTTAGTCCTGTGATTTAAGTATACGTTGGAGTTATATACTTGTAAGCACGTGAAACCACTTTAGTCCTGTGATTTAAATATGCGTCGGAGATATACATTTGTAAGCACGTGAAAACATGCAATTTAGTCCTGTGGTTTAAGTATACGTTGGAATTATAATGATTTTCACAAGCGTATTTTAGATGTGGCACACAACCGAAAATACGTGGCACCCAGTGAGGATCGAACTCACTACTCTCTCGTAAATGTTATAGTGAGACAAACTTGCTGACTATTAAACCACCTCGAGGTCTTCCACGTCGGAGTTATATACTTGTATACATGTGAACAAATATAACACGAGAGTTATTACTAAAAGGCACAGGAGACAAAAAAGTGTTTAATTCCTTCATGACATTAACATCAGAATTGGTCCACCCTTTTGTATAAAACGTGTCGCATTACAAGATATATTACATACTGCTTGTCTGTGTTTCGTTATGGAAAAACAACCATTTGAAGAAAACCATTATAATTAAATATTAAGTAGTATATTAATTGCATATTACCCGTAAAAATCCATGGGTATATATAAGCATGGATCGAAACGTCTTCAAACATTTACCGAATATATACATTGTATGTTGGACCAATCCATAAGATCAGAATGCATCATCTGTGTACTATGCTTTATTTATTACTTACTTGTAAACTTTTGCCAGTTGTTCGGTATTATGCTTGAGAGCCCCACAAGATAGATGATCCGTTTTAAAATGGTATTGACGAAGAATATAGGATATAGTAGGCAGGGACGATTACGACAGACTCTTGACGCGAAGAGGTTATAATTGTAGCTTTCAGGGAAGAGCCCATGCCTGAATCTGTTCCACAATGTGATAGTTCGTGGGAAAAATCTGATTACATTTACAACACGCATGAAATATGTGTGTTCGACTCCGTGCAATGACATGTTCTGATTGTTAACTTATTAAATCTTTGCGTAGAGTACCTCTGATCATGGAAATAGAGAATGAGTGGTGATAGGCCTGCAACACAACATTTGCTGGAAAAGGAGTGGAGTGTGGAAAAAAGGCTTCCTCAAAATGACTTCGTAAACTGCTTCGAACACTACCAGCGCTAATTGAACTGGAAATGAGAATTGAGATTTGGCAGAAAGAAACCATTTATTTCGTCCAATCTGACTCTTATAAATAAGATGCATAACAGAAGGTGGCACCTACTCTTTTTTAGCATGGAGTTTTCCCTATGCTATTCACTTCTCGCAAACTTTCGCTAGACACTTTTTTACACCATTTAACGTATTGCAAAATGTCGAGTTCTATATTCATTGTGATATTACATATTTATGTTTGTTTATTTCTGTGGCAGGTTTTATACATATCCAGCTTTTTATTTCATTTCATTTTTAAACTGTGTTATTGCCATGCCATATTACCTATTCTATTGTAATGGACTCTCCCACAGATAATAAGTAATAAATAGTAGCAGCAGTCGCCAATTCGGCTCAATGGTGTTGAGCAAGTCAGACGATATCTGACATTGAAGTACAAACCATCACAACTAGATTTGCTGCGTCATTAACTCTTATTTTCCAAGTTCCTAACGTTTTGTACGTCGAACCTAATTTAGGACGACTTATAGAAATACAAGCCTCCACTGTGAAAAATACTTCACAAAATTTATTCAGCAATGTATATCGTTATACGAAGTTTAACATCCAGAAAATTCTAAATTATATTTGTTCAGAATTAAGCGTGTGCATTCTACTTTCTTTCTTTTTTGGGGGTGGGGGATATGACTCTTCTTCTTCTCCTTCTCCTTCTTCTTCTTCTTCTTCTTCTCCTCCTCCTGCTCTGCGGCGTCACCCGTATAAATGTTGCTCTTTTGGTATATCTCCTAAAATTTGTTCCACCATCCATTTAATCAAACTCGCGAGCTAGTTTTTGCATTGTTTTCCTATCTCATTTACGTCTTTTAACGGCCCTGTGTGTATCGGATTTTCCAAGCTCTCTTTCGTCATTATGTGACCTGGAGACATCAACTATCTTCTCTTGATGTTAAGTTATGTTTTTTAATTTTCGCTAAAACTTCCTTTCGTCATTGGGTACATATTCTGTCCGTGGAATCCTCCTCCTCCTCCTCCTCCTCCTCCTCCGGTAGAACCATATTTATATTGTTTCACGTCTCTTCTTAATCTTTGAAAAGATGTTCCAGCACTCACTACCATTTAGAAGGATTGATATTACGTTACACTTTTCTTGGTTCCTAACGAAATTATTATGTTTCTTTATACTTTGCTTTGCTTTTTGTTTGCCTTAAGTGTGTTTTATGGCATGTCAACCACAATGGTTTTTATTTAATGCTGACAATTTTTAATGGTGGTAATATTTTTTTTTTCCAAAAACGTATTGCTGGTAATATCTTTTTCCTTCAAAAATCTGTTTCTGGTAATATTTTTTTCTTCATAATGTATCGCTGATAATATTTTTTGAAAAATGTATAGTTTACATTGTTTTGATTTATGGCATTTTAACATCTATGGTTCATCTAACGCTGACGAAATTTGTATGCTGGTATTTTTTTCTTAAAATGTGTTGCTGGTAATCTTCATTTTTTTTGTTAAAGTATAGCTGATTTTGTTTCTCAAAAACGTATTGCTGGTAATAATTTTTCTTCAAACATTTATTGCTGGTAATAATATTTTACAAATTATTTCTGGTATTAAATCCTTTTTTTTTTCACATTCATAGTGTTTAAACCCCAGCTTTGGGGTTAACCATAGCGGAGACCCTAACGAGTCAAGGTGGAGCTGGGAACATCAGTAATTAAGATGTGGTTCCACGTTCCTCAAAACCTCCTGATCAGAGTCCTTGCTGTTGGACGTAATTTATCATCTTACCCAGGACACGGATGCAGTTTATCGTCTTACCCAGGAAAGGACATAGTTTATTGTTTTACCCAGGACGCGGATGTAGTTTTTCGTCTTACTCAGGACTGGCTTAGTTTTTGGAAGGCATCTTTCACTATCCCAAGGCGCCTTCGGATTTCACTGTCGTAATTTCCGTACTCTGTTAAAACACGCCTAATAATATGACGGAATTTTTTAAAAGGAAACTTACATTAGGTTAGTGCTTTACTCAATCAACTATACTTAAAATACAAACTGTTTTTTTCTTGACCATTGTAACTTATTGTATTACTCCTTGTCACTTAGTTAGCAAGACCGTTACGTCCTGCCAATGCCTAAATACCTAGGTTTCAGTGAGAAATTGACAGAAAGAACGAAAGACGAAAGGAAAGAAAAAAGAGAAGATAGACGTTTTCATGGCCTCCTGCATATATCTTATAATTAGTGGATTATTCAATTTATGATCACGTGGAAATAATATATCACAAGTGCTACTTAGTTTCCGTGAGTAAATGAAAGAAGGAAAGAAGATATGTGTGTTTACCGTCCCTATCAGAGAAACAAAAAATCCTTACAAATCCTTTCTTTTTATTTGACCTTTTCTCCAATTTTTTTTTTTTTAAGCGTTTCACCCCAAGCAAGGCGGGAAGCCAAGGGGTTACAGAAAATTTGGAGCAAGATCAGATAGGAGTGATAGAAGAAAGGATGAAGAGAAGGATAGTGGATAAATCAAGGCAACTGGAGATATCGATTGACATTACATTTGAATAGCTGGAGATTATAGCTCTCAGGTAAACTGGAATAGGGAAGGGAGTTCCACAGGCGAGAGGTGCGAGACATGAAGCTATTGGAGTAGAAGAGACGGCTACATTTAGGAGTTTCGACAGTGTGAAGGGTGAGAGCGGGATGCCAGCCTCGTAGGGCGCTTGAAACTCATGAAGTCTGGGAACCAGCGAATGCAGCTCCTCGGAGCAATTGCCATGAAAGTATTTTAAAAAAAAGACAGAGAGAGGCGACGGCGCGTCTGTGAGAAAGTGACTGTAGACGAGATGCCAGATCAGGGCCAATTATATTGCATATCCGCCTCTGGAGCCTATCAAAAACCCTGAGGCAAACAGAAGGGGCTCCAGACCATATATGGCAGCAATACTCCATGCAAGGGCGAATTGTTGATTTGTAGATCTGGAGGATCGATTCCGGGAGAAAAAAATTTAAACGCGGAACAGGGAGCCAACTTTCCTTGCAGTGGACGAAACAATTGACTCAATGTATTTCTTCCATCTCAGGGCAGCCGTCAACGTGAGATGGAGCAGTCTAAATGGACAAATGATTCATCAAAACTGGAGACCAACATTAATATTAGGGAAATAGTTAGGTGATTAATATTCTTTAATGTTTTTAGGAATCAAATATTTAACGATAATCAAAATTGAAAATAAACATTTGTACTTCCTTGTCGTAGAACTTGCCATGAGATTATTCATTCATCAACTTAATTAAAATTCATGAGACATTTAAAAGAGGAAAACCTTAAAATTTTCTTGAGTATTTCTAAAAAGGTTAAACCCTCACCATGTCCCATTTTGTTATGTTTTGTTTCCATGCACATAAATTTAACTTTTAGTTTTGCAATATTTCCACACACTATTAAAGATACTGTAACAATAAACAAATCCCAAAATGTTTATGTGTTCATCATTCCCTTAAAATTTTCCATGTCATTTTAGTGACTTTGTATATTTTTAATCCGACAGTTTGTAAATCAGAAAATTATTAGAATGAGAGTTTTCTGATATAATCTTTGATCTGCATTCCTGTTTTTTTTTTTTTTAATGATACGATATATTATTTGCTTGCATTGTGTACAAAAGACATTAATATCACATATACCCGATGTGTGTGTCTGTATTTTCAAAAACTTTTGCTTTTTTAAAAATTCTACTAAAAAAAATCCTCAAATCAAATCGATAGATGTCTGGGTTTTGATAATGTTTTTTTTTCTTAAATATTCCTTGGAATGTTTGCATTCTTCTGAATTGATATATTATTTTTTGTTTTTACATGCATTTTTTGAAATAACGACCATAAACATCTATTTCCAAACAGCTCAATATTTGCCAAGTTTGACTTATGCAAAATGGTAAACTGAACGAGAAAGATTATGTAACACCAATCTTAATAACTGGAAGTAAATAACGTCGACATACTTACTAAAAAATGATAGCCCCTAAGTTAAAAATTTTTTTCTTTTTGCCAAAGTTTGTTATTTATAAGAATTTATGAAACGACACCTAAAAAAAAAAAAATATTTTTATATCTTTGGTGTTTAAATTTTCGAAAAAAATTTAAATTTGCCCTTGAAAATGCATTTTGATATGCATTAATGTAAAATAAAAAAAAACAACAAAAACTACATTTATGAGATGTCAAAAAATAATAATTATAACAGTGAAGTTTTTTTCCTTAATTTCAGTGGATATTCAATTGAATTAAGAAATCGAAGAGACGAGTTGAAATTCAATTCAAGTCCATTAAATTTGTTTATGCGCAAAAACTGAAATAAATGATTTGAATCCAGCAGATTTGGATTTATAGGTCAAAATCTGGAATTTTATTTACAAAATAATTGTTATGTTAAAAGAAATATTCTTTAAAATTAAAAAAATAATTACCGCTTGAAATAACCTAATAATGGTTTGAAGAAAAATATTACCAGAAATAAATTTTTTGTCGGCATTAAATAACACATTGAAGTTGATACGCCGTAAACAAACCAAACCAAACCAAACCAAACCAAACCAAAACAAAACAAAACTACAGGAAAATTTATTCCTAAATTTAAACTACGTGTTTTCTTATAAAAGATCATAAAACGAATGAAAATGAGATATCAACCCGGGAGATATAATGGAGAACCTGGCGGGTCTTCTGCAGTCATATGACATGGAAGCTAAAAACGACGAACCAACTGGTTGCATATGCTACATTTCTTTTGCATTTAATGCAAATGTAGATATAAAAATAATTGACATTTATTTTCCTCCAACCCAAGATAAAAAAAGGCCAACGACTTCATGTATGCGTTAAACATCAAATTCTGTAATCGCTTTGATCAGGCTTTTCACGTTAAAGGTGAAAGAAATAGAGCGGGAGAGTCATATTTTCCCGTAACAGAAAAATTCAAAAATGCCCCAGAAAAACAAAAATCGATTATCAGGTCCCATTCGAACACGAATAATTCCAGCCGCCGAAGGCAAAAGAAATAAAAACGGAAATAAAACTCCTTATTTTTGCTCATAGATTTAGGTATTCCATATATATATTTAGGTATTAAAATGATGTCACTATAAATTACCACGCCTTAATGATTTACTTCGGACTAAGTGTCAAAATAATTATGACAATAACATTGGATTGCCTAATAAAAAATAGAATGTTTGAAAGAAAAAATATTTAAAATTAAAAATTGATTTGAAGGAGAAAAAAGATTTTGACATTTTTTTCTTTTTTCAAATTTTTGGGTGAAAGAAATCGGAACAAATGTTTAGATGAACATTTAGGTTTTGCAATCAAATGGATTTCAAAATATGTTTCTAATATAATAGTCCAACATAAATATTCATATTTTGATGATGAAAATACGAAAGCCCCGACTGTTTTTAAACAAACAAGGACCTAAAGTAAAGTAAAACAGAAGAACCTCAAAACAGGAGAGTTTTTTTGAAATCGAAAAAGGAATCAAAGAACATCCATATTTGATTAATCATGGAAATAATCAAAAAAATGAATTCCGCGACAAATGGTTATATATACAAAAGATGATTTAAATATACGAACAAAATATAATGAAAAATTAAATGGAAAAACCATTATCATAACGAAGTAACAATAACGAAGATTCTTAGGCCAAAATGTAATATGAATTATCAAAATAACAATTATATATTCATAAAAAGGAGAGTAATCTTGAGTGCAAATTCTATATATATTACAATATTTCTACATTATATATAAATACTGAAATTTAGACAGAATTTTTTATTCAATGAAAATATCAAATTAAATAATAAATAAAAAAATTTGTGCTCTTTGTTTGAATCAGATCTTTTCATAACGTTAAATCAACTTTATAACATGAATATTAAACAAAAAGACTCAAAAAAATATTGAAATCGTATTTTTTTAATCCAAACCTAAAGGAAATCTCATTTTCAGGACAAAAAACAACATCTCGTCGGACCATTAAAAATGATTCTAATTATTGTAAGGAATTTTTACCAATACATTGGATAAATTTTATCAATCAGTAAAAAATATGTAATATAAATGGAAGAAAATGAATGAAAGAAATCCAACTTATCGTTTGAAAAAAAATCATCCATTACACATAAAAATATAAAAAAATTCAATAAAATAAAAAAACATAAAACGTAAATAAATCCTGGATTAAAAATCGATTTTTTCAATCTATACACTTTTTTAATGAAAAGAAATTTTTTGATTTGATTCAATGTTGTAAAACATTGGGAGCAAATATAAACCATGTTAAATTTAATTACCGGAAAAATTATAACAATATTTTAATTTCAATCCTTTGAATTTTATTTTTTTTTCTTTGGAAATTTCATGTATATATTTATGTTTTTTTTTTAAATATATATATATATATATATATATATATATATATATATATATATATATAAAGACAAGTTACTTCGTACCACAAACGTTTGAATAGTTTGTAAATGGACAAAAGAGAGGAAAACAAAAACCTTTCTCATTCCTTTTTAATTTATTTATCTTTTTTTATCGTTGGAACTACTATAAAAATGTTTATTTTATATATATATACATCTTATTGAATTTAATGTCCAGATTCACAGTCCATGTCAATAAAAAAGTAGATGGTTATTTTCATTAAACAATAAAACTCAATAATTATATATTGGTAATTGAAAAATGACCCAAACAAATTTCTTTTTAAATTTAATTCATTGTTTTATTTTCTTAAAAAAATATATCTCTATATATATATATATATATATATATATATTTTTAAAATTTATATATATATACTATAGGACAAACTATTTTAAACGTTTGTTCAAACAGTTGCAGGAATATATATATATATATATATATATATATATATATATATATATATATATATATTACAATAAACGTGCAATCAATTTACAAATACATGAATTATTCACACAAACTAATGCAAAGGTTAATGATTTAAATGGCGAGACATCCATCTAACACTTTAAATATTTTAACAAAATCAAACTCAAAAAATTTGGCGCGTTCAAAAACCAATAACTCATTAAAATATATTTTTTCGGATACAATACACAATATATTTTCGATGTCCTCTTATTACTAAGAGAAAAAAAACAAGAACAACATCTATTTATGTTTACCTGAAATGTCTGTAGAACATCGAAATTGTAGTAAAAATAACAAATAATACGGCAGAAATTTATATAAACAAGGATCAATTCATTCATAACGGATCTGGAGGTTTTTTTATACTATTTGAATTGTTTGCGAGATGGATGTCTCGCCATTTAAATCATTAACCTTTGCATTAGTTTTGTGTGAATAATTCATGTATTTGTAAATTGATTGCACGTTTATTGTAATTTAAATAACTGATCCATGTGCGACTTTTGGATAATAAGTGCGACATTACTGTAATTATTGAACAATATAGTTCATGCCACTTTGACAAAAAAAATTTACCAGTAAAAAAATTTGTTCATCACCATATTTGGTATAAACGCAAACACTTTAAAAATTTAAAATCAAACTCAGCGTTGCTTTGGCGCGTTCAAAAACCAATAACATTTTCATAGCATTTTTCAATAGCATATATTTTCGGATATACAACAACAACATCTATATTTTCGTTGTCCTCTTATTACTAATACGGAGAAATTTATAAAACAAGGATCAACATCTAATTCTAGGTTTACCTGACTATTTGAATTGTTTGCGAGATGGATGTCTCGCCATTTAAATCATTAACTTTGCAAAGAACCCATCTTCAATTGAAAATACTAGTCAATCAAAACCCACGTTAAACTCTCAGAAAATGTCTTGTATAATGTGTGTCATTTTCAAGAATATTGCGCCACATCAACAAGTTGCTATGGTGTCGAAACCCAATAAATGGGTTCCATTTGATTGATTTAAACAGTTTCTACATTCATTAATTCAAGAATAAAAATTCAGTCTAAAATCTGACATTATTTCCCGAATAACGTAATACATATGTCACAGAAAATGTGTGTTATGGTGACATGTCCCAAAAATTGCAGCGCGTAATCTTACAGGTGGGGCCCAGTTGGAAATATTTTCAGGTTGATTAACCCAGGCCGCTCAAATGGTTTCCGAATGAGGGTGTTTCTTTGTGTCTTAATGTGGATCCCAAATCACTTTGGCTGCCGTATCCGTCAAGCTTAAAAGACAAACGTCTTCGAACTCGACCAAGCTGCTCACCAACTACTTCCCCTGGTGATCAAAGATGAACAGTGTATTAGAAACTAAGGTACCTGTCCAACTGGGGAAGTTCAGACAACTGACAAGCAAATTTGTGGTACTGAACCGGATATCTGTTGTAGCCATTAAAATTCACCAATAAATCTCATGTAGATATTTACATCGAACAATTGAGATCAAAGGCCGTAGGAGGTATTTTCATATGTTTTTTTTTTTTTTTTCTTAGTACGTATTTTCATTTGAAATCAGGGTTCATTCTTTACGGATGTTTTGTATCAAGCAGTACGACCTCAGACTGTTAACAACTTTCACAGAATATTTTCAGTGGCAACTAACGAAGTTTTCCAAAGCTAGCATATATTTCAATTTTCTAAACATAGGACGATGTTCATGCTTTAGACACCAACGTCGCAATATTATCTGGAATAATAATGGCCTTAACGCATCACATTCTGGCACGTGAATACAGATTATCTTGAATATTTCATGATTTAACAATAATGAGCAAGATCCTAAAGAGTTATTATTATTATTATTAGAATTAGTAGTAGTATTTCATTTGATTACTGTTGTATGCACATTTCCTTCCGATTCCTAACCATATGTCTTCATGACATTTTCCACTGATCATTTTTGTAAAAGAAACAATAAGATCACACACATTTTACATAGATAAAGATTTTAATGTTTGAGCTGAGCTTGCGAGTAAAATTTTATGTATTTCTTTAAGGCATGATCTATCAGGAATTCGTTCAATGTGTCTATCGGACCCTTTTCTAATCAATCCAAGGGTTTGTAGTTACAACTGGGATTACTGATGTCTTCATGTACCGCAACTTTCAAATTTCTATTTCAAGATCCTTGTATTTTGATAGTTTTTTGAAGATTTATAAAGGTACATTACAATCTGCAGGGACTGCCATGTCAATAAGAAAAGCACATTTTGTTTTTGCGGTCTTTGATCACGATGCCTGGGGGATTAGCTTTGATTGTACTGTCTGTGTGTATTCTAAAGGCCCCATGAAATTGTTACAGGCCCCATCACAGCAATCGGGTCTGGGTGACATTCATACCACTTTCTTGCATTTCCCTACTCCTAAAAGTTGCATATTTTTCCAGTGCAGATATTGGCCCACGCTATCATGTTGTGTTTTATATTCAGTGAGTGCTAACACCATGTAACATGATACAATTACTATTATTATTATTATTATTATTATTATTATTATTAATATTATTATTATTATTATTCATAATAAAATGTATAACCAATTGTTTCGATATAATAATACTTTAAAATAAATAAAAATATATTGGTCAAGGTTCGAGAATTAATGTAGACGTTAATAATGCATTGTAATTGATTTTACTATAATAATGCAATAATATGAGAAAAATATATTTACAGATTTTACAATGAATGCAGAACTGATAAATTCGGATTATTGCATGAATATGTTTTTTTTTCTGTTTTGAGAATATGACAAATACTTTGAATGCATAATTCATTTGATGTTTTTACTATGGAAATTCATTAACCATTGAAAACCAAGAAAAGATTGTCGGTGGACTGCAAACGTTTTTTCGAGTATATGCATAAAGTAAATCATGAAAAATCAGCTATATTATCGGTCCT
>CAHIKZ030002806.1:27500-65000 GCA_903632075.3 Acanthosepion pharaonis
TCAAATTACTTTAATATCTAACTCTCATTAATGAAGACATTTTCCCCTCCTTCATTAATACACAATTGCATTATTTGGAATATTTCTATTTTTATTGTGAATTATCTGCCTGGTTGTTACTCTTAATATCAGGATTCGTTTACAGTCTTTTGGGCAATTGTGGTGCAGTGGTTGGCCAGATGATTTGTCACTGAGCCGTGAGTTCGATCCTGACTTGTTGCTTTATACTTACAGTCACGTGAAAATTATACGCTTAGTAAATCGCCACATTTAATTTACCATAATATTCACATTCTACCAGTCATTTCTCTTTTTAAATTATTTTTTTATTAACTTTATCTTCAAAATTTATATATATTTGTATATTAAAACGTTATTTTTATGCATAATTGTGATTGAAATAGACATTATTTTTTTATTTATATTTGCAACAGCGTAAATAACTTCTGTCAATTTGTGCACTTTAGAAATATATTTGTGTAAGAATCTATCTATCCATCTATCTATCTATCTATCTATCTATCTATATATATATATATATATATATATATATATATATGTGTGTGTGTGTGTGTATGTGTGTGCATGTGTGTGTGTCAGGTGATATCAATATGTGTTAATATATAGGGGTTACTTTAGTTTAATGTTGTAAAACTTCGTAAACGTTGTAAGTCTTCAGTCTTCGATATCAAAGGCTGGCTGTGTTATTTAGCCACCCCACCACGAGGGTTAAATGTGGCACAAGGCCGTGATTAACGTGGGATCTCCGAGGCCGTAGGCTCGGCCAAAAATATTCCCTATTCGAACGTGTATAAACGGACTCAGGGGCAGTCAACCTCCCCGAACGAGACTCAGTCCTCCGGCGGATTAAATTCCGGTTTTAAATTTACAATTAATTTTAGTCTATTTTCTTCATTTTTTCCTTCAATTTTCTTTCCTTCTTTCTTTTTACTTCTCTTCTTTATTTTTTCTTTCTTTTCATCCTTCTCTTCCAGTCTTTCGTTCTTTTCCTATTTCTCTTTCTCTATATTCTTTCTTTGTTTCATTGTTTGTTTCTTTCTTTCTCCACTCAACCTTTAGTTCCTTCTGCTCCATTATTTATTTCTTTTCATCTTTTTCTCTATTGTCTTTCTTTCTTTCTTTCTTTCTTTCTTTCTTTCTTTCTTTCTTTCTTTACTTTTATATGCTTGTTCATTCTTTCTTTCATTTTCTTCCACTGTTTCTTTAGTGTCTTCTCCGCCATAGGAAATATATGCACTGATAATATAGAATTAGCAGAAAAACAAAGAACGAAAGTTTCGAAAATTGGAAGTCAAGAATGAAAATACATCAGTAAATTTGACTAAATATTTTCAGAAATTTAACATGTCTTCAAACGTACTCGAGTCATTTCGACTAAAATAAGAATTTTAAGTTTTTTCATTTTGTTTGGGAAAAAAAAAATCATTGATTGTCTACAGAGTAAACACAAACAAATTCCCACAAAAATGCAGCAGACATACGTCGAAAGTAAGATCACAATAAGAGAACTAATATAAGCAAATGCAGAATCCAATAGTTCTTTGCTAGCTCAATATGGCGGAGAAATCCGGAAGTGCTTTTTAATAATACAAAGTTGATATCTTCTAGTCGGAGAAAATCGGTGAAACAGTCAAGTTTGTTTTGGATTTAAAGAGAATTAAGTAGAAATCAAAATATTGTTATTGATATTTTTTATAAAACAAATGGTTAATAATTTAAATATATTGGATTTTTAGTTTTAGAGGGAATGGAAATAAAATAAAATTTTATATTTAACTATAGGAGAAAACAGTTTAAATTCATAGGGCACACAATATGGAAAAAGGGCTTGGAAAAGGCGATCCTCAAAGAACAGATTGAAGACATGAGTGGCAGAGGAAAATAAGACATATAATACTTAGCGAGCTTGAATAAGGTTTAAGAGAAATCGCAAAATGACAAAATGTATTCAGTGTTACAAAAAAAAGAAAATTGTGGAGGGTCATGATCGTCTACATTATGAAGTGACATGACGCATGAAGAAGAAGAAGCATTCTTTTATCGATCTAAATATTACATATGTCTGCCTCGTACTGCCTTATTTTTTATGGCCGTAAATTAATTAAATTTTGGCTCATAAACTTAATGATATTTCATTTTCCTTCGAGTATCATTGCTTTCTAAATTTATTTCTTACAGAATATTCTTATTAAATATAAATATCGTCCAAAATTAAATTACATCCATGGTGGAAAGTAAAGTGTGAATTTTTTTTTTTTTATAGCCGACAGTACAATTGTTGAAATGCTAAATTCGTGTTTATAGGTTGCAGAATAATATTAGTTTAAAATGAACTTAATGATGCGTCCTCGCTCGCACTCACTTCGGGATTTTCTTCATGCTGCTTCTGAAGGATGCATCAGGCACATCAAAAGAAGAGATTTACCTGAGTACGAGATCAGATGGCTGGCTGTTCAATCTCGCCCGTTTCAGAGCCTGGACCAAAAATACTTGAAGTCCTTGTCAGAAACATGCTTTTTCCCGATGATGCGGTGGTAGTCACTCACACCCAGTGTGAAATTCATTTCACGGTTTGACAGGAATTATTGTATTATGTCAAATAATGGTCCTGTAATACAGTAACCCTGAAACATACGAAGAAGGTCGGCATGCCAAACCATATGAAACGCCTTAGAGATATCTAGAGCCACAGCTCGAGCTTCGCGTTTATTATCAAGTGCTTCGTATACAAATTCAGTTATGGCCATAAACACATCAGTGGTAGACCGGGCAAATTGAAAACTATAATCATATGTCAGAGAGATCATGAGACGGAAAGGTGCTTAACAACTTTTGCACTGATTAAAGCCTCGAAGACTTTGCCGAAGAGTGGTAGGAGACTAATAGGACGGTAGTTAGATGGGTCAGAAGGGTCTCCAGAGGTCTTAAAATCAGTGACAATAGATAAGGACTTCCAACAGGCTTGAAAGCAAGAGTCAGTGAGACAATAGTTATATAGTTAGGATAGAACTAGATCAAGCTCAAGAACACATTGCTTTAGGACTACGGCTAGTATCTCGTCCGCGCCACCTGCATTATGAGAGTCTAATTTAGAGATGATGCCCAATATAATCGATGTGGGTTATGCTCATCTCACTCAATAGAACTTCAGTTCTGGGGCGGAAATCAAGTGCATCGAGTCTTATTAACTGAGGAAGTCAGAGTTGGAATTTTTGGGTACCCTGGTGTACTAGTGAGCCAACCAAAAGTGAGCTGATTCTTTTCATAGTTCACTAATAGAAGGGTTAACCAATCAGAAGGCTCAAAATATTCAATGTGACGTGTATAGTGGCGGCCGTGTTTTTCCCGAATATGAACAGCCAGCCTTTAATAAGCCGGACGAGGCTCCGACGAAGGGCAGAGTCTCGTTCGGGGAGGTTGACTGCCCCTGAGTCCGTTTATACACGTTCGAATAGGGAATATTTTTGGCCGAGCCTACGGGCTCGGAGATCCCACGTTAATCCCGGCCTTGTGCCACATTTAACCCTCGTGGTGGGGTGGCTAAATATCACTGCCAGACTTTGATATCGAAGATTGAAAAATTACGGAACAGCTGCTGGTGGTATTGGCGATATAGTCAGATTCAGTAGAGTGTCTGACTCGTGAGTGATAATCTTTAACGTTGTTTCATTGAACAGATTACGTACTGCACTGTACTGTATACATAGACTACGGTGAACATGGTCAACAGTCAGAACATCAAATTGATTGAATAGAGAAGGTATTGTGGATTTGCAGAGCCGCCAATAATCTTTAGAACAAAACTTGCGAGCTGCTTTACGTTGTTATATTCTTTCAGCAAATAGTAACTTTCCTTCAATAAGAAGAGGCTTGCACTCATTACTGGTAGAGACAAAGAGATATCTGTTGCAATCAGACATGTCGCTTCGGTACAGTCATTCCTATGGGCTATAGCACGTGAGCCAGTAGATGAGAATCAAAGAGATGAGCACAATTAAACTTTATAACTTCTTGCACGGATGAAAGACTCGATGCCAGCATTTGCCCGGGAGAAGACCTCAGATGCACATTTTTTGAACGGGGTGATTAAAAACCATATTCCAGGGGACGTCGCGAACGAGTTCCAGTCTGCTCTTTGATAAAAGAAAGATATTCTGTCAGAGGGAGGTCCTTTAATTGCTGGGGTAAGGGTAAGGGTATGTTAATAGAGACTACGTTATGATCAGAGTTGACAAGAGGTTAGAGCTGCGTAACGGGACAAGGTAAGGTTCAAGGATGGAGGTAAAGCAGAGATCTAAAAGGGAAGCGTTACCGTCAGGATTACTAGGGGAAACGTATAGGAAAATCAACCACTTGTATGAGGAATTGCGAGACTGAAATGTTAAGATTTTGTATGAGAGCCAGATAAGTTGCAGAGTGTTTAAGCCACGTTGTATAGTGAGCGTTATAGTCACCGAACACGAATATGTGTGCAAAGGTATGTAGAGAGATAGATCTTGTCTATATTATCAGAAATACTATCGAGTTCACCACAGTCTTGGAAGGAAGAGCAATGATAGAGAAAGAAGAGATAGCTTACTGAATTGAGGAGAGGTACACGGAGACACAAATACGAATGGCCTGGATATTCAAGGAAGAGTTCCCTAGCCAGCAGGAGATGATTCAGGACATAACCTCCCTAGAGATATATATATATATATATATATATATATATATATATATATATATATATGAAGAAATATAATTTTAAGGTGTGCAATATTTATGGGATAAAGTGCTCAATATCAGAAACTGAGCGATTGTAAATATGAAAATTGAAGGCACAACTCGGAGGCGACAGGCTGTTTCATGCTCGACAAAATACTCAGAGCGTAGATGTAATCGCCGGTCGGACGATTGCGTCTAGCACGAAACTGCATGTCGCCTCTGAGTTGTGACTTCAAGGTCCTGTATATATATATATATATATATATATATATATATATATATATATATATATATATATTTGTTTGTGTATGCGTGTATGTGTGTATTCATATGGGCTATATCAATCTTAATATATCAGCATACGCACAGCTACATACACACGCGCAGTCACACACAAACACGCATACATACATACATACATACATAACTATATATATATATATATATATATATATATGTGTGTGTGTGTGTCTATGTGTGTGTGTGTGTGTGTGTGTGTGTGTGTGTGTGTGTGTGTGTGTGTGTGTGTGTGTGTGTGTGTGTGCATTAAACGTGTCTGAGGATAAATGCGGAACTAATATAATTCATATACTGAGACATGATCCAAATCTGGCATCATTTTGGCAGAGTAAGATTTCGTTCCGGAACATGATCACTGAGGAAGAAAGGCCAGTACATGAATTAGAGTATTAATGGAGATTTTAGTATATATATATATATATATATATATATATATTATTTATCGTAGATACTCATATTTATTCATTAAACAATATACTTATTTATTTTCGTCGAGCGGACTAAATATTCGAGAAATGTCAAGATCTTAGCATTTCTACAATGTTTATTCCGGCATACGAAAATAGATAAATATAAAAAACCAAAAAAAAAAAAACCCAAAAAACAACAACAGCAACAACAATAATAATAATAATAATAATAATAATATAAGACTTTGGAAATATACAAAATCTCATCGGTGATAGTAAATTTTCGTAAATAAAGCATGGGGATGTGGAAAACGACATTGAACCTAAATCACATCAAAGATAGAGTCACTTACAATCTCTTGAATATCCGAAAAGGAATCTTTCAAGGAGACTATCTGCCATTCTTTTTGTTGTTTCTGTCCTTAATACCCCTTACGCACGAACTAAAAATTAATAGCTATGGATGAAAATTAAACACGAAATTATTTAATCACCGTCTCTATATTGACGATTTCAAACTCTTTGCTTACAACGACAATGAGTTGAAACGTCTTTTTAGTATTATAAAACGTTTCAGTGACGACCTAGTTCGGAATGAATATTCTGCCATTGTTAATAGGAACACTTCTTACTTAACTCACTACTACACATATTAAACGTTGAAGACAGCCTCGACGCAAATAGGGCTCTCCAGAAAAATAATATGTAAATGTTAAAATCCATCTGTATATAGGTCTGAGCACACACACACACACACACACACACACACACACACACACACACACACACACACACACACACACACAGTGTTTCAAAAATAATTTTATAGAATTTTAGGGGCTGTCTCCTCACACCAATGTCCATATAAACGTATGTCTGCAAATCCTTCGGTTTTCAGTTATTAAATTTAAAGACATTTACAGTAAATGTGTTTCAATTTAGACTAGGTTACATTTGTCATTCGTGTACATTTGTGGCTAGTCTGTCTTCAACGTTTAACGTGTGTCTTTGTGAGTTAAATGAGAAGTTTTCCATTTAACAACGACAGGATATTCATACCGTGAGTAGGCAGATATGGATTTTACGTACGGTCGCGTGAATGGTAATGGCTGCGCGGCTGCACGGCTGTATCTGATTGGATTTCCAAGCCGAAGGTAGCCAAGTTATCCGAGTTTTGCTGCTGTTTACCGTCGCATTACAGGATCCGTGGCACCCTAAACGATGGTTCGAGGAAGAACGAGATCTGTCAGTACGCTTGTCCAGGAAGAACACATTCTACAGGCTGTCGGAGACGATCCAAGCATAAGCTCATTTCAAGTGGTCCTAGCATGCCGTACATCGTGCAGTACAGCATGGACAGTACTTCAAGTGTTCAGGTATCCGTGTTCAGGGGCTTTCGCCATCTGATCACACAGTCAGGGATAATTTATTACACAAAATGCCGAACCGAAACTTGTTTACGGATGAGACAACATTTGGAAGAGATGGACTAGCAAATTTACGCATCCAGCATTTGTGGGCGGATCGAAATCTTCATGGTCCAATATAGGCTAGACACCAGCATCCATTTACGATTAATGTGTAGGCTAGAAATGTAGGTGGCTGCCTGATAGGTCCATGTGTTCTCTCAGTCCTTCTTACAGGACCTGTCTACAGGTTCACACGCACTTCAAAATTTCTTAGAGGATGTATACTTGCTAATACGAAGATGCGTGTGTTTCAGGCATGATGAAGATCCAGCACATTTTATTCAGATTGTTTGCGATGGAATGATTGATATCTACCATTAAAGATGACTAGATAAGGGAAGGTCAACCTCAAACCTTTGGATTTTTATAGGTGGAGACACATTGATAATGCAGTTAGCTTCATCAATATATCATAGTGTCCTTTCGAAACCACTAGACACCGTGTGGGAGTATTTCAAAGGTGTCGCTATTCACCCGGTGCATGCGTGCGTAGAAGTAAACGGAAGAGCAGTTTGAAAATTTTTTATGTGTTGCTGTGTTGCGGTACAACGATGTACTTTTGAACTTATGTTTATATGGACATTTCACCTTGTTTTGGTGTCAGGATCCCGGCCCTGGATTATATATTGGTATCTTGGTTTGTACATTTAACAGCATCTACCGTAAACTTTAAACTAAGGACTCAAGAACGAAGGTTTTACACACACACACACACACACACACACACACACACATATATATATATATATATATATATATATATATAAATATATATATATATATATATATATATATGTGTGTGTGTGTGGACTTTTTCCTGTTTTGGAGTGATGAACCTAGTGACAAAGTCTATAAAAATATTTTTGATGCACCCTGTATAATATATATATATATATATATATATATATATATATATATATGATAAGTTATAATGCATGGTATAGTCAGATCTGAATATGTTCAATATCAATGATAGCACGTATGGAGAGATATAAGTGGACACTCTGACTAACATTACACAGCGACTTTCTGTTCACTTCTTGAACCTAGTCTTCAGGTCAAGGGTGTTTTTTATGTTTGGCCACGACTATATATTTATGCTGGTCTTGCTTGCATTAACCATAGCATTGTCTTTTGAATTATGTTAACGGTTATTGAAGGTAACGGTATATATATATATATATATATATATATTGTTCTGGCAGATAACTATATATATACATATATATATATATATATATATATAGAAAGAGAAAAGGCAAACCAGCCGCAAACGGTTTTGGTTGTAATGAGGATGTTTTAAATTATATTTTATACTTTAATTTCCATATTTCTGCTACACGGGTTTCGCGTGTTGCGACCTCATCAGGCGAAGGATGTTTATTTCCACATATTATATAAAGGAAGTAATTTTTCCTGGTGTTATTTCATCCTTAATCATTGTCTTTTGTTTGTAGTAGCAATCCAATTTCTCCTTGAGTATCCATATTCATCCACACACACACACACACACACACACACACACACACACACACACACACACACATATATATATATATATATATATATATATATATATATAGAGAGAGAGAGAGAGAGAGATGTTGAGATTTTGTTTATACTCAATTTGAGAAATAAAAATCATTGGCGATTTTTCTAAAAACTTAATATCCACTTAATACTAACGAAATATTATTGTTATATTATACCATGAATATTATCCTTCTTGTTGCCTTCCACATTCAGTCTAGCCTTTCTTGCTTCAATTTTCTTTAAAAAAAAAGACTTCTATCAGTTGCTTTTCTCCACATTCTTATCTACGGTCAGAAAAAACTCTGCAATTCTACAATGTATTTTAGTTTCGGATCAATTCCGATATAGCTGAGTGCCAAATCTGGAGATTAGGTTTTTTTTTTTTGGTTTTTTTTTTTGGTTTTTTTTTGCTCTAAGCGAAGTGTTATCTTTAGATTGTCAGTCCGTAAAATCCAGAACTTTTTTGTTTCCTCTTATTTATTATTATTTAAAATAAATTTCTCCACGACTGTTTTTTTTTTTTATCAAACTTCATAGAAAAAAACCAGTGTAACGATTATCGGAACCAGCATGCGTATTTTAATAGTAGAACAAATTCAGTCGGCATTTTTACTCTACATAAAATTTGCATTTGTTACAATGGAGAGCTCAACGAAGATTTCCGCTTCGCGCACCATTCACATTGAATGTAAATGTGAACCTGGGTAGATATTAATATTATCATAGACAGTATCAAAATAAGTAATCCCCTAAAAAATTTAAGAGATAAATATTCAAAGATTCAGGAATATTCGTAAAGATCGGAATTAGATTAGGAATGGTTTTATAATGATGGTTAAAACAATAATGAGACAGTCCCAAAAAAATCTTCAATCAGCATATATATACACACACACACACACACACACACACACACACACATACATACATACAAACATATATATATATATATATATATATATATATATATATATATATATATATATATATATATATATCCATATATATATATATATATATATATATATATATATATATATATATATATATATATATATATGTATATATATATATATACAACATGCCGTCTAACCTGCCAATTCGGGGTTGTAACTTTTTTTTTCAAGTATAAAGCTGCTTACGTAAGGAAAAGAATAAATAGTATAGCATTAAAATTGAAAATATGAAATTCGTCAATACCAGTGAAAGAACGAGTCAAAAAATAAAAAAAATAAAAAAAAACAAAATGGCGCTGGCTTAACTCCACGGATAATCCGCTTGGCTTCAAGCAATTAAGCTTCTTAAATATTTCGGATTACGTTTCTTTATTCGTTCCGTTCAACTGACCGACTTCGGTTATTTTTTAAGTTCTTAACTTCTTAATTTTTTATTTAATGATTTTTTTACGATTTGTGTCATTTTTCTGTCATTTATTATTTTTTTCTTCCGGTATTTATTTAAATTAAGATATATATTTTTTCTTGTTAAATATGATTTTGCTCAACTGGAAGGAAGGTTATTTATGGCACTGGAGACAACTAAACCTGCAGATTTGAAATCAAGCATTTGCAAGACAGATTTATTATTTTACAAATGACAAATATTCGATTTTTCACAATTTAATTCCAGTTATGGACGCAATGTAATGTCAGATAATGATTCGGGAAAGCATTTGTATTCGATTAGATCCAGTGATATTCCAAATTCCATTTTCTTGACTTGAAGCAGAGATCGGTGTTCGCTGCCGAGCAGTAGAGGAAGTTTTACATGTTCACGCTATAGCATCAGAGGAAGGAATCTGAACCAGTATATTATCAATTTTGCTTAATAGTGGTAAACATGTTAGGAAAGGTTTCGCCCTATTAAAATGTCTTACGATTAATATGTTGTGAGATACGTTTTAGGAGATCAAAAGCTCTTCCTGAACGAATGAGAATGCAGATATTTTAAAATAGAGAAAATACTAACCTCTTTTCATGACAACATTCAAGAAATCTAGCATGAAAAAATGATGTTCCGATATGGAAATGTTTCTTTGCGTTAATGCTCCAACCACATTGACTTATCAACCTGTAACTTTCAATTTGAAAAATGTCTGGAAAAGGCAGACGTTTGTTGGCATCCTACATATCCAGGAACTCATGGATTCATTACTGAAAATTATTCCGGAAAACGAATTTCATAACATCAGCTGGTAGACCTTCGAAGTATCCAACTTTACTTTCACAGACCAATTCCAAGAGGGAAATTGTCCGCAATAATTACTGATAAATGTGACCTTTTCTTACATCAGCTGATTTCTATTAAAAAATGAATAAATTGTATTTTTTTTCAATTGTCGTAGTAATTAAATATACATTTATTTTGAAATCGTGATGGGAAGCAGAAATTATTCCAAGGACTAAAAGGCTAATTGAGTGATTATTATCTCTCAGGAGAAAATTATTATCTCTCTAGAGAAAATTATTATCTCTCTGAAGAAAATTATTATCTCTCTAGAGAAAATTATTATCTCTCTGAAGAAAATTATTATCTTTCTGGAGAAAATTATTATCTCTCTAATCTCTCTAGAGAAAATTATTATCTCTCTGGAGAAAATTATTATCTCTCTAGAGAAAATTATTATGTCTCTGGAGAAAATTATTATCTCTCTAGAGAAAATTATTATGTCTCTGAAGGAAATTATTATCTCTCTGGAGAAAATTATTAGAGAAAATTATTATCTCTCTGAAGAAAACTATTATCTCTCTGAAGAAAATTATTATCTTTCTAGAGAAAATTATTATCTCTCTGAAAATTATTATCTCTGAAGAGAAAATTATTATCTCTCTGGAGAAAATTATTATCTCTCTAGAGAAAATTATTATGTCTCTGAAGAAAATTATTATCTCTCTGGAGAAAATTATTATCTCTCTAGAGAAAATTATTATCTCTCTGGAGAAAATTATTATCTCTCTAGAGAAAATTATTATGTCTCTGAAGAAAATTATTATCTCTCTGGAGAAAATTATTATCTCTCTAGAGAAAATTATTATCTCTCTGAAGAAAATTATTATCTCTCTGAAGAAAATTATTATCTTTCTAGAGAAAATTATTATCTCTCTGGAGAAAATTATTATCTCTCTAGAGAAAATTATTATTATCTCTCTAGAGAAATATATTTCAGTTTTAGTCATTTATCAATCGTAATTTTTTCTCATGCAATCCTAAGAGAGGTGACGAATCCACTAATATCTTAAAGCCACTAAGATGAAAAAAGGTTACTGAGAGTGAAAGACAGTAGAAATACTTTACTGGGGGGAAAGGTCACCAAAAAGAAAACGATTCCACGAGACAGTAGATGACGATTGACTTCGCCTTTAAATTTTTGGAGATCGTAATTGACAGCAAATCAAGATGCCAGAATAAACTTCCACGGGTAAGAAATGCGTGAGAAGTAAGTATTAACATAGAACTTGCGGTTAGGTCTAGCGATTTCAACGGTAAAATATAGGGGACTAGTTACCAATCTATTACGCTGCATAGATTGATAAAGAAAAGTTACCGAAGAGGAATATTCATCAGAGAAAATGCGATTACATAATTCTAACTTATATACAGGGAAGATATGTTATGGCGGTAGAAATGTTATTGCAGGCAAGATGAAATGACAGGACCAATAAAACTGCAAATTCGCCTTTGAAGATTGTAAAGAAAAATTGATACCCTATCAACCATAACTATATTCGGTTTACTCAAGATTATTTAAAATAAGAAGTAACCTGAAATGACAAATTAAGTTTTTAACAGTAAGTTTCACCCTGTACAAAGCCAGGGAAGAAGCTCTTACATTTGAAGTTACTATTCCCCGATCAAATAGGGAGAGATTCCGTGTGGTTTGCTGCCATGTGATTGACTTGACAGGTCCTAGCCGGGAATGTTAGGCCTGGCAACACAAGGGATATAGTTCACTCAAGCACTTACAATAGAAGTAGCTACATCCCGCCTGTGAGAGAGAGGTTGGAGGTTGAAAAATTATTCGTCACTCACACGTACTCTGAGACGCAGTTGAACTCTATCGACACTGCGAACTGAGGACTGAGCACCTCCCGGCCAAATATATTTTTATTTTTTGGCTCTTGTAAAATTATAGAATAACATAAGGTGTCAGGTACTTATTAGAGCAGTACAATGAGCGGTCCATTTTACCTGCATCATTAGCTAAAGATGCAGGTAAAATGGGATTGTATGTCTGAGTTCCACTTGAAGTCAGGTGTGAGTTTGAGACCCGATATTCTCTCAGGGTGCAGGAACGTCCTTTCCTCGTGACAGGCGGTAACCTGGGGTCCGATTGACGGAGGTGGAATGTAACTAGATTAGTTTTTGAGGCATTAAATGTAACTAGTGCTAGATCGAATGAGATAACAGTTGCCAATCTCTGATCGTCAAGTGTTTAAAAGGTACGCCCGTATAAGGTCGTGTCAACGACATAGATGTTTACAAATCATGTGAGATCTAGATAGCTTTAGATAGCGTTCGAAGAGATATATAGGTCACTTAAATTTATATATCACTGGACATAATACATGCTGGAATTTTTGTGGTGCTAGTGAGTCAGCCAAAATGAGCTGACTAATTTTATAACTCAACAATAGAAGGGTTAACCAATCAGAAGGCTCAAAATATTCAATGCGACGTGTATAAAGGTGGCCATGTTTTTTCCGAATATTCACTCGCATCCTTTTGATATCGAAGACTGAAGAATTGCAGAACAGCTGCTGCTACTGCTGCTGCTACTGCTGCTGCT
The DNA here is from genome assembly GCA_903632075.3 of Acanthosepion pharaonis. Classification (NCBI taxonomy): domain Eukaryota; kingdom Metazoa; phylum Mollusca; class Cephalopoda; order Sepiida; family Sepiidae; genus Acanthosepion; species Acanthosepion pharaonis. The sequence goes on from CAHIKZ030002806.1 coordinate 40,727, forward strand.
GCTGGTATTGGGGATATAGGCGGATTCAATACAGTGTCTGACTCGTGAGTGTTAATCTTTAACGTTGTTTCATTGAACAGATTACGTACTGCGCTGTATTCTATATTCATAGACTATGGTGAACATGGTTAACAATACAAGTATTTCGTAGACTCGTTACTGGGGAAAATGTAATTATCGGTGAAAATACAGGAAAAATCACATGGGGTCAGTCATTTATATGCCATGTGTGATACACGTCTAGGTGATCATGTATCTCTCGATATATCACTGAAGAGGCAGATTTTTGGCCGCAGTAGGTTGCCATTTCTTTCTTCGGTAAACTAATTGCCATCCAAGGCTATACAACCCGGTCAGTTCTGCTATTTACCCATAGCTGGAGGGAGAAGAAGAAGAGAATTCATACTTTTCCCAAGGGCATTAGCACATAAGTGAATGTAATGGATTCGACTGGAATTCGAACTCGGCTCTTTGATTCCTCAGTCCGAGCCGCTATCCATTATTCCACCGGATTAGTTGAACTCCGAAATACACAACCTTTGTTTTTAAAGAGAAATGACAGGAATTAGATTGTCACACTTCTTTGTAAATAAATATAGTAATGTCAGTTTTTATTAGTAAATATGTGTGTGATGAGACCTAATTACAGAGAATGAAAGGTCGTTAAAAATCTAATTATCACTATATATTGGCACTATATATTTTTCCTTGAACACGTACAGTATGTTCAAATTCTCTTATATGAATCATTTCTAGTAAAGAATTAACATAAAATATTTGATGTTTGTATAATCTATAGAATATATTAATAATTATAAAAAGTATATATCGTGAGAGTTTCAGTATATAATATTTCTTATAATGCATTTTTCAAACAATTATAATAATCTAATTCTTCATCTCTAATTTTTTATATATATATATATATATATATATATATATATATATATATATATATAATACTAAAAAGAAAATAGTAGGCAAGTCAGGCCAATGCTTGGATAGATTTTTAAAATTGCTCAATACCCAATTCAGAAATAACAAATTTTTAGAGCAGTGACAAAGTATAAGATAAGCAAAATCCACCAGCAACAGACTAGCCGAGTTTTGACCTTACGGCCTCGTCAGGCAGATACTTGTGAATATTTATTCTGTATCACTATTTATGCCCGCTTGAATAAATTAACAAAGCGCCACACATTCGATACATCAGAAGGGTTGGGGCAAGGAAGATTTGGAGGAACCAGAAACAAAAAATCTTCATCCGGTCTCGTACTGGCTCAGTTTATATTTATTGGTATGTCTACTTTTCGACATTACCTCAGACATTTTGTTTAACAGGTTGGTCTTGTCTGGGTACGTCACGATGGCCAGCCTTTCTTTCTGGCAGAGCTTACAAACATTCAATACATCGGTAAGGCTTAACTCTCCTTAATACACTTCATTTTATGCTGGGGCCGTTATTGTAATTATTTTAAATTTCTACACATGATTTGTAAGATTAGTACAACTGCTGTGACTCTCCAGTTTGAAGGACGATTTATGGTTGTTCCACCTCTTCTTAAATGCGCCTTCATTACATTCTAGGAATACTTTGCTCTGTCCATTGGGGTCCCCCACTGCGCGTCTTAGATACTACGCTCACGACAGTATATCTACCTTAAAATGGGCACATATTTTAGTTCCTGCAGTTACAGGGGATTGTTATAGTAGTGTTGCTTTTAGTTGCTGTCTTGAATTTCACGTGTTGACCTTTTTTATAATGATTGTTAAGTTATTTGTAGAGCAGTAGTTTAGTTTTACAGTATTTTTATTTTAAAATATGTAGGTTAGTGGTTTGGGAGAAATGCTTATTTAACAGTTTGAAAAATATTTTACCTGTATTTGTTTTCACCTCCAGATTGAAAGTGGTGGTTGAAACAATAGAATGCCTAATTTTCACGGCTAGGACACGTCGTGTCAATCACCGATCTATGAACACTGCTTAATTGCTGTTGGTCGTAGGTATATACTGACCCGGAGTGGTAGCACCTATTGGGTTCTCAGCTATGGGCAAATTGTGAACACCCCAAACAATCAAAAATACCCTATGAAAGTATAAAAAAATATATTTTATAGTAAAAATACTAGAAACATATTTGTATAAATACCGACAATACATATTTATAGTCAATTTACTAACAATACATCAATATACATGAAAGACCTCATTCATGTTATTCCTCCATGTAACATCCTAAAACTTGTTAAAGAAATCAAGCTCTGTTCCAAAATATAACTTCAAAAAATAACTACAATATAAAACAGATATTATCACCGCCTCTAGCAATTATGTCCACACAAACATGAATATGTTCAAAAGATGTTTATTAGCTACCATCTATTCAACTGCGAAAGTAGAATAACTTGTATCATATTTTATAAAATTATAAACTGCATCCGATCTCTGATCGGGAGATGGAAGGGCTTGAGGAGCTTGGAACTATCTCTTAATTACTGTTGTTCACATGTTCACCCTGAAGCTGGATGTTAGCACCTATTATGGTCCCAGCTATGGGTAAATAGTGAAGCCTAAACACAACATAATAATGAAAGAATAACACTACATTTTAATATCAAAAAGACACCAATGCTTTTTTATATAAAAAAAATGAGCGGTAATACATTTTATCTGTAGTTGAAGGCATAAAACTGCGTTAAAATTATTTAAATTTCTGCATTATATAATCCATAGACATTGATATGCCACTAAACAAAATCAACTAAACAACTTAACAGAACTCTTTCACGGCATTAATACATATAATACTCTACAATTTATTAATGAAACCAAACTGTATTCCAAAATATTACTCTCAAAAACTACAACATAAAACACACATATCACCGCCAATATTAATTATGTCCACTAAAAAAGGTATATGCGTAAAAGCTGAGTATCATCTACCATTTACTCAATTGTGAATGCAGAATAACATATTTTTATTCAAATCTTCCAAGAAAATCCAATTTCGGCATTAAACTACTCATAATCTATTGATATGTCGTTAAACGAATCAAACCAAATCAAAATAATTTTACAAATACAGGTGAGAATGACAGGTGGGATAAATCAAATAAAACAATTAAAAAAAAATCTTGTGTTATTCTTAATCTATGGGATATTGCTTTGCAGTGAAACGGGAGAAAATTTTTTTTATTATAGATGAGAGGGGAGGCGGTTATGAAAACATTGCAGCTGGGGGTAGTAGAAATGTACGATTCCAACGATTTTACCTAAACCCCGAAATATAAACGTTCTTTCCTCGAGAGATCAGTCCTGTGACCGGGTGTGCCGACTTATCCCTGTCAATCCATTTTCCTTGAAGTTTGATATATGTTAGAGTATTTCAAATTTATTAACTGACAAGTAGCATTATTAGTTACGACGTTATATTCATCATTATATAGGGTGACCCAAAAAAACGTGAACCATTTAACAATCCAATAAAACAAAGGCTGATGGAAGAAAAATAATTTATTCATGGTAATTGAAACCTTAAAAACATGCCATTTAAGAAACAATGATGGAATTTTCATTTATTTTTAAAAATTACGTCCTGAAGATGGCGTCCTCCTGTACGAATGCATTCTTGAAATCTGCTGTTAAGTTTCCTCATTGACTGCTGCAACATCTCAGCTGGAATACTGTGAATTTCATCTTGAATTCTAAATGGCGAAATGTTTACTGGCTCAAAGTCACTGTCTCGCAGTGTTGCTACTTGCTCATGTCTGGCAATACGCACTTCAAAAATTCCCGTCTTTTTGGGGTCACCCTATACTTGATGGCCAAAACTAGAATTTACATATGATTCAAGCTAATTGTATATTAGATTGAATATGCCACAAAAATCTATTTTATTAGAACACTGTCTTTTATATTCTAATAAATTACTATTTTATGTATTTTTCTTAATATATGTTCTTTGATATTTGATAGATAATCAGCCGTTGATTTAAACGTCTTTACTGTACGAATTTCAACGTTACATGCTTCATTTTTATTAAACTCGAGGGGTTGTGTTTGATTGAATACGGTTTCTTTTCTTTTGTGCATCCATTTTAATGTTAGTTGCGCAAATTGTCTGATGGATTAACATCTGTAAAGGATGTAAGACTTTCCATTAGATTGCTATCATTGAAAGAATTTTTGTAAGATAGTCAAAAGCCAGCTTTTGCCGGTAACAATGCACTGCCTTTCATGAATATACATTTTAGCTCAAAGCTTCTTCATTGTGAGTTGTACAACTAAAATTAAATCTTACCCAATACGTTACAGTAATGTTCTGCATTTATTCTGGCCCCCGCATAAGATTGGAATGGATTTATGTTTCTACTGTCTACAATATTAGCCAAAAAATTTTACTCCATCATTTATGTTATCATCTCACTCACGTTGTCTGTATATTTAGATTAACGTCTCAAAATATAACCCACCAATCAGGACCATATTATACATCTACCTTTATCACTTAGAATTATTATTGAGAAACCAATTTCTATGTATTTTTACACTCAATACACACATTCCTATTTCTGTTATTGACACTATTTACATTATTCGGGCTCTTACAGTAGTTTTTACGGGCAGATCCTCTTCAGATGATTGGAACTTCGATCGAACCCTTTTTATCGTTCACCGGACAAAATGCCGTGGGTAAAAGCGTTGGTTGAAATAATCCAGTGACTCGACCCAAGGAGTTGTGAGTTCTACACCTAGCCAGAACAGAGGTGAACAAAAACTAGAGCTGGACACAAAGAGTGGATAAAATCTACCGTTTTGGAATTATCGACAGTAAAAGTTCGGATTCATTCGCGTCGTGGGCGATCTTTACTGCGGCTGTTTGCATACATTCGCCGCGGAAAGCTAATCGTGGACGAATGTAGTTGACAGCCTTTTTGTTCTGATCTTACTCATATCAAGTTGTCTGAATTACTGCACAAGAGGACTATATTGCGAGCGCAATAATCAAGACAAGTGTACATTCTATTCATAAATATTTTGAAGCGAATATATGGAAACAACGACAGCAATTGTTGCCGCCAACGACGCGAATGAATCTGAAATGTTACTGTCGATAACTCCAAAGCGGTAGATTTTATAAAATTTATCAAGTCAGATTCGAATGAGGCATGTACAATTGCACATAAATGTAAGTATCCTGCAAATTTTGAATGCGAATTGAGCGCGGATGCTAAACTGCAAATTAAACGTAATTTCCTTTTTAATAAAAAAAAAAAGTCTTCTCATTATAATAATTTTAAAGACATCCTCGTTGACCTGCATTTCTTGTATAATTACATGCTATGATGCAATAATCTAGGACAAGATACAATAAAATTACGGATTCATTCGCATCGCGTAGTGAATATCCCAATTATAGTTATTACGCAGTGAATGTATGCAAACAACACCAGTAATGGCTGCCCGCGACGGGAATGAATCCGAATTTTACTGTCGATAAATCCAAAACGGTAGATTTTAACAAATTTACCAAGTCAGATTCGAATGAAGCATGTACAATTGCATTTAAATGTAAGCATACTGGAAGCTTTTAATGCGAAATGAGGGCGGGTGCTTAAGTGCAAATTAACTGTAGTGTAAACACTAATTGATATCATTCTACGTAAAATATGTTCTCGGTTCTTAATGTTTTTATGTCAGTCACTTCATATTCTGTTTCTTCCATATTCTCCCTCTCTCTCAGCCAACTCCCATTTAGAAAAATATATATATATATATATATGTGTGTGTGTGTGTGTGTGTGTGTGTGCAGTGCTGTTCAATAAAAGTGACTCACCTGATGTTTTTTTACTAAATTCAAATGATAAGTGATCTAAAATTCGAAGAAGAAGCTTTGAAAGCTCTTTGAATTTACCAGTAAGTACTGTCAAGCATCCGTTCAGTATAATGTTGTGGGGATGTTTTTCTTTTCATGGAACTGGTTTCTTAAAACCTATTGAAAAGACCTTTAAGAGCCAGCAGTACAAGGGAATTTGAGTCTTGTCTACTCCCTTCTGCTGAAAGGATTCAAATCGACCCCATTAAGCTCATTTTTATGCAGGATAATGCTCCTTGTCACAAATCAAAATTGATGAAGGAATACTTTGATGAGAAGCAGGTGAGTGTTGTGACATGGGCGCTCCAATTTCCTGACCTCAACCCCATAGAAAACTTATGGAGCATGTTGTTCAACTGCTTTCTCGAGAGCCTGTACTTTATAATGCTCCAATGAAATGTTTATATTGAAGGACATGTTGCTGTTCCTAACTTTCGGGTGGAGAGAATTGCATTATACGGGTCATTTTTTCTCACAGAGGGGGCCCACTTGAGCCTACTATAATGTGCAGTCGACAAAATCAAAAACAAACAACGCGCATGCGCGAAATTAAAGATATAAAATGGTGATAAATTTATCCATCGCACACTCTGTATGTATATGTGTGTGTGTGTTCAGATAGATAGATAGATAGATAGATAGATAGATAGATAGATAGATTAATGGATCAAAAATTAAAAAAAAAAAACATTTATTTATTTATCCATATATATATATTTGATATTTCAGATTGACCTCAATCTTTCTTCAGAAATAACTGTTTGTTTACAAAAAGACAAAACTTATGTTAGCTGACGATTTTCGTTCCCTGATGAACAAGAGAAATGTCTAATTGAAGACGAAACGAGTTGGCAAAGAAAAGTTTTCCTTTTGTCTTTATTTATATTTTCCGTTTACAGATATATTTTTCAGTTGCTTGAAATGATATCGTACTTGGTACGGATTCAACTGATCGCCCTCTTTTTAAATATATATATATATATATATATATATATATATATATATATATATATATATATATATATATATATCCCTTTCAAGTCGCATTAATTTCGGGAGACTTATAAGTCGTCAGTAGTGATTTTCGAACATGTTCAATGATGGAACCTCTCTGGTGTGGCTCTACCACTCTCTACACATGCTCCGGTGTGGCTCTACCACGCACTACACATATTCCTTCCAGTCGCAGCTATAAAAAATGCAAGTGAGCGAGTAACTTATAACTTAGAGTGTGTATGCCTCACGGAGTTCAATTTCAATCTGGACGTACACTTTATCTTCCCTACCACAACAATAATGCCGATGACTTTTGATCAGATCACGAATATTGGTGGGGAAATTTGTTAAAAACCTGGAAGAGTGGGCTTAAAAAGATGCAAATTGATTGTCTACAACAATATATTCGCCTGTTTCCTGTATTATTCCCACTTCATCTTTACATACATATATACATACATACATACATACATACATATATATATATATATATATATATATATATATATATATATATATATATATATTTGGTTGGATTGATGTGAGTTTGTGACGCTGGGTTTCACGCTTTTGCGATCGTCAGACAAACTGATTATTTTTTTTAAATTTTGTGTTCATGTAGATTGCGTGTATTGGTGTTATTATGGGAGTGGGGGGAATCGTCGTCGTGATGTCATCGTGCTAACGCAAACATAGATGCATGTCCGTACACCCGATGAGGTACGCAGACACACATACACACTTGCTTGTCCGTCGGGACTCATACATATATAAACATATATGGACAGTTTCGGATTTGACATATGTATGTATATGGGTGGTGTTGTGTCTATACATACGCATTTGTATGTTGAAATTCAAAGATTGGAAGTGTAGCGAAAATTTCTTATTTTATTTATACATATATATATATATATATATATATATATATATATATATATATATATATATATATATATATTATATATATATATATATCTCAAAAAATACATGTCATACTATTAAAAGTCACTACCAAACTGCAAAATACTCTTATTTTAAAGATGTTTAAAAAAATAATCTTGTGTCTCAAAGCAAAAGAATCAAAATTGTTTGTTAGAAACTTGATGCCATAACTGATATGACGTCTGTCTCAAAATATATATTAGCAATGTTCGCTGGCACAGATAAGGTGCAGTAATCGATACATATTACCAGTAAGGATACTTGTGTTTGTCTTGAGACACCAGATGGTACCCTACGTACGCTGTTCATTACTTTGATAGATTATCTAAGCTTTAACATCATTGAGTTGAGTTGCATTTGCATGCAATGATAACTTCATTGCATGATTAAAGTTCTTGTAAATAATGCACCGGTTACAATTTGTTTAAAATGTAATCCCTGGAAGTTCTGGTATTTCACAGACACTTGTGATAAAAGCACATACGGCTGACCAGGATACATGTAAATAATTGCCAACTTGGGAATTGAAATCGCAGTTTACAAACATTCCGGTCAATGTTTGTTAAGTTTTCTCCATTTATCTCTGTCTTTCTCTCACACAACAATCTCTCTCTTCACAGATAAAATTCATATATAATATATATATATATATATATATATATATATATATATATATAATACTAATTTACAACGTCAATGTTACTGTTAAAAATGAATAAACATAAGAATGTCTTTAAATAATTGTCGGACTTTGTCCATTTCATAATGCGTGACGTCATTTGTTTACATTTGGATACATCGAGCAGTTATGAATGTACGTAGAAATCCATGGAAAACAGTAAAATAAACCTTGCTAACAGAAACGTTCCACTGTGGCACGTCAACTCTATGAGGTTCGCTATAGGATACAGGTTCGATTCCTGTCGGAGGACGCATATTTTAATTTGTCAATTTCTCAGACATTCAGGCCGGTAAATGTTTTTAATAGAGTTTATTATAAACAGAGCATTTACTTAAATATTTCTATATATAAAAATATAAATGTATAAATATAAAAATGTCTTAAAATATATATATATCAGGTCATCCCATACGTTCTGTCCGAATTTTAACTTTTTATTAAAATGAACGAAATTTAAAGAGTATTTTATAATGTCTAATGGAGCTGAACATTATTTTTATGTTTAGATGCATTTAAACTGATCAAATTTTATTTCAGAGAAAATTAAAATTAAATTTTGTTTGATTAAAACCCTGCTAAAATGGAAGTACACAAGAATCATTTGAGACACATAATGCTTTATGAGTTCAAGAAAGGAAACTCAGCAGCCGAAGCGGCTAGAAACATTTACTCAGTTTATGTAGAGGAATGTGTGAATGAAAGAACTTGCAGAAGATGGTTTGCAAAATTAAGAGGTGGAGATTTTTCCCTTGAAGATGAAGATTGAACTGGACGTCCAGTTGAGTTTGATGAAAAGCTTCTTGAAGCAGCCCTTGAAGAACATCCTGCTTTACCAGTTGAGGAATTGGCAGTGGTTCTCAGTTCAAACCATACAACTGTTCATCGTCATCTTCAACATCTTGGAAAAGTTCTTAAACTTGGAAAATATATACTCATAAATTGTCTGAAAACAACCTCAAATAGAGTTGACACCTGCACTTCTCTCCATTCTCGCCAACTTGTTTCATCTTTTTTGGATGGACTTGTGACTGGCGACGAAAAATGGATTTTTATCGAAATGTTAAGCATCGTAGACAGTGGCTTGGTAAGGGGAAGGACCCCAGCCACAGCCGAATTAAAGAACTTCATGGGCAGAAGGTTCTTTCTTTTCAATCTGGTGGGATCGCCAATGAATAATCCACTTTGAATATATTTACCACCTAATGCAACAATTAATGCTCCAATATACTGTCAGCAATTAGAGCGTTTTAACCAAGCTTTGAGGAAAAAAAAAACTGCTCTACTGAATCGAAAAATAATTGATATTTCATCAGGACAATGCGCGACCCCACACAGCAAGAATCACGTCACAAAAGATCGAAGAACTTGTTGGGAGAAAAAAATCATCAACCTTATTCTCCCGATCTTGCTCCTTCAGACTACCATTTGTTTTTGTAGCTTTACAGAATCATTTGGAAGAAACAGCTTTTTGTAACCCAGGAAGATGTTAAAACTGACATTTGTGAGTTCTTTGAATCAAAGCGTTCTTTTAATTTTACAGTAATGGAATTAGTAAGCTTTTTAATAGATAGGAAGTCATAGATAATCAGGTAAAAAATTCATTGTTGATTGAATCTGTAATTAAATGTAACATTTGTTAAATTGTTTTCTTTATTCAAAATTCGGACAGAACTTATGGCATGCCCATATGTTTAATTTGGCATAGTTTATTATTTTAAGCGTTATATTTATTGCATAGCAATATTTATAGAAAATACTTTTATTTAGAAACAATATTTTATTTGCCACTAAAAGAGCATTGGGAATACAAGTCGCATTTTCACGAAGAGCCGCTATTAATCTCCAAAACCAAAATTTAAATAAAATTATTTTCCAGATTAAGAACCCGAATATAAAGAAACCCGGATATGGAGATTTTCTCTGGTCCCAAATTAGAGCCTTTGTTAATGTATATAAAATAGACCAAAATTTATGCAAATGTAGAAACCCGGATATAACAGACTTCTTCTCCGGTCCCGACAACTCTCTTATATCCAGCATTTTTTCCATGTAGAGTTATAAGCTGTTTCATTCTATCAGCCAGCAGATACTTTATTTCTTTTAGGACAAGCTTAAACACATTACTAAGCAGATAACAAACAGTTACAATAAGACTTGTCAAAATTGTAAAACCTGAAGAATTTTTAAAATTGCTGTGGTTTATATCATTTGAGCAGGTGCGAACAACTGATATACTCGTGGTTTCCCTTAGTATTTTCCGTGTTGAAGCTGACTTCATTGGTAGCTTTTTGGATAGGATGATTCAAAACATCATTATAAGGGACATCGCGAAAAAATGCCAACTAGTGCGTTGACAACAGAAATATATTCTGTTGGTAGGAGGTTCGTTAATGAACTAATGGGAGAGCGAAAAAAAGATATCTACAGATAACCATCCATGAATGAGTTACCAAAATTTTTTTTGCTGCAGAGCAGAACATGAGTCAGGTTATAGTAAAAAGAGATCATTTAGATAAAGCGTGTCCGTCAGGATTATTAAAACAATCACGCAGGATACTACATTTGTGAGAGGTTCTGTGATGTTTAAATTTCAAGATCAGGATTTATATGGAGGTCAAATGTCATTGATTAAGCCATTTCTATTGGCGCTTTTTATTTTATACCGCTGTTTGCATGATGTGACGTGTCTTATATAAATGCAACCTTTCTGCAATGTTGGCAAAATGTTGGGCAAACATAATTTAATTATCTGGAATTTCACAAATTTATTTTAAATATAAATAAGTAACTATTTTAAACCATCTCTGCTAGATATTTGTTCTGTCATCCTCTGAAAACTTTTTTACCAGGTCTCTCTCTAATCTCTCCCGCTCTGATTATTTCTTAAACTTTCTGTCTCTCTCTGCCTGTCTCTCTCTTTTCTATTTCTTCAGTATATCCGTTAAATTTTAAATTCTCCAGGGACACTTCCCTCATTGATTTTAACTATTAAATTTTAACCATCTCTCCTTATTTATGTTCTGTCATCCAGTAACTGAAAACCGTTAAACAAATTACTAGCTCTCTCTCTCCACTCTCTCTGTCTCTTTCACTCTCTCTGTCTCTGTCCCTCCTTCTATATGTCTGTCTCTCTCTCTTTTTTCAGTATATCCGTTAAATTTTAAATTCTTCAGGGACACTTTCCTCACTGTGTTAACGATTAACACATAACCATCTCTCTTTGTAAATGTTCTGTCAGAATTAAAAAGAAAACTGTTAAATTATTACCAGCTCTCTAATGAAATCTCTGTCTCTTTTCACTCTGTCTCTCTGTCTGTCTGTCTCTCTTTATCTCTCTGTTTATTGTGTATATCCTCTAAATTTTAAAAATATACGGATACTTTCCTCATTATATGTCACAGATATATATATCACTTTCTTATTTTAAAATGATATGTTTGTAGTATTCAAAGGTTTCTTGGGCTTGGCCATAAACTTTGAAAAAATTGTTTCTGGTAGTATCATAGAAATTAATTTGAAGGTTTGGTCAAAACCTTGATTTTTTCAATATTGGGAATATCATTTGCTAAAAGACTGAATGTCTGGAAGATGTAATGGATAATTTTCAGAATTGGAAATTGGAGAGCCGAGTTCCAATATTTGGAAGATTTTAATATTCACTTACGCAACAGGTCTTCCTGGGAATATATAATTTCACCTTTTGCCACTAACCAAAACATATATTTTTTTAGTTACGGGGGTTTATCATTTAACATTGAAAATGTTCTTATCATTATAAATCAACATATATTTTCTAGCTTTAAATAAACAGCAACAAATTTTCTCGATGTCATCAGTTCCCAAGTAGGCGGATATAGTATATTTACTCCTATATTAATGATAGATCTGGTATCTTTATAAATCTTACCTGGCTGCTGATCTCGAAAAGGACCTTCGATCTGTTGGTGACTGGAGCAGAAAATGCTTGTAAACTTCCGCTCCTCCAAAACAAAAAAGTATTTTACCCACCACAGAGAACACTCCATGAATTCCCGTTAGAATGGTTGATTTATCAATTCACGAGAGCGCCTCTTTACGCATGTTTGGTCTCATTAATTGTCCACTGATATGAAAATGGAATAAATACATTGAATCAATAGCTTCATCGACCGCAAGGAAAGTTCGTTCTCTGTATCGAACCAGAAGTTTTTTTTTCTTCTCGTTTCAGGCCATCAAAAAATCTAAAAATCAACCAAATATCCTTGCATGGAATATTGCTAACATGGTCTGGTCTCTCCAAATACGTCTCAAGGGTCCTCAACAAAATCCAGAGACGAGCATGTGATATGAGAGGTCCTGATCTGGCATCTAGTCTACAATCGCTTTCCCATAGAAATTGATTTCCCTCTGTCTCCCCTACAAATATTTTCATGGTATCTGTTCTGACGAGCTACTTTCGCTGGGTTTCGGACTACATGAATTTACCAGGCTAGCAACTCGCTCCTACCCTTTCAATTTCAAAACGGTTAAATGCAACTAGTTCTTCTACTCAAACATCTTCTTCTGTCGCACTTCCCGTTTGCGGAACTCGTTTCCCCTTACTTGCTTGATTTCGATTGGCTCTAATCATACTTATTAAAAAAAAAATAGGTAATGTGTGTGTGTGTGTGTCTGTACGTTTATATATTGGATCGGATTTCCTAAATTTTTCAACCGATTTCAACAGAACTTCACGGGACTACGTAAAATTACCTTGCGGTGGTTTGGACAGTGTTAAAAATTTAAAAAAAAACACAATTGTTTTTGCACGAAATCAATTTGAAAACACGATTAAAGTACATCTGTCGAGAATGAAAAGGGGACAATTCATATCGAGTTATACTTATTAAAAAACCCAGGTTGTTTGTGTGTGTGTGTGTGTTCGTTTTTTATATGGGATCGGGTTTTTTACATTTTCAACCGATTTCAACAAAACTTCATTTTTTTTTTTGCAGGTAGTGTTTCTTATTGTCTTGCCGACTTTTTCTTTATTTTTACATTCAGAATGCTTTTAAAAATTCCATTTACAAGACAATTGTTTATAATAAAATTCTATTCAATCGGTAGACTCATAACGATTGTTTTTGTTTGAGTTTGGGTTTGACCAATTCGTAAAAAAAACAAAAAAAAAAAACTATTTAAGACATGCGTGTGCGTCGACCTATAATCTTTGTCAATTTTATTTTTCAGTCTTTATGGTGGTCGATCCTTGATCTATCTCTTACTGTTACATCCCCGGGCAACGCCGGGATCTACTGCTAGTCTTCAAATATTCAAGTGTAATGTCAATCGACATCCGACACTCTGAGATTGTTCCCCTACCTTCTCTGTATCCTTTTTTCAAACGTGCCTCTTTGTCTTAATTCTACATCCTCAAGGCATTTGAAGTTTTGGATGTTAGTATAAATATCCGCATTCTTTTCGTCTTTTTGGGTTTAAACAAAAAATTTAAAACCTTTTTATAAAAGCCAAAGATTTAAATCAATCAATCCCTTTTTAAAATTTATTAACGTCTTTTATTCTGGGAATTCTTCGGTGTAATAAATTTTATGTCACTTCAAATTTATTTTTAGAATTTAAAAACTTGTCCCCCATTCAGCACCGTATAGGATTATTTTTTTAATCAAGCATCAGTATAGCCAAGGCAGTATAGGAGCTTCTAAACGTTTAGGTGTTATATGGTGTAGAAGCATTAGGAATAGAAAGATTGATAATGAGTAGTGAGAGAGTAATCAGTAGGACAACAGATATCGATTGACGACTCATTTAAATTTTTGCAGAGTAAAGTTGTCTGAAAAGCATAGAGCTGGAAGGGAGTCCCACATGCGTGAAAGCGTGAAAAATTTCGTTAACATAAATTGTCATGCTACATTTAGCCAACTCAACTGTAAATTGATGAAAAAATAAAAGTTTACTGCGCTTAAATTCAAAAATTTTTGTACCATAGATAAGAAATGATTTACAAGCCAGTTCAGCACACTTGTCTTTGTGTCAAAGGATATTTTCCCATCGCTTTATACTGTGCTTAGTTTCTGGAAGTCATATTTTGTTATTCTAATTGTACCCAAATTTTTTTAAAGTCGTTATGTTTGTTCAAAAACCGTTTATTTGTAGTTGTTATTTTCCTAAAAAATTGTTGTTCTTATCAATGTTCATAACTAAGATAAATAGATGAATATTCAAATAGAACGAGCTCAATATCACTGTCTTTTCTTCAATTTATTAGTCATTTTTTATCATTTACTGCCATATAGAATTTTACATCATTAAGTTCCCAAGAAATTTCAATTGCCTATGTATATATATATGTTCTCCGTATTCTTTTTCCATTTTAAAATTTTTCCTCGTTGCCAAAATTACTCTTCGCATTTTCTGTAGTATATAATAACGTCAGGATTTTTATCTAGTTATGATGAGATGGTCCAACAAATAAAATATTGGAGAAGGATATTTCATTACACTTTCTAGTTTCTTAATATTTTGCTTAGTTTTTGGAAGGCATATTTCCCAATCCATCTGCGCCTTCGGATTTCGATATCTAATCGTCTCTTCTCTGTTAAAACTCTACCGAGATATTAAATATTTAATTTTGTTTAATTTTGGTGTTTCATTTCGCAGTTCAATTTGACGAATTTTGAAAATGTTTCTTTTTGACATGCATATGTTATGTATTCTTCCGAATGAATTTAATATATTTTTAAAAAATTTGCAAAAAACAATATATATGCGAAATTTTATTTTTTTCTATATATCAGTTAGGATATATTATATAAATATATAAAAAAATACAGAAGGCGTACTTGACTACGTGCTATATTTAATAAATATAAAAAAAACAATGTCGAGAACAAGGCAAATTAGTTTTTCGAAAGATCTGATTTCTTCTCGTTATTAAATTATTCAAATAAATTCCTCTTAATGTCTTTATTGGCTGTTTAGTTCCCTTGATAAGTCGCCTAACACATCACTTCTGTGATATCTTTATCGATAAAAAAAACTGTGATCTTAAATGATTTATAAATAATTTATAATGTACATGTTTATGTAAATATACTTGAACTGAGACATCAGCCAGTGTCTGCTTGTATAGACGAGCTGAACAAATAAATTAAAATATATATATAATAAACGAATAAATAAAGTAGCCTTGAGGAAAGGATAAATCTCTTAAGCTATTGGTAAAATTAAAGGAAGATTTTTTCCTATTTTTTTGGCTGGCAATTTATTTAGCGCAGAAATGAACTACAAAATAACAGGGATATATTCTGCCTGTTCAGTCATGAATCGAAAAGGACATGAAAATGATAAAATTTATCATGATGGAAATGTTGACTGATAATATGGAAAAAAAAGCAGTACAGCGTTTTGTAATGTTGAAATCTTTCCACTCTATATAATTTTACGATATATAATTTTAGTATTTGCTCTAAAATTGCAGCCTTATTTCATTCGAATAAAGATATATTAATTAACATTTAGCCAGTTTATAACGCTAGACCAATATAAAAGTTTGATCCTCACTGGATTCCATATTTTCGGCCTTGCGAAACATCTTTCTATGTTTATGAAAATCACACATAGTAACCTGATTCATTTGGCGTTAAATTTTATATATATATATATATATATATATATATATATATATATATATATATATATATATATATATATATATAATAAAAAAAGGCTAAAACACTAATATTCCATGGTCATAATTTATTCCATTGGAATCGTAAATACGATCCAATTCATCAGACCTACAAATTCAAAAAGAAAACAGAAAAAAATAACTCCGGAAATAAAAACAGAATTTAGAGAGAGTGTAAGTATGAGGAGGAGGAGATTAAACCTTAACATCAGAGAATTTTAGGAGAGGATTGGGTGGAAGGGGTTTAAGTAAGAGAAAATGAATGTTGTCAGATGTCTAATGCATAAAGATACATTTCAAAGGGGACAACACACACCATAGGCAATCTAATGTTAGAATAAGAGGGAAAAAGACGAATGGGGAGAGAGATGGGACGACGGAAATTAAAAATTGCGTAAAAAAAATAAAAGGCCGCTTTGTAATTGAAAAAATTTAATAAATTTAATATCGACTACAGGTTACAAATTAAATATAAACATATAAAAATAAATATAACGATTATCTAATCCAGCAAGGACCTATATATATATATATATATATATATATATATATATATATATATATATGTTCCAATTTCATATACCCCATATAAAATAAATTAATTTTGGGGTGGCTGGGTATATTTTGAGTGATTAACTAAATGTCCTTAAAAACAGATGATACCAAGTGAGTTTCAATATATTAATTAATTTTTTATGACAAATTAATTTATTTAAATAAACAAACCTTGTGTCACATATATATATATATATATAAGGTTATTGAAAATACACATATAATAGGTGTAACAGCAAAATTGTTCAAATCGGGTTGCAGTCCATCCCACAAAATATTTAATATCTTAAAAAAAGACTAAATTAATTGAGATTCTTTTTCCAGGTTTTCACATAAGACGTTTAGAAATCTTGACACCATTTGAATCACTGAAGAACCCTTTGAGTTATTAAACTAGAAAAAGAACAGGTTAAAATAGTTTTGTGTTGGCCACACTGTCTTCTCATCTGAGCAATGGTGAGCGGAAAAATCATTCAGGCTTTCAGTGATAGTACCAACATTAATACTCTGGCTTCCATCTTCAAAGTCCATTCAAGAAGCATCAAGAGAACAATGAATAAGTTTAAAAAAAGAACAGTATAGAGGAAAACTGGATCATGAGGTCACAATAGAAAGAGGGGTCATCATTTGAATTTAGAACTAAAGACATCGGTTAGAAAATACCAAACATAAAACGTTTGGCACGTGAGAATCGAAAGAGCAGTGAAAAAAAGACTTGAAAATGAAATATTGCGTAAAATACAATTTTTCTTTGTTATCTCAGGACAAAACATTTAGAGAGGGCGAAAAAAAATTGAATAATTAAGAAAACAATTTGTTCTGATTTTATATATATATATATATATATATATATATATATATATATATATAAATTGATAATTAAAGGGGATAATTCAAATAGGTTAATGAATAAGAGAGCTCAATGTAAATAACAGAGCAATATAATAATAAATATAGATTTGAAATCGAATTTAAAAAATTTCCATTCGGTTATTATTTATTTCATGAATATACAAATTTGTGTAATGAAATAAATTATTACCGAATGGATTATTAAGGATCACCTGTACACATTATCTATCTATCTATCTATTTATCTATCTATCTATCTATTGATGGATGTTTCATTAAATAATATAGACAAGTTTTCTCTATTTATTTTAAGTAAATTCCATTATTATATAATAATGATAAGGTTAATAACATGCAATTGAAATGGAAAAAAAAAAACACCATATTGATAAATGTTTTTTAACCTATCTAAACTTTAATAAAATTATTATCAAAGTCGACAATTACATTTCAATATATTAAACAATGCACTGAAAAAACAATATTGATACCCTTTTTATTTGTTGCATGAAAATCTCCAAGCAACGACAAACTCGTGTTTATGAAAATAATAAAATCGCAAGAAAGCAGATCTTGAGGTCACATATAACTTTTTTTATAGTTACGAATATATATATATATATATATATATATATATATATATATATATATATATAATAAATTAATTGATTTAAAATATGTTTTTCCGCTACACAGTTCTAACCATGTTTCAAAATGGAAGCTAAAAAGCCCTGAATTTAATTTTGTAATTAAATTAAAGACATTAGTTCCATTTCATCCTCAAGGGAATTTTGGAGTAACTTTTAAAATTACTGGGTTTTAAAGACACAGCTAAAATCATAATTCATCCAAAAAGGTTACAGATGAATCAATTTATCAGACGAGGGTTGACTCGGTGTCTATATGTTAATGTATCAGCTATTGCTACGTTTTGGTAGTGGGGATGGATGTATTTTTAAATGAAATCTAACATCCGTTAAAAGCGTGTCGTCTGATTTGAAAAAAAAAAAAAAATAATTATTTTTTTTTATTTTTATTGTTAACGGCTAAAATTCTTACGGCATTTTTTCCCTCGTATATTTAAAGATTTTTGGGGGTGTTTAGGTAAGGATACTTTTTATTTAACTACAATTTGAAATATTTTTACTTTTAATTTTTAATACACTATATTTCTTTAAAGAACAATTAAATGTAATTAGAATCCCTTACCGTTTGTAGAATTATCACATCAAGTATATTACAAATTTTTAAAAATTTTATATTTGAATATTATTTAAGTAAAATTTTAATTTCTCTGATTTAGTAAACTTTATTTATTTGTTCAATTACAATTTTTAAGTTTAGGTTAGAATTCATTTTAATGAATTTAAACTATTTAATCTATATATATATATATATATATATATATATATATATATATATATATATGTGTGTGTGTGTGTGTGTGTGTGTGTGTGTGAGTGTGTGTGTGTTTGAACTTTATTTCAATCCTTCATGAGCTTCCGATCCTTCGTTAGGATTAATTAATGATGAACATGTGATATACGTTTGTAATCGATTTCACTACGATTCTTCTGTTAAGCTTGGTGAGTAATTACACATTCTTATTGCTCATATTATAGTGCAATAGGCTTATAAAAACCTTTGAGAATTCCAGTAAGATATCTTTAATCAATTCTAAGATAAAACGGTTCAAATCTTAACGTAAGGATAAGACAATTTTGAAGTTACACGATTTGGACAATTTTGTTGTTACACCCAGTATATAAGCAAGAAACAAGGGCACTTCGTCGCGATGTAATGCTTAGCAATATTTCCACGCTAGATCCATTTCGATTGAGTAGCGATTTTGGTCTTCACTCGGTGCTCTATACTTTCAGTCTTGTGCCGCATTTAAGAAATGCTTAGTAAATCATGGTAATATAGAAACAATGATTAAGCAAGATTTTCTCGCTAGATTCGATACGACTGAGCTGTGAGTTCGATCCTCACTGCGTGCTCCATACTGTAGATATCAGTAAACTGCTATAATAAAGAAACATTTGGTGTAATTACTTGCAAGCGTATCTTGCTAGATTACGAGGGAGGAGTGAGTTCGATCCTCTCGCACTTGTGTTGCATCTAATCTACACTCAGTAAATCGATGCAATTCGATAAAAAATAAAAAATTAGTAACATTGTTTTTGTTGTAGATTCCGGGATGAAATCCGGTACCAATAAATAACAAACGCCAAGAATGAAAATAATGTATTAACGTGATAATACAAACTGGTAAAGCAGGTTAGTAGTTTCAGGAATACGGGTTAGTAGCAAAATATCTATACAGTCTTTGGTATTGAAGTATCGCTGTATGACTTCTTACTGAGTCTACGTGCTCGCTCACTGTGACTCTGGCTCGCTACGTTCGTTCTGTCTGTCTGTTACCTTCAACCTCTGTGGCTCTGTCTCTCGGGTCTTCACGTAGTAGTAGTATATGTATATACTGGGTGAGTCCATTTGTGTAAAAAGGGGAGAACCCCTCAACAGTCTTGCAAGATAACTTAAAACAGAGTAGTGAGCTCGATCCTCATTTGGTACACCATGCTTTCAGCATCGTGTCACATTTATGGTTCACTTAGAAAATCTGTATATGAAAAAAAACAAGCGCCGTTCGACGAGGTATAATTGTTACCAAACTTGCCTCGCTAGATCAATCACGTCTTAGTACTGTTCGATCATCACAAGGTGATCGATACTCATAGCGTTATGTCAATCGTTCTAATAGAGAAACAATATCTGAGGAGAGATGTATTAATGTTTAAACCCCTTATCATCATATACTTAATTTTAGTCAAAATCTCGTTTTGGAGTTTTTATTTTTTTTATTTTTATTTTTTTACAGATAGTTGAATTAATGCCAGGTCATATAGAGGTCTATGTGAAAATGCTATTATCAACCCGTATCTACATTGAATAAGCTAATCCTGAAAAAAAAACAACACATGTTTTTAGCTTGGCGTGCCCTCCTATCCAGACAAGTTTTTCTCCAGCAAATCAAGTTTCAGTTAGCCAATTTTTAAAGAAATGAGCATCTGTTTTTTTATATCTATTGAATAGATATTAGGTTTAAAAAATAATTCCGTTTTTAAACATATGTTACTATGTGGCGTCTTAATTTTAATTTTTGCACCAAACTAATATAATTTTTCAAAATCTTGAAAATTAAATAAAATAATTTAAGGTAATGAGAAAAGAGTATTTGGAAAATTTGATACTCAAAAAAGGCAAAGAAGTTGCTGAAAGGAAAGAGAGTTCAATGCATAACCTACCTTGAGAGCTTGATTAAACGTCCAGGGGAAGAAATTTTTGTCAGTGGTAGCAAAAGACATTCTGAAAGGACATTTAGAAGAAGAAGAAGAATAAGAAGAAAAAGAAAGAAGAAATGCTATCGGTTCTGGCATAAAAAAAAAAAAAAAAGAATGCTGAAAACTTTGGTTATTCAATAATTACAAAAAGAGGAAGGAACGCTTAACGACATTAAGATTGGCAAGAAGAAGAAAGAAAGCAAGCAATAAATCAATAAATAGAAAGACAGAAGGAAAAGGAAGAAATAGAGAGAAAATAAATAAGAAAGTACTACGAAGATTTCTGATGTAGAACGTCAATAAAAATGAACATGTGAAAAAGTAGCATGAAAAATTAAGAAGGTGTCGGAAGAAGACGACGACGGCGAAAAAAAAAAAAGAATGAAGAGAAAGAAGACGACAAAGACAAAGAAAAATCATTTGTATAATGAAGTTTTGTTCAAGGACACAAATATGGGAGATTATCTTAGCTTTTAATTATATTCTTGGAAACGGGATGAAAATCATATCACGACTTCTTCTATATGACGTGGCTCTTCAGGAGATGAGCGATCAGGAGTAGGAGGAAGAGGAAGAAGAAAGAGGAGGAAGAAGAGGAATATGAAGAAGAAGAATGAATTTTATTCCGATATTGTATTTTATAATTGTAATCGTGATATTCTTGCATACAGTGGTTTGATTAGACATTCTGCGAAATTAACATAGACATAATATGACATATTAACCAAAAATATTTCTCCAGGCAAAATCGAGTGTGTCTTCCTTTATTCAAGAAAGACACCTTTAAGCAATGTGTGTCCTCATCGGAATTCCCCGGATGTCTCTACAGTAGAACAATGTTAAATTACCATTGTTTCATAAATATATTTCGAGTGTATGTTTTGTGGCTGTTTTGTTAGTAATCTCCCCCAAACTGATCATAATTTCTAGTGGAAAACCATCGGAAACAACACAAATATTATTCCGATGTCTCCTCTGTTTGAAATAATAATAATAATAATAATAATATATATATATATATATATATATATATATATATATATATATGTGTGTGTGTGTGTATATATATATATATATATATATATATATATATATATATATATATATATATATATATATATATATATATATATAAATACGATTTTCTTACGTAACATATTGTACCTATAATTAGTATGACACAAGGTCAAACAGGAGGACTAATAGGATTGACAAAGTGTGTATTGTGTCAGTCTCCAAAGCTGGAAAGACGACTGTAATTTTAAATCTGTTTAGGGATTTATTACTATTAAACGGCATCTATGTATTCTGATCCATCTTCATGACATTGACTAAGAAGTCAGATATAAATGGATATGCGTTCCATTGAAAGAGGAAAAATGTATACGAGAAAAATATTACAAACATGGAATAAATGCGTATGAGTTGTATTTCACGATGTGGCTGGCTGGGGAGAATAACTTGGAATACAAACAATATGGAAACACGTGAAATATTGAAGTCTGAATTAAGATCGAAAACTGACAAGCTGAATAGGAACAAATAAGAACATTATGCAAATTGTTTGTGTCTTAGACAATTTCACCCTTGACAAGATTACGGAAAAGTGAAATATACGAGACCGTGACCACAAACTAGAGCACATTAGAAGATCCATCTTGTTAGTGCTACCAAAAAAAATACATGTGTAAATGAATATGAGTTCCATCAAACTCTCAGCTGAATTGAGTCATATAACCAATTTTATAATTCAAATTTTGATGAACAGTGGGAAGGAGATTTAGAACTGAAATAGTACACGAAATGTGTGACTTGCTCAAAGACTCTGGAAAAGGAAATTCTAAATTAATGTTCAGAATTCTTTCGGAGAGAGCAACACAAGTGGAGAATGATTTCGTGCTTCTGTTTCAAAGATGACGCAAAAGTTACGGTAAAAAGATCTGCTTGAATTTCTCCGAAAACTTTATATATTAGGCGAGGTAGTTAGAATAATCTATAACATATAATGGTAACAGATTGCATACGTACGAATAGAAAACGAATTCAATATTTACGCAAAAAAAAAAGAAAGGGGAAGTAAGACAAGGATGTGTCATCAAACCAGATTTATTTATACCCCTACTGCGAAGTTGAATATTCTGCCACGATTTATTATCGGTGGGCACAACATTAGCAATATGTTTCATCAATCGTGATGAGTGGATGTTCTCTCAGAAATCATACGTAACTTGAGCGCTTATTGGGCCTTAAACTAAATCCAAACTTCAAGTGGATTCATCGCTAAAGATCCTAGTAAATTGCTCGGTTCTCTGTACCGTTTCAGCAAGTACCTCACTCCTCTTGCTGTCCTCGAACTTTACATGAGCCAGATCAGAACGAAAATAGAGCACTCCAGCTATAAACAGAGGGGAGTTACCCAGTCTTCACATTCTACTCTCACCAGTGTCGAAAAGCGTCTACGTGTACTCGGAGGCGACGAATTATTTTTTCACACTGCAAACCCTTCCCTACAAACTAGACGTCGCTCTATCGCTATTTCGATGGTGAGTGTTCGGACGAACTAAATGGAATGGTCCACCTGTCTTATCGTTCCTCTAAGACCCGAATTGGCATCCACAGACGATTTTACCTGATTCCTTTCATATTCCAGGTGAGATATTTTTCAGGCATTTTTCTCACAAACCGCTGTCTTGTGGAACTGGCTCTCAAGTGTCCGCTTCCCCGATCGCCACAGTCTTAGCCTGTTCAAGTCTGAGGTTAACCGTTATCTTCCGCACATATCCGCAAAAGCTCTGCCTCTTTTCTGTAACCCTCTACATCGATTAGCACCAGGGCCTTGTACAGGTTTAACACCACTGTGAAAACAAAATTAGATACGCAGATGGAACTGTGTTGATAGCAGTCACAGACGGAAAACTAGTGGAATTCCTAGACAAGCTTGCAAAGGAAAGCGGGAAGAAAGGACTAACTCTCGAGTTGTAAGAGTACAGAGTGTTTGGTTGGCAGCAAATGAAAAAGGTCAAGATGGGGGCTACAAATTGAAGACAAAAATCAAGCAAGTACAAAAGATTAAATATATAGAAAAATATTTTAAAGGATAACGAAAGATATGACAAAGTAACCTGAAATGGTAAAAAGGTACCTTCCAAAAGCTAAGCAAAGTAATATGAAAAAGGAATATTTATTTAGAAAGAAGAGAGTAATATTTCATATATCTCTCCAAAAGAATTTTGAACATTAATTTACAATTTCTTTTTAAAGGATGCTTCAGTAAACTACACTGTCTAATAATAAAATTTCCGTTTTAATTCTTTTTCACACGCTATTCATCGGAAGTTGGATTATATGGCAGTGA
>CAHIKZ030002806.1:72500-137500 GCA_903632075.3 Acanthosepion pharaonis
TGTACAAAAAAAGTGTGTAAAATATTTATATTGTTTATATATGAGTATGAACACTAATGTTTATGTCCCAATCCAGATAAGTAAGCTGTGCACTATTGTAAGTGCAGGTAATATGCTGTCTACGTAGTCCACCACAAGCAGTGGTTTACCTACTTCACGCCGCTGGCGAGTATTGTATTTTGTTGATGTTATAAAGGTTACCATTTCATTTCCAACCTCCGTTTTTGTTATTCCTCATTCAGTAATCCTATCTATTTTACAACAGTGTGTCTATGTTTGTGTGTGTGTGTGTGTGTGTGTGTGTGTGTGTGTGTGTGTCTGTGTGTGTCGGGCAATGTGTTAGTAGATAGATATGTGTTTTGTGTTTGAAGGCGACCATTATTTAGAAATATTAAATTCAAATGGGTTTTGTTGCATTCTCATTCAGTTCATTGATAGCAGTACGAAGTCAGTGGTCTGTATTAACTAAAACATTCATGTTAAAACAATAAAGGATTTTATATCCAAATGTAATCGTAATATATGACATGGTATATATATGATTGGCATTTTATTGCATTTTTTAAAGAAACTTTTCGTTCTTTCTTTTTCATTTCATAAATCCTTATAGAATTGTTTTTTAATGTATATCTTATAGATTTTATACAATGAAAGGATATATAAAAAACTTTTTTAATTTTGTTTTTTCTCACTGTGTTGCAATTTTGAAAGGGGCATCCTTATAATTTCAATAAGCGTTCCAAAACAACGTATATGTAATAGAATGCGTATTATATTGCTCGCTATCGGAAAAGGAATTAATCATGATCTGCTTAAATCGATAGAATACTGATGGATGAATTTTATTTGACTTCAGAGAATAGGATCATTTTACTCAAATAGATATATATATATGTTTTCAATTTTATTAAAAGGACGACTTCCTTTCTTTCTTGACTAGATACATGAAATGAAGTGCTTCTTTTACTTTTTTCTTATTGTGGGGAAATTTTATAAAATAAATATGGAATATTATTTTGAAAAATTCGTAGGAGTTTGAACACGAATATTGAAGATGTGAGTAGAACCGTAACTGAATTTGCATTGGTTAAAAGAAGATAGTTTTAAGATGGTAACGTCACATGTCTTTAGCAAAATAAAATAACCAGAACTGTTATTTAAAATCATTCCAATTGAAATTGCTTTGAATGCTTAACAATGATCATCACAGATGAATAGAAAAATGATTAACAGAAATGTAGTGGGACAAAGGATGGTGAGAATTTTAAATATACGTAAGGTTTAGGAATTTAAGGAAAATGAAAAAATGGGAGGACATTACATTTGAATTCTGTATGAGGAAGGATTATATATGATTTAATATTGACATATATATTAAACAAAATGATTTTTTTCTCTTCGTCTTTCTTTTTCTCTTTATAGGAATTAAAAAACTGTGATTTTTAAAAACAAAATTAAATCATTTCTTTGTGTCTACGATTTATTTGTCTTTATAATATATGTAAATTTCTCCTAGAAAGACATCTATATATAAATTTTTCTAAAATTTTATATTGGTAAGAAATTTCTCAATGTCCCAATGTCTTTAGATCTTTGATCAATAAATTTATGTTTTATCCCTTACATACATACAATTTATTCATAAAAAAAAAAAACAAAATAAAAAATTTATCGTAACATATATCATAAGATGCCGCCTATCTTTTTCTGGTTGATTTAATTCCTTTTCTCCTCTTACTTAGATTTAGCTCATCAACGTAGATGGAGTAATGGTTAACAGAAGATTCCAGCTTTCAATCTAAATCAATTCCTTGCCGAATATATTATATTGTCATATATATATTTATATATTCATATCTTTTTTATATCTAAATTTTTAAAATATAATTCTAGAATGAAATTCAAGTTTCATAGAATTTTAAAAAGGGATTAATTCCATATTATCCAATGGATTTTGTATAAAAATTTATATGAAATTAATTATTATAAAAATAGTTTAACCTAATTTGTTTTTTTAAAATCAAAAAAGATATTTTTTCAATAAAACTTGTTCGACATAATATATATTTATAATTATTCATATTCATAATATATATATATATATATATATATATTATAGGATATATATACTGGTTATGAAATTATTATAAAATATATAAAGAAAGGGTTTTTATCAATTTCGGAAATAAACTAATACTCGAATAAACATATTCTAAATTTAAACGACCTCTCAATCGAATTTTAGTGATTATTCGATGTCAATCATGAAATTTTTGAGTGGGGGTTATAAGTTCCTCATTCAAAATATATTATCCTAATTTTTCCTATTTATATACCCATGTCATATATATATATATATATATTAATCATATTTATAATTTTGATATATAAACAATTTGGGGTTAATATTTCGGTCAACAACGATGGCTCAATAAACAGTGATTTGATTAATTTTAGGAGACAAAAGGTGTTGACACAATAAAATCAAAACAATTGAACAGTGTTTAGATGTGTCAGAATTCTCTCGTAAAACTCTAAAAGAGGTATATCTGTTTAATGATTCAATAGAACTATTTAATAGAAAGCAAAAATCTTGAACCTATTTTTGCATAGAATTTCAGAAATAAGGGTTCGTAAGGGGTTTAATTTTGCTCTGATAACAATCAAATAATGAACCTAGATCCAGTTTTAATGGTGAATGAACAAAAAAAAATACTTTTGAAAAAATGAGAAAATGATTATATTGAAAGAAAGGTATAAACATAAAAACTAATGGAAATCTTTATCAGGGAATATACAAATAGAAAATGGCTTTTCAGGGAAATGTGAAAATGGGTTTGAAATATCAAATTTTTACAATGTTTTAAGTTGAAATATTAATTTCTTACGGATATTTTTTTATCATTGCGTAAAATCAATATTCTTACTTAATCTATAAATAGTTTAAAGGATTAAGATTCATTTATATATTAAAATAGGAAAACCATGAAATTGTTACCGTTTAAATTTTAAAAAAATCGAACGAATTTATGTAAGAACCTAATATATAATTCACATCACGCTTATGCCAATGGAAAAAGCAGGAATCCATCTTATTTCATTTATAAATTAAATAGATATTAAATATAACTATCTAGTTTGGTTCCCGTCTAGTAAAACGAGAAATGAATTAAAATCAAATTTCAACTATTTTGGTAAATTGCCCGTGTAAATAAACTATCTTCTGAGAATCACATCCATTATGTTAAGAAAAGATAATTTTAATGAGTCGATATTTCAATTTTTCATGTAAGCACAGAAAAAGGGTTTGTATAAATATATACTTGTAAAAATAAAAATTTTTATTCTTTAGAAAATGTTTCTTCTTTAAACTCCAAAAAATTTGAAGTCATGCATAATATTATAATTCTATAAACTTTTAACAAGATGTCATTTTATAAATTATATCTTGAAATATTCATTTGTAAAACCAAAACAGAACTTTTTAGAGAGAAAAAAATTCATGTCAACATAGTATAAAGATAAACAAAATATAGTTAAACATTTATTGAGGCAATGAATATTGGACAAAATTTAAGAAAAAAATGGCCAATCATTGTTTATGGACGGAAAAATGAATGAAAATGTTTGAACTAGATTTTAAATAGGTTTAAAATTAAAAAATGTTATTTATAAATTCAAAATTTTTTTATTTAAATTTGAACCAAAAGTTTCTATTAGATTTTAGACAAATGCAGTTTGCATTTCCTGGTCCTACGTAGATGGTATCATCCGAGGGATTCGGTTTGATTATTGATATGGTTGCTGAAGTCAAATTACGACCCAAATTCTGTTCAACATTTATATTTTTTAGTTTCCTTACAATAAAAATGAGGATCTCCCCAATCCATTATATTCTATAAATAATTGTATTTGATGAATTTTTATAGAATATCAAAAAGCACGATGGTGCATCAATTCAACAAGAAAAGGAAATATACTTTTAAAGAACATTTCTATTCTGAAAAAAAAGACATTTTAGAACATTTCATTGATTTCCTGTCAAGACAAAAATTTGCTGGGAATTAAATATTGGATGAATCTGAAACTAATTGTAGATGAGGTCCGTTTGTAAAATGTTATGGGATTTGATGGCGAGTTTACTAATAATAATAATAGGAATAATAATGGACTATTCCATACTTAATAAATACTGCGCCTCAGGAGTAGGTCCAAGAGTCAGTCAGTAGTTCAAGTCCTGAACGACTGTTCGGTTGAACTCTCTGCCTTCGGGCGGGGAGGAACCCGAAGGAGGCTACGCCGAAGGGCGGATTCTCTTTCAGGGAGGTAAACCGACCCTGAACCCGTTTATACGGGTTCAATGGGCATATTTTTGGCCGAGCCCACGGGCTCGGAAGATCCCACGTTAAACTGGCCTTGTGCCACATGACGCCCATGTGCGGGGGTGAATGAATACTGAATATCGAGTCAGTAGTTCAAGTCGAGTCAAGAGTCGAGTCAGAGGCAGTCCGAAACAGAGTCGCGTTCAGACAATTACTGCAAGACATTGGAATAGTGATACTGTCGAGACTACATTGTTCTCTCTACTAAACCTGATTGTCCATACTAACACTTCTACTTCTCTGTATATATTCCTGTTTGTAATATATCTGTGTTATTCCATACCTGTGTTCGAGTTCTTCTTTATTGGTTCTACCTTAGACTATCACCGTGGTACAAGGAACCGGATCATAACAATAACAATAAGAAATTTAATATATATTATTATAGAATAATTTTTTTAAATCAATTTCATTTAATTTTTAACACCCGTTCATATCTTTTTATTATAATGGTATTAAATCCACAACGTTTTTCAAAATAAATAAATAAAGATTTTTACCATTTTAGAAGTGAAATATTCAATAAAAATATATTGTGAATGGATTTAAATACCTAAAAATTAAAGAAATTATTTAACTTTCTTTTGATTTCAGTTGATGTTTTGGGAATTTCCTGGAATATTATGAAATAAAAAGGAAATTTTTCTAAAACATTCAATTTCCATATCAACAATGTTCAAATGATTTGAAATTTAGTAACAATTCTATACATGTATTATTTTAGGAAATGTCATTTTTGAGTTTAATTTGACTAATATAATTGGCCCAAATTGTTGGCATGTTAAAGTCACTGAATAGGAATATTTTAAAACGAAATTATAAATGAACGATTTAAACGACAAGAACACTTTCAAATAAGATTCGCCATTAAACACCATTTAATAGTCAGATTTAAGAAATGAGAGATGTAAACTGTGTGTCCACAATGAATCTAAATAACTGCTTTGAAATCTATCACTGTATTGGAACTCCCTTTCTATTCCATTTGTGGCAATTCAATTCTGAATTAAATGTTATGGTAAATGTAATGTCAGTCTAAAATTCCAGAAACCAAAAATTTGATTATATAACCCTGTTCTTTTCATCTGTTTTATCTGTTGATCCATTTGAAACAAACAATTTCTGCCTTTGAATATATTAAATCGTTATTTGAATGGTCGCAATTAAGAAGGGTTTTTTGACCAGGAGATGAATCTTTTTTAGCTATAACCGCCCCAAACATGAACAGAATTTTAAACAAAAAAAATTTTGAATACAATTTTTAAATTGAGTCCATAATATTCTCCAAATTTTATTTAACTAGTTATTTTATTTGTTAAAAACGGATCTGTAAAGATTTCTCAAGACAAGTTTTCAGCCCTTCGAAATATTTTTGTTTTAAATGTTATTTCAGACTAAAAATTTTTGACCAGCTTTTGATAAATCCAAACGAAACTTAAAAATGCAAGATATTGTAATTAACTGCAAAAAAATTTGTAACATGACACAAAGCAGAATTTTATTATATATTTATCCAAGTCCAGAAAAAAATTTCAAATATATCCGTATAAAACGGATCTGGTTGGGTAAAGGTGATATTATGTCAGGAATAAAGCATAGACTCCGCCCTTCGACATAAATCATTTGGGGATTTGATATAAAAAAGACAGAGAGTTTGACCAACAAACCCTTAAAAAATCTTTCCTGTTTTGGAGACCAACATACAGTATGTTTACTAGACATTTATTTTTGTGAATAGAGACACAGTTATTTTCATTCTGTTAGATTTGCTATATTTGGTCATGTCCAGTTGTTGTTATTTCCAATTTCTTAATGGTAAATATAAAACATTTTGTTTGAAAAATGTCATTAATCCATATTATGATTAGTATTTTTATTTTTTTTTTTCAAATGATTTTAAATAATTTTCAACTGTTGCTAATTGTATTTTATTTTTTTAAAATTTTTTGCCTATTTTTTTATTTTATTTTTTTAAAAATTTTCAGAAATTTTATTTCTAAAGAATTAAATGAACACTTTACAGACTGATTCTTTTTTTTTTATATTGCGTATATTATAAATTCGTAAACATCGAACTTGACATTATCAAATAAAAAACAGAACTTCATTAATATTCAGAAACCGATTTGACACTAAATTTATATCATTATTATAATTATTCTTATTTCAGAAACTTCACCAAAGTCCAGCCCGACCGTTAAACTTTCTGTCAGTATATGAATGTCTTTCTAGGGGTTTCTTTTCTGAAAAAAAGAAAGATATATGACTGAAATTAAAATTTCTTTGTGGTAGCAGCACAATCCCAAAATTTTAAGAAAATCATTTTGAATTTTTGGTTTCTGTAAAAAGTGTATTTAACATCACAAATACAAAGGTAGGAAAATAATTCCTAAATTGTCTTTTTTAATTTTAGTATTGTCGCTTTTATCACCATTTTAAAATTACTGGCATCAATATATTTTAGTGAGAACGGGTGTAAAATTTTGTGTTAAAAATTTTGGAAATTTAAGTCAAAGTGAAAATTTTGAAATTAAAATAAATAAAAAGAAAAAAATAAGGAAAGAAAGGTTTAAAATGTTCTGAAATAAATTACGCAAAATATGGAATATTTGTTTTAATTCAAAGAAAACAAAATTATATCAAAGACGTTACTGGATATATATAGAAAATAAAAGAAAAAAATGGACGAGATGTATTATAAAACGTCTGTTTCAGAATGAAATTAAAAAAATTTTTAATTTCAGATTTTCATTTTATATCCTTTTAAAAAAATAACGGCCATAATTCATATTTATGATTATTATTGCAATATTTTGTTAAAGTTGTTAAGCTCAAATGTTTAACGATAGTGTAATTTCTACGGATATTTGATTGTTGTAGAAAGCGCCATGAAATTATTCAATAACTAACTGAAGAACGAGGAGTCATCAGAGATTTAAAATAGAAAAATAGTGAATTTTTAATGGATACAAATAATAAAATAACCAATATGTTTCGATTTCGCCAATGTCTTAGCTTGAGGAAGGTGTAAGGAACTTTAATATACACAAATTGTTAAAAATCAATTTTCAATATTTTATAAATACGAATATTTATGAAAAGTTTAAGTCGTAATGTTAATGTTATTAAAATTTAAAAAAAAAATTCTATTTATGCATTTTGATATTGATTTTCTCTTATGGACGACTTCAAAATATCATAAATTAGTTTTTAAAATAGGAACGTAACAGCTGGGAAGAGTCTGTGTATAAAAATAAATAACAAAAATTTCATTACAACCAAACACGTCTTATGTCAAAAACTATGTGATTTGAAATGATTTTCGACAATGCAATTTTATTTGAAACGGTTTAAAATTTGAAGTCTAAATGAAAAGAAAAAATAAAATAAATAAGAAATAGAAGATTTTGAAGACATTTTTTTTATTGCCATATATTATCAATTTATAATTTGATTTTTTAAAATGAAAAGGTTTTAGCTTGAATTTATTCCGAATGTTCACCTCTTGTTTTCACTCATATAAGATTCTGCCGTCGTCCGATGTTCATTTTTTACAAAGCATAAAAATATTCATTTAATTCATAATAAAAAAAAAAAAATAGGAATGTTATATAAAAAGATATTGTATGAATGTAAACATGTGTTTTTTTGTTTTCATTTTTTTTTTTTTTTGGATTTTATTGATCATATTTTGAAAAAAAAATCTCAATGAAAAAAATATTCCCAATCAGAAAATCTAAATGCGTGTTCTGGATTTTACTGAGAATACTTATATTCTTATTCACTGAGGCGACTAAATTAAAAATTTTGGACTAAAATTAAATAGCTTATTGAAATTGAAATAAAAACAAAATTTTATAGATAAGCTTAAAATTTTGGTTTCATTGGAAAGAATAAGATTTTTTATAAAAAATATATATATAAATATTTCTTTTTTTTTATACAAATCATGTAACAAAACAGAACATAAGAAAAACGTAATTACTATACAATTTTGAAAATATATAACAATACAAAAATGCAATGGCAATAAAACAGAACGAAAATTTGTACATATGCGACGGGTAAATTGTAAATTGTCGCCATTTTTATATTTTTAATTTCGCGCATGCGTTGTTTGTTTTGATTTTGTTTTTTTGCACTGTATAGTAGGGTCATTTGAAAACCGTCTGTGAGAAAAAGAGCACCATGACACAATTCACTCCGCCAGAAATTTGGAAACGGCATGTTTCTACTGCTTGGCATTTCGCGCTGCCGGAAGCTCCAATATGAACATTTCAGAGTGTTTGGGTGTCAATCTGAGGACAGTGCAGAAGAAAGAAAAGAGTTGGATGAGTCTAATGGGCATTACGAAGGTGTTTGGAGTGATCACTTCTGATGGAATGTTATGCCTCCATTCATCTTCCCACAGGGCCTCAGACTCAACAGAGAGGCATACATCAAGTGTTTTGAAGAGGTAGTGTTACCCTGGGTTGAGAGGGTTGCTACTAGAAGACTGTATATCTGGCAACAGGATTCTGAACCATACCACACAAGCAGAAGAATCCAGCCATGGCTGTTAGCCGATTTCTGCGACCACATCAACCCTTACATCTGGCCACGTAATTCCCCATTCTGCAACCCACTTGATTATTATGTGTGGGGCGCAGCTGAGTGAGATACCAACAAAACTCCTTGTAACACCAAAGATGAACTGAAGACAAGGATTATGGCAGCATTCAACAACATAAACAAGGGGACTGACAAGAAGAGATGCAGGAGATTCCAAAGTCTGCTGAAGACCGTGGTTGAAGCCAGCGACAATTTTATCGAATCAATTTACTTTTTAATATCTCAAGATGTTTTTGTGTAATTTTGGTAAATATATCTGTTAAAATGAGATGTCAGTGTTATTTCATTTTTCTATTCCGTTAAGATATCAGGCTTGAAGTTTGAATGTTAGATTTTAGCGCTTTTTCCGTCACAAGAGTATACACTTGAGATCTCATAAATATGTTCATTAAACTTATATTACAATGGCCCTAATGAGCTTTTCAACGAGTCGGCTAAGCAGTTAAGTCGACTGAACTTGATTTATTGATTAATATTATAATATTTTTTGCTATTTCCACCATTTCTAAGCAATTAATTCTCAGTGTATGATCCGGTATTAATAAAAAAAAATTAAAACAAGAATATATAACATTCTTGAATATAATCCTATTTTTTCATTCTAGTCATGTTTTTTCCAATACAGTAGTCTTTTGGTGAAAAAAAAAACACAGATTCAACATCTAAATTACCCTATATTGCTGAACTGATTAGGATGTGCAATATAATTTTTAACCTTCGTTTTGGATATTTCTCATTCAGTAATCTTTTCTTGGTTACAACACATTATGTGATCCAGTTTTAATTTACATAGTCTGACAATATTAGATAATTAAATGTTATTAATTTTTTTTAAAATATACAGAAAAAAATATATGATCTTTAAATAATTGAAAACATTGCTGAGGATTGGATAAAACAAATCTATGAAACCTGGCTAATGGTTTTTAAATAAATTTTTATATACCACACCAATCAACTAATAAAAAAATGTCCCAATCCATATAAACACGTGGATACTATTGTAAAAATGGGGTAATATCCATCTGTGGTTCAGCACTAGCAGTGGTTTACATATTTCATGTCTGAAGTTTGGCGAGTATTGTATTTTTGTTGATGGAAAAAATGACCATTTATTTCCAACCTCCGTTTTGGTTATTCCTCATTTATTAACTTTTTTCTAAGTTACAACAAGGATCGGAAAATGAATTCAGGAATATAGAAAAATTTTATTCATAAGAAAAGGACGTGTTTTTTTCAACCAACTTATTGAAACTTTACAGTAAAGTTCTCCACCGCCTTACCCAGGTAATGGACAACTCTTTGGGTCCTGTCACTGGATCTAACTAATCGATAGCAGTTTGGAAACAAAACAATATAACTGATATCCATTAGGCATGGCACAATAAAGAGATTTTAATACAAGGTTTTCTTGTTTCAAGAATGGTTGCCAGCCAAAATACTTTTCTGTCCTGCTATTAAGTATTAGTATATTTGGAGATTTAATCGATCGTTTTTTCCCTTGAGTATTCATAGGAAAGCGAAATATTAATTCCAGGTTTATAAAACATTAATTGTTGGTTCATAAAATCTCAAATGGGATTCTGGCTAGGTGTAGAATGTAAAAAAAAAAAAATTATTATTTTTTTAACCACTTTAGATACTGAAACTTCACGTTTATGAACGTACCTCTCACATTTTGTAACCAATTTCATCTTTCTGTCTTTAACGTGTCAAGGTAAGTTTAAAAAAAAATGTCCGCACTTTCGCCAAAGCCATATTTGTAAGAGTGGCACACTTCTTTCTGCTCCTGCGGTACAATTTGGCACAATTTTGCTCACGTGATCGAAGTCTGAGCTAGATACCGCCATTTTTTTTTCATGTTATTTGGGGGATACAACAAATGAGAACCAAACCTTACAGAGAATATGCTGCGTCTTCGATGATACCACTGGTTCACTATTACCATCAATCAAGGTTGCTGAATCATCTCGTCGGCCGTCTTTGTTTACGGGCGTCATGCTCCTTCTAAATTTAAACGTCCACTTTTAAAACTCTCCAGTTTAAAATAAAAATGCACACTTCTGCGCAGTTGTTCACTGTAGCCTTATTGCAGTAAAAGCAAACGATGAATTTCAACCTCAGGCACAAATTCCGATCAGAGAAATTGAATCACTTTTTCATTCCTCCTTTCAATACATAAAACAGCAGCTAGAAAACAATATATCAAAAAATGAAATTTTGATTACGTGAAATAAATAATATATAACTATAAAACGCGGGAAAAGGAAAGCCTTATCCAATAATTTTCAACTTAATCTTCTGTTTTCTTTGAAATCCATTTTCTAGCCTCAGAACCAAATCAGTTTTGAATTTAGAGTTATCTCCTCCTAGATAAGTTGCCTACCAGTGTATGAGTGCCAGTACTTGTTCTGATAATAACCCCTAGAAGAGATTGGATGGATTCATTCTGTTCGGTTCGTAGAGGTTTAGTATGGAAACGAATTATTTAATACATACATGCATAAAGCATATATATATATATATATATATATATATATATATATATATATCCGAAAATTTGCTGACATTGATTTTAAAAACAAAAATTCCTATGACATATTGATTTATAAAAAATGTTTCAAACATTCAGTTAAATTTAATAATTAAATGGGTGCGCAGATATGCATGACTTTTTGGATTTTTACACATTGTGTCCAGACAAAAATCATTACGAACGAAAGAAAAAATAAATAAAAAAACTCAGTCGCAGTACCTTGTTAGTTGTCTTTATCAAAACTTGTATAAAATAGGTAAATATTTTATATATATATATATATATATATATATATATATATATATATATATATATATATATATGTATTATAAATTAATTGATTAAAAAATATGTTTTTTTCACTTATAAGGACACATTTGTAACCATGTTTCAAAAATGGAATACCTGAATCTTGAATTTAAATTTTTGTAATTAAATTAAAGACATTAGTTCCATTTTATCCTCAAGCGTGAATTTTGGAGTAACTTTTAAAATTACTGGGTTTTAAAGACACAGCTAAAATCATAATTCACGTTTCCTAGATACAGAGAAATCCAATTTAATCCAGACAAGGGTGTTTGCATGTTCATTATGCATCTGTATTTTGATGTATCAGTTATTTTTTCGTTTTGGTAGGGGTGAATGTATTTTGAAAAAAAATGAAATCTGTCCTAAAATATCTAACATTTTCGTTTTAAAAAAAAAAAAAAAAAATATACAAATAAAAAAAAAATGCCGTAGAATTTTTGCCATTAATAATTAAATTTTAAAACTATAAGAACACCGGATTATATATCTTACTGTTCTTTCTTTTCCGTTTTTCTTTTCTTTCTTTCTTTATATATATATATATATATATATATATATATATATATATATATATATATATATATATATATATATATGGACTGGCCACTCGTATTTGTGTTTATTCAACTCACATAGCCCACCTGTGCATTATACTGCAACTATGATGAGCACACCTTAGTTACAGTTTCTGGGAAAGAGCATGTTATCTAGCGTGATCACCAAGTTGGACAAGGCGAGCACACTCAAGCCCCCTGCTATAATGACATGTGATTTCCATCAGAAGGCTTGAGTCAATCCGTGATATGTTTTTTCAGCCACTTTCCAAAGGTGCCTAACTATGAGACCGACTCCTCTAGTCCGATAACACCAGGAAGTCTCCTTCCAGACAAATCGGCCATGGTCAGATTCGAACCCGGATCTCAGAATGCGAACGTTCTAACCACTCGGCCACATGCCTATTCGAACCACTCGGCCACATGCCTATTCTAACCACTCGGCCACGTGTGCAATAAACAACCTAAATAAAATGAATCGTCGTATCGGGGCCAACATTAATGTAGACTTTAGTAATAAGTCCTCATCCTCTTGCAAGGATAATGGAAGATTTGGAAATCAAAAGACGAGCATAAATAATTAAGATCACATCAACATTGAATGTCATTAGATAGCTGGAAATAATAGACATCAAAATAGATTATCCCTCTTTAATCTGGTAGCAAATCTTCACCATCTTCTTCTACTGCAAGACATTCTCATACTATCAATACCTTAGTGTTTTCATACACACCTTTTAACATGTTATAGACATCTCGTTTATTTAGTCGAAAGAACAGATTGAACTGCTCGCTGAGCTTGATTTATTTTGGAAGGGTGACAGAATAATTCTGCACTTATACGTGGAGCGATCCATCGGCATAAAGATTGTTATATACCTTACCAATATAAGTGTGTTCCAATCCTCATAAATACGTTGAACACTATTGTAAGTGGAGGTAATATGATTTCTCAGTAGTGCACCGCAAGCATTGGTCATGACTTTTTCAGGGGTTTCTGGTGGAGTATTATATTTTGTTGATGTTATAAAGATAACCATTTCATTTTCAACCTCCTTTTTGGTTATTCCTCATTCAGTAACATTTTCTAGGTTACAACACATTATGTGATCCAGTTTTAATTTACATAGTCTGACAATATTAGATAAGTCAAAAATATAAGTTTTTTTATATACAGAAAAGAATATATGACCTTTAAATAAACCTTGAAAGTCTGCTGAGGATTGGATAAAACAAATCTATGAATCTTGGCATATGGTTTTAAATAAGTGTTATATGCCGTACCTATGAACACTAATGGGTATGTCCCAATCCATATAAATACGCTAGATACTATTGTAAAGGTGGGGTAATATGCCGTCTAAGTGGTTTACCACTAGCAGTGGTTTACATATTTCACGCCGCTGGCGAGTATTGTATTCTTTTGATTTTATAAAGATTACCATTTCATTTCCAACCTCCGTTTTGGTTATTCCTCATACAGTAACTTTTTCTAAGTTACAACAAGGATCGGAAATGAATTCAGGGAATATAGAAAATAGAAGGCGGTATAAGAAAAGGACGTGTTTTTTCAACCAACTTCTTGAAACTTTACAGTAAAGTTCTCCACCGCCTTACCCAGGTATTGGACAACTCTTTGGATCCTGTCACTGGATCTAACTAATCGATGGCAGAGTGGATTAACAGGAGAAAACTGATAACTGACATCCATTAGACATGGCACGTGGAACTAGAACAGTCTTCCCCAGCCAACGAAATAAAGGGTTCAATTCGATATTCCAACGACTTGAAGAAGGCCGGAGCGTACAACGGCCGAAACCTTGGGATAAATATGGCAACACAGATAAGGACGATAATCCGAACAATATATATAGTGTGCATAATACCTCATCTCAGAAATATAGACAGAATCTGATTAAATATACAGATGACATTATTTTCATAACAGACAGAAAAAAAACTGCAGGAAATAAAGAAAACACTCAAGGAAAACGAGAAGAAATGACTAAATATTAATTGTAAGAAGACATAATGTATTCTTTTTAGCAAAAGAAACAGCCCAAGATTCGAACTACAATCCTGTACACGCCAGAATCAAGTAAATAGAAAATAAAAATCAAATACTAGGTAATTAATTTAACAGAGGCGGGAAAATGCAGCACCGATATCCAGCCGCATATTGGGATAGCGAAAGATGCCTTCCAAAATCAAATCAATGTATTAAGCTACAGGAAAACTTCGTTACAAAAGATGAAATATATTGACCCTTATGAAATCTTGGCCTTTGAACAATCTCCTCAAAGGTTAAAAAAGTCTTGAAACAGCAGAAATGTCGTTCAACAGAAGGATTTTGAGGATACCATGGACTCAAGATGTGAGTAATGATGAAGTTTCAGGGAAACGGAATGGTGACTTGTACTTAAAATCAGGAAGAAACAGTTGGAGTTTCTTTGCCACATAATCATGAAGAGTGATTAAAGATTAAACTCTCACAAGTCCTATTGAAGGACATTAGGAAAGCAGCACATAACATAACTGTATATGGATGGCGCAGCAGGGATTACGAGAAATAGCAACAAGACATTACTAAGAGCTAAAAAAATTTTGGAGAGCCATGGTCGTCTATGTCATGACGGAAAAACGACGCATAAAGAAGAAGTTATGTCATTTAATTTATAATTTTCTAGTAATTTGTAGTCTTGAGTCATCTTTCTTTTCATAAGATAAATTAAAATGAAAAAAAAGTATTAAAAACGTTTTTATTTTGAAAAAGAAATGATTTAAAAGGCGTTAAATGTTTCGTAATATTAATGGTGGAACAGTTTCAGGAAACGTCATATTTAATGTACGGGCAAACGAATATATTGAAACATTGGATGATAATGGAAAAAGAATCTACAAAAAAAAGGTATCAGCTTACTGGACCTAACATTAATGTAGACTTTGTTAATGCGCGCTCATCAACTTGCAAACGTAATGGAAGAATTGGATATCAAAAGTCTAGCATAAAAAACAAAACCTCAGCCATATTGAACTTCGGTGGATTACTGGAATTAATATTAAAAAAAGAATGAATTTGTAAGTTTCAAAAATAACAATATGAACAAATAGATTCAATTGTAATTTCTGCATTTTCTTTTAAAACAGTTTGCATTAAATGTGACGCTTAATCAAGTATTTTAATATTTCAAGCAATAAAGGACGTTACTCTCATATTTGCATATGTTTCTGTCACGATATTTACAGAAATCCAATATTTTAGGTTCTAATCCTTGAATAAATAAAAACACAGAAATTCTTGCATGAATGCGCATTTGATTAATCCGTTTTCGATTAGTGTTTAAACGCGCATACATAATAATCGATTTATGCGGCAAAACATTGTTCAGTTTAACCATAGTAATTGAAAATTGATTGTTTATAGTTACCGATATACACATTAGCCACACTAATCGAGTTAAAAACTCTAAGCACTTAAATAAAACACGCGGAAAAACAGGAATATTCGACACACTGAATTTGATAACCGTCTGAGTTGAAGATGTATATTGTACACTATTACCATTTACCATCTAACAATATAATGAAAATGTGACGTGCGGCAAAAATACTTCTGTCATATATCTCCTAAAGACATTAGTGACAATGATGTCTACATCGAGCTAATGTCTTACTATTATAAGGGGGGGTATTTCCGTTGGGCCCTATATATATCGAAATTAAACGTCTAAAGTTTTAGACTTGTCTCCACTAATTACATAAGCGCTTGAATTTATATAAGATGGAACAATATTAAAGAATAATGTAATACAAGTATTGATCGATTTACCGTAAATATACATTAGTCGCACTATTCAAGGGATTCCTCTGTTATGATTTTGTCAGAGAAAAATACCCAAATCGAAATCGAAATCAGTCAAGCATTATATTGCCATATATTTTTGTTAACTCTCCGTTATTATTATATCTTATAGTGACAACATTAATATCGTGCGGTTTAAAAAAAGAAAGAAAAAAAAGACATCTAAAATATTATAACAATTTACTTTAGATTTTAGGGTTTTTTTTGGTTCTTTTTTTTTTTTCATGTCATTTATGCTCTTGATGATTCTTTCTGGATTTTATAGGATGAATAAAAATGAAAGAAGGAAAAATGAAAGCTTTCATTTTGAAAAAAAAATGATCTTCATCATCATCGTTACAATCTTCATCATCATCATCAATGCCATCTTTATCAACAACATCATCTTCGTCGTCGTCGTCATCATCATCATCATCTTCATCGTATGCCTCGTCATCATCATCATAGTCGCCATCATCGCGATCAACGCCATCATCATCATCATTGCCATCGTCATCCTCATCATCGTCATCAACTATTCCCGGGTGTGGCCGTGAGATTGCCACGCAGCTGAGCACCTCACTACTTCCTTCCATACATCTTGCTTGTAAGATGGCGATGTATTCATTGCCTTGGGTAGGTAGACCTGGCATAACCCATCCCTCTCTAGGCCAAATCACCGTCGATCTCATACAACTTGAAGGCTCGCCTTGGTCACTGGCCCCTGGCTGGGGATCCCATCAATGGTGGGCGGTAAAATCTCTACATTCGCTTTTGACTTCAATCTAGAAAACCCTCTACCAATCGATTATTATTTTTTTCAGTAATTAAATATAACTGCTCGTAATTACATCGACAACCTTCGTTGGCTATTTTCAAAGCGACGAATCTAACATTGATAACTATTACGGAAAACAATTTGTGATGTGCTCAAACACCGCACAGATACTAGGAAAGGGTTTAAGTATTAGGCTCTATGACAAGTAATATCGATTTTAACATTTAAAAACATGATGCGTGCTTTTTGAAATTTATGTAATAACCTAATAATGAGCTTGTAATTTGTTTCTGATCAAAGTCCTTTGCTACGGCGGTTAGTCAGTCACTGTTACAGGCGCAGGCCCAGGGATATAGGATTTTGATCATCCCACTCACAAAGCTCACCTGTGGTTTATTTTGCAACTATTCTAAAGTAGAATTTAGCAGTGGCTGAATTGAACAGAAACAAAGCGTCTGGGCCAGACGGAATTGTAATAGTGATGATGGCAGCCTTAGATTATTTCGGCTTTGACAAGATTACCGACATAATAAATGAACAATTACGACAGTTGTGATATATCGGAAAACCTAAATAGATTTTCCTATCACTGCCTAAGAAGCCAGATATAAACCAATGCGAATTCTATTAGACAATAAGCTTAATAAGTCTCTTGACGAAACTGATCTTTGGAATTTTGATGAATAGAGTGCAAAGCAGAAATCAGATCAGAAATAGGACAAGAACAGTGCGGGTTATCAAAGATACCGGAACAAGGAAGGCAATATTTGTGCACAGAATATTATTAGAAAAGAGTAATCTAGATACAGAAGTATGTATACCTGTGTTTCATTGATTACGCAAAGGCGTTCTATAATGTACACCACAAAATATGATGGATCTGTTTGGCATCAATGATATATTTGGGAAGGATATTAGAATAACAAAGAACCTATAGTGGTAGAAAACCACCTAGGCACGGATAGAAGATGAGGTCAGAAGATATACAAACATAGATGTTTATACGTTCTTTTTATAGATACAAGTATTTAAGTAAATGCTATATTTATAATAAACAGTATTAACGATATTTACCGGCCTGAATGTCCGAGAAATTTTCATGTGTGACGTCATTTGTTTACATTTGGATACGCCTCGAGCAGAGATGAATGTACGCGAGAAAATCACGCAGAATTGTAGTTTAAAAACAGTAAAGTCGACATTGCTAACCGAAACTCTCTTTTGTGGCAAAATAGGTAAAGCACGCCAGGCTATATGAGGTTTCCTTAGGATACAGGTTCGATTCCTGTCGGAGGACGCATATTTTCTGTGAAAGTTTCTAAGATATACAGGCCGGTAAATGTAGTTAATACTGTTTATTATAAACAGAGCATTTACTTAAATATTTGTATCGATGAAAAGAACGTATAAACATAAAAATAACTGTCGGACTTTGTCTATTTCATAAATATAGATGCTTATTATCACCGGATTATTCAGCCTATACAGTAAACGATTATGAGAAAATTAGAAGTCCCGCCAGGATACATCACTGGCAGCAACAATCTTAACAACTTAAGATATAAATAAACTCCGTCTAGAGATTATATGCAAGTTATGAATTGGTACAAAGAGTTGCGTCTTTAATGTTAAAAGACCTATTATGATGTTGTTTAGATTCTACGCAATATTATTAACTTAGATATATAGTGATAGAGAAAACTATTGTTTTTGGTTGGAAAAAATTTTACTAAGTTAACAAAACAGACAAATTTGACTGTCAGTAGTTTATTTGCAACTATTTATTTTGATACTTTTACATTAGTATACCTTGTAAAATTAATATAAAAAAAAATAATATGAAAAAATTTTAGAACAAATTCGTCAATTTCTTAAAGGAAAAACAAAAAAAAAATTATTTAAAAAATAAAAGATATTTTAACAAAAATTAATAAGAACCTCTTAAAATTTATTGCACAAATGCTCCTTTCTTTTCAATAA
The DNA here is from genome assembly GCA_903632075.3 of Acanthosepion pharaonis. Lineage (NCBI taxonomy): Eukaryota > Metazoa > Mollusca > Cephalopoda > Sepiida > Sepiidae > Acanthosepion > Acanthosepion pharaonis. Next base: position 91,492 of record CAHIKZ030002806.1, read on the forward strand.
CACTTAGCAGCCTATTGTCAACACCTGGTGTTAGATTTGCAATTTTAGCGACGGGTAAGTTGTTTAACTGCTTCTCAGAGGTCACTTTTGCTGTTGAATTGTCTTCCATTAGAATAAATATCTCTCTTGAGTATGCTCCACAGGTTCTCAATGGGATTCAAGTCACAGTTATTTGAAGGCCAGTCCATAAGAGAATCTTCAACAAATCCCTTTCCTTTCAACCAGGATTTAGTAAACTTTGATTCATGACTTGGTGCGTTGTCTTGCATAAAGATCATAGATTTACGCTTGACTAAAGACTGGTTATCAAGCCATTCAAAGAAATATTGCTCTAGAAAATAACAGTAACTTTTGGAATTCATTTTAACCCCGTGTTTCAGTTTAAATGGATTCACGAGCTCATTACCAATAATCCCAGACCATATCATGATCCCACCGCCGCCTTGTTGGCGTTTAAAAAATTTTCTTGAGTCATGTTGCTTGCAAACCCATCCTCGAGCCCATCCATAGGGCCCATCGAGGATGATCCTTGATTCGTCTGTAAAAAGCGCTTTACTGAAATCAGTTTTCATGTATTTTTTGCCCACTGCAATCTTCTTTCCTGATGTCTTTTGTTAAAATGGGTTTCTTTATTTGATTTTTTACATCAGCAAACTTCCTTAATGCTTTACATCTTGTTTCCCTTGACACCATAGGAGCTCCATCGGCCTCAAATATGAACGCACTTGACGCATTTGGGTTTATTATTAATTCTCTTCGGATATGTGATAGATCTCGGTTTGTTAAATTCCTGAATTCAGCCTGAAACTTTTTTTCCTTGGTTAATTCCCCTTTGACATATTTTCTTGATTGTTCGATGATCCCTTTTCAAATCCTTAGAAATTTGAAGCGAAGAATTTCCTTTGCTAATTTCTTTGATTATATAGTTCTTTTCATTCTTTGTTAGTTCTTTTTTACGAGCCATAATACTAAATTCTAGTTCTTGCAAATAATCTCTTGACACTGCAAATTGCTATAATCACTAAAAAAATACTAAATATCTATCTGAAATTGAAAATTGGGACTTAATTGCTTTCATGCTTACTCGCTAGTACAAATTATTTCATTGGATAACACAGATCTATGAATTTTACATTAAAATATTTGACAATACCTCTTCTGCATATAAACTCTAGACGCAGTTTATGGCCGATGACTGTCGATAACAAAGACGGAAAGAAAACTACAAAAAACTACTTGTTATATAGGAATAAAGTGAATTTGAGTTTGAAACACAGGCGATCTCATTATTGAATTAAGGAGACCACGTGACCATAGAGGAAAAGCGTATAGAAAGGAATTAGATGACGACTAACGGTCGCTATTTTCCTCTATTACTATTCGGGTCAACATTTCTAGTTTTTCCTCTATTACTATATGGGCCACTATTCTCTACTCTATTCACTATATTATTTCTCTATTCAGATCTCTATACGGATTACTATTCGAGCAAGTACTATTAATGTGAAATTATTCGAAGGCATCTGAAACCCATATTGTTCAACAGCGTACTATTAATGTATCTGTTGTTACAAAGTCACTACTACAACTATCAAAACGAAAGTATTTGTTTGCATCACAAAAGTGGCAACGAGTGTTCGTTGACATCACAAAACAACTACAGAGGGTAGTGAAGGAAAACGAAAAGAAAAGCATTAAACATCAAGTGCAGGAAGAGAGAATGCATGATTATTGACAGATGGATGAGCGCCAAATGCAAATTATAAATCGGAGATATCAAAATCAAAGAAGTAAAATAATTTAAATATCTGGGAAGTGTTTTAACAGAGGACGGAAAGATGCCGACCAAAAGATTATCAGTGTATTTCGAAACTGGAAAACTTCGCTAGAAATGAAGAAATGCATGCTGAACGCTCACGTGATAAAAGTCCTATGTCATTGAACGCTGGACAATTTCCTCAAAGTTGAAGAAGAGACTTGAAGCAAAATGAATATGTTTCTACAGAAGGATAAGGAGCATAGCATGGACCGAACACATGAGTAAAACTTTACAGAAAATTGAAACAAAAGGAAACTTATGCATACTATCAAGAAGAGACGGTATCCAATGTGGACGAGCTGCGTCAGCAACTACTAAAGTTTTCCAAATGGTCATTCAAATATAAAATATATATATATATATCTATATATATATATATATATATATATATATATATTATATATATATATATATATATACAACAGTGAATAACCTGGCGTTGCCCGTGCTTGATTAAAAATAATACGTCTCATACAGCAATCGCTATCACTTGATTTAAAATATTTTTGCCCTTACTTGTTTTTAAAGGAGCGACCTCCGCCGTGATGATGTGAAATTTACATGCCTTATTTCTTGCCTATCTCACACTGCAAATTTTTTTCTATGCTCTATACTAAACATTAAATCTGTTATAAAAAAAAAGAACTAAACAAAATGAACACAAAAACGAAAGAAAAAAAGGACTCGTAACTGAAAATACGAATGAAAAAAATAATGTTAACAACAAATAGTTTTCCACAGCCAACCCAGTTCTGCGGAATCAGAATCAACGTTGACTTTAAGCAAGCGAATTTTGCCAACTGGAGTAAAGTTATGCAGGTTTAAATTTTTTCCCATTTGTGACGAATGCAGCTATCGATTTTTTTTTTTTTATGCTAGTTAACATTCGTGTCAGTCAGCTGTTGGCTCTCACGCTGGCCAATAAAATCTTCCTGCCAATTCGTGGCAGCCAGCTATTGGCTATCACTCTCGACAGTAGAAAATGGCCGCAAACTACATGAAAACTGCTGTAGAAGCATGAAAATATCGATTATTTCCACTATCGATGGGAGTCGTGAAATACAAAGTCACTCTTGGCCTTCCGCTAAATTGGAGCATGTGTCTGTAAATTTTGGTGCAAATCTGTCGAAAATTGCGGGCGTGCATTTGTTACACACACACACACACACACATCCTGCCTTTTATATATATAGATACAAAATTTAGTGTAGTAATGAAAATATAACGTGCACTACATTACATTCATTTTGCAAGAATTGTAATTTTAGCGTGAATTTATTATTCCTTAATATGACCTTGACTACCTCTTTTAAGTTGACGTAGCAAATTTCAAATTAAGCAGATTCTACGTTTCAGAATTTCCTGCAGAGGAGTTCATGCGCCCTAAATAGGAAAATCAAATTCACTGTGACAATGATTCGCCAACTATACGCACATATAAAATTTTAATTGCAATTTAATTTAATTCATAATGACAAAATGGTGTGTGTGTGTGTTAACTGTAAAGCATCAAAATTAATCAAAACTTGTCTGTCAGTGTGCGTTTGGGAGAGAAAATATTACAGAAAACTGTGAAGTGTTGTTTTCTTACGCCGCATTAGAATTTTGGGTATGCAGAATCCTATAAGACATTTCCCATGTAGACGCAGCACAATTAACACTGTGCGAGACAATATCAGAAAAGAATGAAACCCTTTGGAAGATCTCATAGCCACAGTCGAAAGGAGGAAATTGAAATGGAACAGCCACGTCAGAAGAGCCCAAATTATTTCCACCGTTTTCCTGCAAGAAAAAGCAGAGAGAGAGACAGACAGACAGACATATAGAGACAGAGCGAAAGACAAAGAGAGACAGAGAGAAAGACAAAGAGAGACAGAGATAGATAGAGAGATAGAGAGAGGTAGAGAGAGAAAGATATGACAAATTGTTACTAAGTAGACTGCTAGAATCTTCACAGTCTCACACAATCGAGACTCATGGAAGGAGAATGTCAGATGTTCAGCTGTTCATGGAACCTACGATCGGTCATAGGACTGGTAATGATGATCATGGTGATGATGACCATGTTCATCGCGATGATGATGATGATGATGATGATGATAAAAATAATGGTGATTCGTACGCCCAAATACCGGGCTCTGTCAGATGCCCGCGTTTAAAATGTGAATCCGACGGAAGAGTAAATGTATTTAAATATAGCACGGAACTATGGAAAACCAGGTTACATCTAATTTACACCAAAGGAATATTTCAAGAAGACTCCTCGTCGTCCGTTCCGTCTGTTCATAATCACCCCACTGTTTTTTATGAAACTAGACAGTAGTAACTATTGATAAAAAAAAAAAAAAAAAAAAAAAAAAAAACGAAAGTGTTTAATCATCTATTGTATATGGATGATATCAAACTTTTTGCCAAAGACGACACTTACTTGAAGGATATCCTCAATACTCTAAAATGCTTCATTGATGATATCGGCATTGATTTCGGATTAGATAAATGTTTAAAAGAAACATTCAAGATGGAGAATTACAGAAACAAACTAAGCAGATCTCGATATTGTCACAGAATTAGGGAACTGGATGAAGAATACACCTATACATAACTAGGAGTCAATGAAGGAGACAAAATACAGCATATCCAAATGAAGGAGAAAGTAAGAAAAGAATATTATTGGTGTGTACGTCTGGAGTTAAATATCGAGTTGAATTCACAAAACAGAATATCAACCACAGACACTTTGGCTGTCCCTCTGCTGTAATACAGTTTCACCATCCTTAATTGGATTATAGTTGATATTAAGCGAATGGATATCAAACCAGAAAGGTTCTCATTAGTAACCGCATGCAGCATCCTCAGTCTGATATTGATTCCCTGTGCGCAGAAATGAAGATTAGTTCAACATAAACTGTCTTGCAAAACAACAACAGCCGGTCTTCAAAGATACCTGGATACTACAGAAGACGAGATGATGATCTGGGTCAAAGAACATGAAATAAATAAGACACATTATTCAGGAAGGCAACAAATTCAAAAAAGAATTTCAAATCCTTGAAGAAGTGCAAATAAACTATAGTCAAACCTACGGCAAAGAACCTAACAAAGTAGGTAAAAGCAAGTGCAATGGACTAAATGCAGAAACGATGGCAAGATAAGCCTCTTCATTGTCAATACACTGCCCGTGCCAAACAGGCTGATGTAGAAAAACTTCATACCACTCGATGGTTGCGTAGTGCATGGTTAAACGCTCAAACAGAAGGTTTCATTCTTCCTGCACAAGACCAATGCTTCCTAACAAGAAATAACCAAGCACAGATACTGAAAAATTTTCTTAACAAAAAATACAGATTTTGTGATAAATATCCTGAAAAAATTAGCCATCTTGTATCAGGATATACAGTGTTATCACTCATTGTATATAACACTCGGCATGATAGATTGGGTCAATATCTGCTTTGGAAAATCTTTACGGGAAGTATATTTTAAGAAAATGGTATGAACATCGTTCGGAGCCGATTACAGAGACAGCACCTGTAACAAATTTACGAAACTTCCCAATACAAGTAGAGAGAAAAATCAAAGGTAATCGACAAGGCATCAATAGCATAACTAAAAAAAAAAAAAAAAAATGAACTTTCCTATTGGCATGGCAGTCACTGCATATTGTAATGTATCTCGCAGATCTTAAAAACTATGAAAATACAAGGATTTTGAAGGGGGAAACTAAAAAATGGGGAATGTGACAACATCAAAAATTCCAGTTGTAGTTGGAGCCCTCATATTGATTGAAAAACATCCCGATAGACTCATTGAAACCATTGCTGAGTGTATTCCTTAATGGAATACAGAAAAAAATATACTCTTAAGTATAGCTCACATAGCGTTATCTATGCAAAATATATGTGGTCATGGGTTGTTTGTTTTTTAATAAAAATGATCAATGGAAAATGTCATAAAACAATTTCTAACCTTACATCACTGGTTGGCAATGGCAAGATAAACCGCTTCATGGCCAATACTCTGCCCGTACCAAACAAGCTGACGTAGACAAAATCCGTACCCATCAGTGGCTACGTAGTGCAGGGTTGAAAGCGGAAACTGAAGGTTTTATCCTTGCTGCACAGGACCAATGCTTGTTAACTAGAAATTATCAAGCACATATACTAAAATATTGTGTTAGCCCAAAATGCAGATTCTGTGATAAATATCCAGAAACGATTGATCATCTTGTATCAGGTTGCACGGTGTTGGCACCCACTGAATATAAAACCCGGCATGACAGAGTGGGCCAATATCTGCACTGGAAAATCTGCAACTTCTACGGGAAGGAAACTGAAAGAAACTGGTATGAACACCACCCAGACCCGGTTACGGAGATAGGACCTGTTACAATTCTATGGGACTACACAATACACACTGACAGAACAATCAAAAGCCAACCGCCCAGATATTGTTATTAAAGACCACAAACAAAATAAGTGCCTCCTTATTGATATGGCAGTCCTTGCTGATTGCAATGTATCTTTGAAGATATTCAAAAAAGCTGTCAAAATACAAGGACCTTGATATCGAAATCACAAAAATGTGGCACATGGGAACATCAACAATCCCTGTTGTAGTTGGAGCCCTAGGATTGGTTGGAAAAGATTGCAGTAGACTAATTGAAGGGATTCCTGGAAGTCCATGCCTCAAGGAGATACAAAAAATTGTTCTGACAAGTACAGCCCACACTTTACGAAGGGCTTTATCTATGTAATTTTTTTTTTTTTTTTTTTTTTTTTTTGTCAGTGGAAAGTGTCATGATGCCATTTCTAACCTTAGGTCCCTGGGCGGGACCCGGAAAGAAAAATGTAAACGCCAGAAATCAAAAAAAATAAAATAATAATAATAATAATAATAATAATAATAATATTTCAATTTTTAAATAGAAAAAATTTGATAAATAAAAAAGAAACTTTTTCCAAAACAAAATAACGCATAAAAAATTCTAATTAAAATTTTTCAAAAATATAAAATAAATGAACAATTTAAAATTGAATAATTTTTATGGAAGCATGATCTTAAAAAGAACAAAAAATTAAAAAAAAGTCATTTTAATATTTAATATTGAAAATAAAAATTCAAATACAAATAACAAATATTTAAACATAAAAACGTTTCATAATATTTTTATAATTGAGAAAAATACAATTCTTTATATAAAAGACTATTTATAAATAATAAATAAATAAAAAGTAAAACTTGGTTTTTATAATAATAACAATGAAATTTTAGTCATAAAAATTTGAGTCTATATTTAAATAAAATCTGTAAATTTTTTATATTAAAATTTCAAGTTTAAACAGAACAATAGTCTTGATATTTAGAATATTTTAAATAGTCTGAAAAAAGATTTCATTTATTATAACCCGATTTACCGAATAAATTCTGAAATCAATTGATTTAACAACTTGAAACAAGTTCAATTTTTTTTTCGAACTACAATCCTTCTGAAAATTTTCGAAAATGAGTTGAAAATTTAAAAATTTAAAAATTTATTTATAATTTTCTGAATAGAAAATCCAATTTTAAAAGGATGGACATACCTTTATAAGTTAAAAAAATGAAATGAAAAGAAAATAGTAATGGTTTAAAAAAATTCAAACTGGATTTCCTCCGGTTAATATTGATTCATTATTGCAAAACGTAAAATGTAATATTTTGGAAAAAATATTTTTCTTATTTCTTGCAGGATGCTATTAATTTTTTGAATTTTTTTCAATTGGGAAATTTTTTAAAACAAATAATGAAAATTTCTGAAAATTTTAATAAAAAATCAATTTTAAAATCCTTTTGTCATTTTAACTTTTTTTTCCTACAATTATTTAAATATTTAAAGAACGATGAAAAACGTCAAATGAAGACTCCCTCCTCCAAAAAAAAAAAAAAAAAAAAAACCTTTTTTAAAAAAATTTTTTATTTACCGATTGAGATATTTAAATAGTCCAAATTTTAATGTTTTTTTTTTATTATTATATATATATATTTTTTACATTTTTTATAGTTTTATTAAAGAAATCTTTATAAATGGTTCAAAATGGAAAAAATTCTTACAGAAAAAAAAGTTGGGTAAAAAAATTTTCATAAAAAACTACAATAGAACATTATTTTGAACATATCAAATTATTTTTGTTAATTCAAAAATCAAAGTTTTCTAAAAAACAAAAATCTTTATTCTTCACATTTTTATTTCCTGTGAAATCTAAAACCTTTTGCTTTAATGGTTAAATTTTTGTCTCTTTTGAAAAAATTAAAACATCAATCCACTGTAAAAAATTTCTATTTTTTTAAAAAAAAAAAAAAAAAAAAACATATTTAAAGACAAAAATAGATTAATTTTGCTTAATGAAAAAACCCAAATCATGGTTATTTTCATTTACAAAATTTTTTTTTTTTTCAATAAATCTAAGAAAATTTAATTTTTAGTTTGCTCAAAAATTCAAAATATATAAAAAGAAATTTTTAAAAATCAAGATTTTTGTTATAACAGTTTTTAATTGATTAACAAAAATTTATTCATAATTTTTTTTAAATGTTGAATTTTGAAGATGAAATGATGAAAAACTAAGAGAAAAATTCGGATGATTAATTCCAAATATATAGAAATAATTTTTTTTGCCCAAAAAATGATAATAAGCTAATCTTCTTTGAAATTTTTTACCTTACGTTTCAATAAAATAATGGTAAAAAAAAAATTTTTTTTTTTGTGATGTGTGTTAATGTATATAGTATATTATTATATATATATATAAATATATATATATATATGTGTCCAAATACCCAAGCCGTGTGTCGTTTTTAAAGGTTCCAGATTTGATTTTAAAAAAAATTAAAAAGGGGATTTCAATGTTGGTTTTTAGAAATTTTCGTCTAAATTTAAAACTTGACTTACATAGATTGTAGATGTTAGATAAATAGAAAAATGGATATTTATTATTAAATAATTATGATTTATATATATATATATATATATATATATATATATATATAGATAAAATGTATACTTATATAATATAAAAAAATGTTTTAACTGATATGGTTTGTTTTTTTTTTTTTTTTTATATATATATATTTTATATATAAAACAAAAATAAAATATTTCATTTATTTTATTAAGATTGTCTTTTGAAAAAAATCAAAAAAAAAATTAAGATATTTTTTTAAAAATGTTTTTTTTTGTCTCTAAGGTTTTTTTTTTTTTTAGAATATTTTTAAATTAAATAATATATATATATATATATATATATATATATATATATATATATATATACAAATAAAATGTATAATAAAATGTATATTAAATAATATGACGCACAATATCAAAATATTACAAAATATGTGTGTGTTTTATATATATATATATAAGACATATATATATACAATATAAAAAAAACCTTTTAATTTACAATTTTGTAAATTATTCGAAAATAATTAATATATATATATAATCATATATATATATATATATATATATATATATATATATATATATATATATAAATATATAAATCAAAAAATGTGTAAAAATAAAAAAAAATTAGGAATAAAATAAAAAAAAACACAATTTTTAAAAAATGGTAAAAAGACAAAAAAATTTTATATATATTTAATGTTTTATATTGAAAGATAAAATTTATTAAAAAATGAAATATATATATATATATATAATATATATAAATCAATCATATTTATATTATTTATAATTTATATATAAATAAAGGATAATGAATTAAAACTGTTTCTAAAATTTACATTTAAATTAGATTATAAAAAAAAAAAAAAAAAAAGATTGGAAACAGCGCAATATTTGAAACTAAAAAGGGATATCAAAATAAAAAACATTTTTACCTGTTTGAATCACTAAAAATCGTTAGATCTTGAAAATTTATATATAATATATATATATTGGTATGTGTGTGTGTGTGTGTAACGGTGTGTATAAATAAATTGATATAAAAATACATCGGACTGTATAGAGATAATAATATGGCTCATTGGTTAAAGTTCTACTAGTTTAAATATAAAAAATTAAAAAATTATATTTCTGAATTTAAAAACTAATATTAAAGATAATATATGTCTTCTAATTTGAAAAGGGTTAATATAAACGTATCTCTTTTTTGTGTTAATAAGAAATATAGAATCAACTATTGAATAAAAACCAAAAAATGTCAATTTTTTTTATATTAAAACTGAATAAAATAATTTGTCAAACTTAAATCCAAAAAAATATAAATTATCAAATCATCAAGGTATAAAATTGTATTAATAATTATAATAATTATTTTATGGAAAAAAAAGGAAAAATATTCAAACAACACAATATATATTTTATATATATAATTTATAAAAATATATTTTAAAAAAATAACATTTTTTTAATAGAAAAAATTGAACATATTTGTACATTGAAAAAAAAAAAAAGAAAAAGAAAATCAAAATAAACAATAAAAATTTTCTAAAATGGTTAGTATTAAACTAGGACAGAAATTATATCTAATTGAAATAATATATATACCATATAATATAGTAAATTATAATAATTTGCAAAGAACATTTAAAATTGAGTTACAGAAATTTCTAAAATAATCTCAAATAAATAATAAAAAAAACAAATAATAAGATCTTGAAAAAAAAACCCCATGCATGAAAACAGTATTAATAAAAACTCTGCAAAAAATCAGACGTTAAAAATATTTAAAAAAAATTGTTTTAACTGAAGAAACCCAGAAGACTGCCCATTAGAAAATAAATATTTATATATTATATATATAAGATTATATATACCAATATATATATTTCATCCACTGAGAGCTTTAGTCATATAATATGATATACATTGGGTCCACGAAGAACGAATTTTAAAGATAGATGGAGGCAGCATAAGTGCTCTTTCAATAATATAAAAAAAAGAAATCAGACTTCACTATCTAAATATTTTTGGCATTTGAAGGAAACAAATAGGATTTCAAAAAGTAAAATGGAAAATTATAAAAAAAGGCTAGAACATGTAAAACTTGGGATGACCCATGCCTTTTTTTGTGCCTCCATTAAAGAAATTGCACATTATTAAACTTCTAAATAATAATAATCTATTAAACAATAGACACGAGTTAACGTTTTTTGTAGACATCATCAGATTTTTGGTTTGAATATTATTAAAATAAAAAAAAATAAAATATATAACTTTTAATCCAAATAGCCCAATCATCAGATTCATGGTTTGAATAATTAACTAAAAACATGCATACAATATAACACCCTTCATAATCCATAGCCCAAATAAATAGTTTAAATACCTATACAAAAAGATAACCCTTTATGAAGTCGTCAAAAAACAAACGTTACGGCAGTTTTTTATATGCACAAATCCCTTTCATAAAAAAATAAAATAAAAAAAATAAATAAATCTCCATAGACACGCCAACTAGACTAGGGTTAATACATCTTCCGTTTCAAATTTAGACACCCCCACCTTTCCCTGACTTGACATCTATGAAAGTAACTCTATACTGATACTTATTATTAACACCCAACACACGCCTACCCAATTTAAACAATTCGCCCTAGCTGTTACCATGGAAATTTTGATTTCAATTTTTAAAACACGTAAATTTCAGATATACGTTATTCAAAAAAAAAATTTCGCTTGAAGATGGAACAGAGCCATTTTAATTTAAACTCAATTTAATTTAAATAATTATATTGAAGTTTTCGGCTCTTGTTTTGAAACATGAGACCTCTTATGTAGCGATTTGGAATCATATTTTTATATATATATATATATATATATATATATATATATATATATAAATATATATATATAGCAATATATCAAAATGCATATATATATATATATATATATATATATATATATATATATATATATATATATATATATATATATGATATATTTATACGTCATTTTTAGATATAACTTTTAAATAAATGATTTAAGAAAATTTTGAGTATTAGAAAGTAAACATTTCCTGGGCTGAATATCCGAACAGATTTCGAGGAAAATGCGTTTTCAGAACAGGAAAAAAAAGTTGTAAATATAATAAAGCGAAATATAAATTTAAAAACAGAAATATAGTATAAAAAAATTTAAACCGGAACCTTGAACAAAACTGGATTGTTAGAAATTTTATAGGATCCAATAATGGTTCTTTTAATTTATTAGACGTCTTTATTACTTTGAAGTTTTACATATTTTTTATGAAATTAATCGAACTTTGACTGGTAAAAAAATTTAATACTGTTTCATTAAAAAAAAAAACAGAAATGTAATAAAATAATAATCATCTATAAGTTGTTAACGTCCATATATTTGTTATACATGCATATATGTAATTTGGTTTGTAAATGGATACAGTGATATACACACAAACACACACACACACACACACACACACACACACACACACACACATTTATATATATATATATATATATATATGTAAAAAATCCGTCGGAAAGTAATCCAAGAACATCCGAATACACGAAAGAGAGACCAATATATATATTAAGATCGTATAAATGAATTAATTATAAATGAAATTCAATTGTACATCATTTAGATGGCCATTTCGCTACTCGAGAAATTTGTCTTCACTAGAAATTCCATATATAAAAAAAAGCTAGGAATCATTTTTTTATCAAACGTTCTTGTAATTATACATCATCTTTATATAGTCCTATGCTATCGTTATGAATACAATCATGATCACAGATTGAATAATCCAACTAGATCGGAGGCCTCAGCGGAGTCCAATGAACCCATGGATATGTCAAAGTTATCGTTTGAATTTTTTGTGTTAGATTTCCTATTATTTATTTATATTTATATTTAATATAAGAATTCAATATTTTTTTATGGATTTCGGAAAAGTCAATACTTTAATAATTAAATTTAAAAATATTTTATTGAATTTTGAAGGCTAGTTTGTGTTGTCTCTTTAGTTATGTTGGAAGATTTAATCGTAATGAAATTATTTTTCGTTCGAATATTTGCCTGCTCATATATTCAATCACGTTTATGTGTTTGATATCTTATGACGTTATGTCTCTATATCTTGGCACAAATAAACCTTTATTGATTGTCAATATAAATATAAATCATCACTATCATAGTTTTCATTATTTCTATTTTTTTATTTATATATTGTTACCTCTTACCACCGCTCTGATTCAGACGAAAATTTAACCCATTTCTAAGAACAATACATTAATATTACACATATTTTCTCTGTTTTTTTTTCTCTATGAATATTTTTGTCTATTTCTAAATATGATGCATGGTTTAATTTAGATTTTAATATGCGTAACTTTAATATTTAATTACAAAGAATTGGAGATTAATTAATTGTTTATCCTTATTTAATTAAAAAAATAATAATACTTTTTTTAAATCATTAATATTTTTATATCAAAAGTTCCAAAAATCGAATTATTTGAATTGTCATTTGTAATTTGATTGGCCATTAAATATTCCGTAATAATAATTTTTTTTTTGGGGAATTTATGGATGTTTAAATTTTGAAATCTTTATTTTTTTTGGAATCGCAATATCTTGAAAAAAGCCGGGATAAAGTGTTGAAACAAATTGGATTTTTTAGCGATGTTATAATATAGATATGTTATAATTTATATATATGTGGCACCATTTACCAGGATTAAAAAGAAAATTTTTTTAAAAAGAGAAAAGAAAAGAAAAGAAAGGAAAAGAGAGGCGAGATTTAAGCGTAGATGATAAAAAAAACACCCACGACCAGGGACCTTGACAATGTTATTTTGATAAGTAGCAAATGGCGAAAAGGTGTCATTACCATGCAAAAAAATTCTAAGTGGATAAAGGAATCGACTATGTTCTGGCGACGAACTTGTGTTTGGGATAGATAAAAAACCGCTTAATTTTAACATCTAATTGGCAAAACATCTCCATTACCGACCAGCCAGACCGAAAACTCCAATTGAAAATGTTATTTTGATAAACTTTGACAAAGAACAGGTGAAATACAGGGCTTTGGATAGATTAGAAAAAAAAAAAATTGTGTTGTATAAAATTTCGCACACGAGGTAACGATTTGACTGTTTTTTTTTGACAAGACAGAAAGGGTTTTAGAGTTCGGCTGTGATAATAAAAACTATGTTATCAGAAATTGGCACCGAAAGCATGAATAGAACAATGGAACTATTTTTTTTTTTCGAGACGATTAAAGATTGTGAAAAAAGACCACCCATTCTGATAATTAGCGAAAATCTGACTGACGAAGTCCAAATGAAGAATAAGGTTATGACACTACTGGTCGTATTGTTCTGTTGGCGGCCAGAGAAAATGAGAGCTGCGATTAAGGAAAGAAAAGGAAAAGAAAAAGATTTTTTTTTTTTGAGCAAGATATTTTTTTCCTGAAACAAAGCCCGCTGGAATATACACGCCCGGCTGGACATCATTTATTCGAGTGGTGATCACGTGACGCAAGGAGGGAGGTTGTCGCCGCCCATTTAGAGGATGGGTATGAGAAGGTTGCTACGAAGAAGTGGGGAGGACAGTTGACGCCCCTCTGAAGTATGGTGAGAAGGTGGGAGTAAGAGAAGACTCCCAAAATGAATAAAAAAAAAATGGAAAAATTCCTAACCAAAAACAAAAAGAAGTGGATATGTATTTAGAATTATCGAGGAACCTCCAACGCCGACAAACCCACCCCGGTTTTGATCGGCGTCCATATATTTTTAAAAGTCGCAGCGAGCAGAAATGAGTTGAGTTGAGACAATTTTCAGTTTTTGAGTGGAAGAGTTTCCAGGAGAGTTTTCGGAGTTCAGCAGTTCAAGAGTGAAGCAGAATAGGCCTCGCAGCTGACTAAGACATTCGCAAATTCCGAACTCATCTTCAATCCAAGAACAATTATTTTGAAGAGCGACTTAGATCCAGACCACCCAAAATAAGTTTTTTTCGACTTTCGCCTGAAGACACACCAAAAACCAATTTCTTAAAGAACAGACAATTTAAGAATGTTAAAACTCGCCTAACAAAAACAACGTGTCACAATCCATATAACGGGGGGGAGATAGACGCAGTCCTATGTATCCAGCAACTAGACATAAAGTTTGTTATCATTTTTTTTGATACCTTGAACTTTTGAGTTATCATTTTTTTCTTTTTATGCATATTTGTGTGGTGTCACCCTTGTTTGAACTCGATTTGCATTACGGCCCCAACTACTGATTGATTTCGTCTGCCTAAGATCAATTCACAACGTGGGTAGGCAGACTGGAGATCAACGCAGTTACTTTGGTAACCAGACGTTGGAAGCGAGTTGGGAACGACGAGGCTGATATCGAATCAAACTTGATTCCCATCCGAATCACCAAAAGGTTAGAACGTCACATTTGGGTGCCGCGACCGATACCAAGCCAGTTGGTCGTCACAGGACGGGACAACGACAACACGACTGACGCGACAGGCGGACGTCACGTTTGGAGCGGCGACACCCGAACGAAGCAGCGAGGAGCGAGCGAAGGCTGTGTTTAGGGACGTCACTGGATTGGCAATATATATATATATATATATATATATATATATATATATATATATATATATATATATATATGTATATGAATGTGTGTGTGTGTGTGTACATGTGTGTGTGTGTGTGTGTGTGTTGACTTTTATGAGCATTTACAAAAGTTCTAGATTGTGAATTTTTATAAATCGAGAAATTATACAAGACTGCATATTGAATTAACATAAAAACTTGCTTCTAATGATTTGAAGTCATTTCAACTATAATTTCAGCTCAAAGCAATAGATCTATATACCTATTAGTTAAATAGTTTTACTAATGTGGCTTATATGTGGCACAAGACCGTATATATGGATAACACACTAAATCATTAATAATTTTTACAAAAGGCAATTTATTAGCAAGTTACACAATGTCGAAATTGAATTTTAGATATTTGTTTTTATATATATATATATATATATATATATATATATATATATATATATATATATATATATATATGGAATGGATTATACAAATAATAACATAATGGGCTATTCCAAACGTAATGAATACTGCTTTTCAAAGGAAATGGGATTTTTATGTCTGAAGTCGGGCGACCGGCTGAAGTTGAATTCAAAAATAACTAATAAATATTAACGAGGCTACGCAGAAGGGTTCAAAATTCAATTTTTTCAATTTAAAATTTTTTAATTTTAATTTATATTGGGTTTAAAAAATATAAAATGTGTTTGATCCTTTTTTAAACCGGTCTTAAAAAACCACATGATGCACTGTTTTTTTCTTTTTTTTGACTAAATACTCTTAGTTTGAAGTCTGGATTGAGGTCTGTAAGAAGTTTAAAAAAACAGTCAAAGCGAGCGAGTCAGTCAGTCGAGTTTAATTCCGAAACAGAGTCGCGTCCCAAATTAAAAAAAACCTGATTGTTCGTTTTAAAAAACTTTTTTAATGTCTGTATATATTCCTCCGATTTAATATATATTAATCAATTATAATACGTGTTCGAGTTCTTTATTGGTTATATATATATAATGAATATATATATATATATATATATATATATATATATATATATATATATATATATATATAGTTTATGCAAACTTAGGTAATCCGTATGGGTAGACCTGAGGGAGGATGATATATAGAGAGCTCAATGTAAAATTCAGAGCAGATATGTTTGAATAAAAAACAGACCACGTTAAGATTCCATGTAATAAGTTATTTCACCATAACCCCTTTAACAGGGTTCTGGATCATCAGACTTTACTTCCAAAAGCTGAAATGAAAATGAAAAGAAATTCACACGTTTTTTACGGACCTCATCAAGTATACGTAAAATTAACGAAGTGAGGAAGTGAGGGGGAGAGAGGATATGAGTGTGTCATATGTATCATTTCAGTTTCCTATTTTTAACCCCAGTGTGTCAGCTAGATCTTGCTCAAATTTAACGCGTATCGTCTCTAGATATAAGACCGGCTAAAGGGGAAGAAGACATTACAACAACCCCAATCAATTACACGACAGGTTTCATTCAAATTCTTAGACGCTGTTAATTCGCGTTATTTTAACGTGCATATTTGGGAGGTTAAAGGTATATATATATATATATATATATATATATATATATATATATATATATATATATATATATATATATATATCAAAAGTTGACTTTCATTAGTACAAGTAACATTAAAGAAAATACAGTAATTTAAAGATCCTGTGTAGTATCATGATGTAGTAACATATGTCAGAATCAATGAATGAATTTTAATGAGCAAACTTTTTAGACTTCAAACGTTACATTTTTCTTCCCCAGATCAACAAATATCGTGTATGTTATCCTTATTTTAAAATATATATATATTTCAAACACTATTTTTATCGTTTCTATCTCATGAATTCCATGTGAACTTATGTCGAATAACAAAAAATAACGAGACATTTTAATATATTTCGCGCCGACAAAGTGTCACATTTGAAAGTTCTCAGACAGGCGGTTACACAGTGTTTTGAGGAAACATTAATGTTTTTAATTTCTGTTTCTACAATTTTTTCAAATTTAATTTTCGATTTCGCGCTCTTGGTTTTATCGGATAGAGTGTTTATCCACTTGTTAGAAATAGTAAAATGAATAAAATTCGCTAAGCTAATGCACAAAACAAATTGTAAATGCTTCATTACAAAATATCATTTTAAAAAAAATATATGGTGTTAAAATTAGACAATTACAAAGAATTCTATCGTTTTGTTTTTTTTTTTAAATTTTACTGAATTTCACTCAAAAGAAGTCTGGAGATGCTTTTAAGTTAGATGGTTACAGATGAAATAGTAATCAGGTATTATATACATTATAAATGTAAAGATATATTTAGATTTGATATTTGCTCAAACATCAACACATACGTGACTGAGTTTTTTTTTATGTCGAAATCCATTAAGTATGTATTCTCTACTCATGGGAAGCAACTGATTGACGTCAGTATCTTTATTTCCGATTTATTGTGTTTTTTTCAAGATGTGTCAACCCAAAACTTGTTAGAGTGTTTTTGAAGAGCGAAACATTAACAAAAACATCTTTAACAAAATTAAGCATCCAACTGATTTTCACGTATGCCATTTTACATAATGCGTCCGGCTATTTCATATCAATTATTTATCACCTTCAGTTTCACATGGGCTGTCTTTTTTTTATTTTTTAAAGGCTCTGTTGTTTATTATAGAGATGGTGTATAAAAAAGCCAGGTAACGATGGAGTTTCTTTTAGATTTGTTAAGCTTGAATTAGATTGTGTCATAATCAAAAGCCTGTAACAGAAGTTTTATTTTAATCGCACAATATGTCCGACAAGGCTTGTTTAAAGTATTCGTGATAGTAAAGTGTGGACTGACATTTTACTATGGCAAAAATCACAACAACATATAAAACCTTGTATAAACTAATAATAATAAGGTAGATAACACATATCCTGAATTGTGTCAGAAATACACAACAACAAGAAGTATTTAAAATAAACAAAATAAATATTTATAAATGTAAAAGACAATAGGAAAACTGTTATATTTGCCGACGCGTTTCGTCTGATGTGGACTTTTTCAAGGCGAAACGAAATTAATTTATTAAACAAAGTAACTAATAATAACAAAACAAAATGTCCTTAGCAAATGTAAGAATTTAGGGAACGCTATTTTCATACTGTTAACTAAAACTACGTCAATTACTGTCACTTATGGAGATATCGGTTTTATTGTTGTGTTGACGGATTCAACCATTTTCTTTTGATTTCTTGATACTGTTCTGTGTGTTTGGTTGGGAGAGAAATAATTCTGTTAAGAAAGGTGAAATAGCGAAAAAGAGTTGACGTAGATTAATATTTGGTAATTGCAATTATTATTCAAAATAAATATTATCAATCGACATTTTATCGACTCGTTGTGCAATAATAAACTAGGATATGTAGAAATGTAGACGTCGGTGTAATTAATAAATAGTTAATTCAAATTATCTTGGTTGATGTCTTTTATCTCTGGATCAAAAAACATTTCACACCCGTCCGGGAGCAGACGAGACAAGACAGTGGGAGAATACAACATAGACTCAATTTGACCTCGTCAACAAAGAAAAATACCCCAAGCAAAGGAAAGAGAAGATATACAACAGCAGTAAATGGTTTTTCCAGTAGAGATGTGGACTTTCCTTCTAAAGTTTGGAGTATTGCGATACATCAACATCATGATAATGTTGTTATTTTCATTTAAAATTCGATGTGCTGTTGTTGTTGTCTTTTGTTGTTGTCTTTTGTTGTTGTCTTTTGTTGTTGTTGTTCTTGTTCTTTTATTGCTCTTGTTGAAATGCCTCAAATGGTGTGGTTTCCGTCCTTTTGTACGTATTTTTCTGATTCTGCAGCGTCAGTGCACAAGTTTCGAAACTGAAATTGAAATAGTACAGGCTTCATTCACCTCGAACATGTTTTAGCCATTGACCTGAGAATGCGGTTGTTGTCTTTTGAACTGGAGTACATACCGATTCCTTGATTCCTGTTTAGGATTGGATTTCCAGTTCCTTTTTCTAAAGTTTCATCCGCCCAGTAACCATCTACATCTTCGTGGCATCATCGCCTTAATTGGGGCGCAATAATTAAAAACATATTCGCAGGGTATAGTCCAGAAAAAGATTAAATAATTTGGTTCATTCATTTCGTCTTTCTCATACTCCATGATCAGGCTGGGATATATTTCTGTATTGGGTTACGCGCTATACAGTAGTATTTGTGAAATGTTATATTTACTCTATCAGATGTACACATTAAAATAGAGTTCAACCTTAGCAGTCGTAACTTAATGGATGTGAATAGGAATTCTCTATTGATGTAGGAGGTATATAATTCTCTTTTGGAGATGTATGCATTTTTCTGGAGTGAATTTATGCCATGATTCACCACTTACAAGAATAAAAACAACATGTATTATTAGTAGTACATAATACGAAATCATGCTCCATACTTGATTTTTTTAATCCAGGCGAACACGAATAAGAAAACAAATGGGGTTTGAGATAGAACTGAAGAATCTGTAGAAATTAAAGGTAACATTCATGCGTGTCTGGGTGTTAGGAACTGGAAAGTCTTAGACAATGACGAGACGGACTGAAATTCAGTGGAAATTTGAATGCATACATTGGAAAGCACTAATGAAAGACGTTACAGTTCTGACAAGAATACAAGAATTATGTTCCGGCTACGTGATAAAAAATAAATATGGAATTAATTTATTGTCACGCAAAGAGATTATGCTTTAGCAACAATATATTTTGCGTGATATTTTTTTTTCATTAGTCTAAAGAAACAGAGATAGCTATCTGTCTATCTGTTGGATAATAGAGCATCGAAATAGAAAATCATACTAGGTGATGCATTTTGCAAATTACAACGACTTTGTCAGATTAAAATAAAATTCTTGTTGCTAGGATTATATATATATATATATTATGAAATGAACAAAGTCCGACAATTATGTAGTTTATGCATTCTTTTTTTTATATAGATACAAGTATTTAAGTAAATGCTCTGTTTATAATAAACAGTATTAACAACATTTACCGGCCTGTTTGTCAAAGAAATTGCCACAGAAAACATGCATCCTCCGACAGGAATCGAACCTGTATCCTATATGCAACCGTTATATAGCCTGGTGTGCCTTAACCGTTTGGGCCACAGAGAAGTGTTCGGCTAGCCAGGTCGATTTTACTGTTTTTAAGAACAATTCTCAATGATTTTTCTCTCATTTATTCATATCTGCTCAATGCGTATCCAAATGTAAACAAATGACGTCACACATTATGAAATGTACAAAGTCCGATAATTATTTTAAGTCATTTTTATGATTATAAATTCTTTTTTTTTATAGATACAAATATTTAAGTAAATGCTCTGTTTATAATAAACAGTATTAACAACATTTACCGGCCTGAATGTCCGAGAAATTGGTATAGAAAGTATGCGTTAATCCCGATCCTATATATATATATATATATATATATATATATATATATATATATATATATATATATATATACGGAAACGTCATTAAAAAAAAAAAGAATGTATAAAACATATAAAATATATCAATATATATATATATATATATATATATATATATATATATATATATATAGTTAGTTGGTAGGGGGCTGATATAAACGAAAACATCGTTGGTAATTATGTACATCGAGGGAATGCGGATGATGTAGAAAGTATCCCTTTCTGAGTCTACGGAATATTTGTTAAGAAAGGCAACATTTTCGAAGAACAGAGACCTAATGCAGATTTACCGAGGTAGTCAGTCTTGCTATATCTATCTATCTATCTATCTATCTATCTATCTATCTATCTATCTATCTATCAGTTATGTTATATCTATCTGTCGCAATCCTGTTATATCTATCAAAATAATGTCATATCTATCTATCTATCTATCTATCTATCTATCTATCTATCTATCTATCTATCTATCACAGTCTTGTTATATCTATCTATCTATCTATCTATCTATCTATCAACAATTTTAACAATAATATATATATATATATATATATATATATATATATATATATATATATATATATATGACAATATTTTCATATTTATATAACTATATTTCAATAGATCAAGGTCAATCATTCATGTGTGCTTACAGTACTCCTTTATGCTTTCGAGACTTAGGTGGGGTACCGCAGACAAATGAAAAGACTTGAGAGATTCCACTAGTACTGCTTATGTCATATCCTTGGCATTGCCTAGCAAATGTTTATTAGTGATGTACTGGTGCTAGAGAGAAGCGTCTGTGATATTCACGACTTCTTGATATTAAAACATCAACTTCGCCGGGCAGGTCACACAGTCAAAATGGTTGAAAGCCACATTCCATAGCAATTGATTATTCTGAGGCCCTAACAGGGAAGAGAAATGCTGTCTAACCAAAGATGCGCTTTAAGGACTGCATCATGCGTGCGCTGAAGAAATGCAGCATTCCTTGTGAGCACTAGTAAGAATGTGTATCTGATTAATGTATTAATATGTATTAATAACCGTACTCCGCCACTAGTTGGCAACCACCATCTATCCGTCATAGTCTTATCACATCTATCTTTCTATCACAGACTTCACATATCTATCTATCTATCTATCTATCTATCTATCTATATATATATATATATATATATATATATATATATATATACAATATTTTCATATTTATATACTTCTATCTATCACTCAATCACAGTCTTGTTTTAAATATCTATCGATTGATTTATCACAATCTTCTTATATGTATCTATCGATCACTATCTTGTCGTATCTATCATTCCATCGCAGTCTTAAAATATTTAACTCATTTTCTCATATATATATATCTGTCTCTCTCTATATATATATCTGTCTGTCTCTCCTCTCTCTCTCTCTCTCTCTCTCTATATATATATATATATATATATATATATATATATATATATATATATACACCTTGTCTGGTTGAATTGGATTTCTCTGTATCCTTTAAAATCCAGCAATTTTAAAAGTTACTCCAAAATTCGCTTGAGGATAAAATGGAACTAATGTCTTTAATTTAATTACCGGAGCTTTCAGCTGCTATTTTTGAAACATGGTTAGAACTGTGTAACGAAAAAAAAACATATAATATTAATGCTCTGTAAATTTATATTGAGCACTATTCTGTAAAAATAAAAAATGTCTATAAGAACGCCGGATTATATATCTTACTGTTATATATATATATATATATATATATATATATATATATATATATATATATATATATAAAGACTTCTCATATCTATCTGTGTATCTATTTTATCACATTCTTATCATATGTATGTATGTATTTATATATGTATATATGCATCTATCTATCTATCTAAATATCTGTTCCTCTGTCACAGTCTTGACACATCTATCTATCTATCTATCTATCTATCTATCTATCTATCTATCTATCTATCTATCTATCTATCTATCACAGTCTTCATATACCTATCTATCGATTGATCAATCTATAGAAATCTTGTCATATCTATCTATCTATCTATCTATCTATCTATCTATCTATCTATCTCTGTTTTGTCATATCTAACATTTTTCATATATGTCTGCATATCTATCAAAATCTTCTTATATCTATGTATCTCTTTATCACAGGCTTGTCAAATGTATGTATGTATGGATGGATGGATGTATTTCTCTGTCTATCTATCTGTCACAGTATTGTCACATCTATCTATCTATCTATCTATCTATCTATCTATCTATCTATCTATCTATCTATCTATCTGTCACAGACTTCACATATCTGTCTATCACAGACTTCACATATCTCTCTAGCTAGCTAGCTATCACTGTCTTCACATATGTATCTCGGTTTTGTCATATCTATATAATTTCATAGCCGTTTTTCTATTTTTATGTTTTTATATCTATCTATATATTTATCTATCACAATCTTTTCATATCTATCTATCAATCTATCTATCTGTCTGTCTGTCTCTGTGCTTGTGTACATGTGATTTTGAGTCACACTGTCACGCATTTGTTTAGACATTAATATGTATGCTTATGTTTGAACACTTTCGTAATTAGATGATGAAAAACTAGTGACATTCGTTGGAATTTCTGAACAAAAACAAGTCTTGTAATAAATATATTTTGTTTTATTCATCTTCATAATTACTTATATAGCGAGTCTCTAGTTTCGAATATGACGTTCCCTCAATGTAAACTTTTGAAAAATAAAAGGACACAAATTAGACGCATATAAAGAATATGCTAAAATGAACATTTTGAAAGAGAATATTATCATCTGTATAAAAAAGATACAATAAGTTTAATTCAGATACTAGATGCGACCTTCTAAAATTGGAAAGCTTATTACTCATGGAAACCAGACTCTCATTGAACTAAAGTGTTTGGGAGAAACAAAATATGAAAACAGACGCGATAGAGTAGGAATAATGATTTATGCAAATAGCTGTGTTCGACTAGACAAAATTATCTCATAAGGAAGAAACTAAGAAACTAGAAAATAAAACTAAATAATATTTAATCTAAAGGCTATATCGTCGTTGTTCAATCCCCGAAATTAGGCTACGTTGAGTTCGGTCAGAATCGCTTGGGAATAAAAGTTACTGTCAGTTTGGATGTACGTGTGGTGTGATGAATAACAGTTTTGTATGAGAAGTCGAAGAACTGCAATCGAGTTCGCTATATTCACCCACGAACAAATACCCTTGAGAAAGCTATAAATACATCTCTCCTCCACCTTAGCTATGGGTGAATTATCAGGACAGATTTGGTAGTATGGCCTTGGTTGGCCATCAGTCTAGAGTAGAAAGTAATAAGAGAATACTTCGACCTGAATCAAAAAGAAATATGGTCGTCTAAGTGTGTCATAGCTGATCATAAAAACAGGTGTCAAATCAGGGCCTTAGTTGAATAGACCATTTCTCCCCGTGAATGGCAAATATAGTCAGATATGGGGAAGAGTTGCCCCCAACAATTGACCTGCTCAGGTTGATAATAAACAGAAATAACATCTATAACAACCAAAACTAGCCGTCCTGGGTATGACAATAAACTACATATGTGTCCTTGGTAAGACGATAAAATACGTCCAGCAGCAAGGTCTCTGATCGGGGGTTTTTGAAGAA
Source organism: Acanthosepion pharaonis (assembly GCA_903632075.3). Lineage (NCBI taxonomy): Eukaryota > Metazoa > Mollusca > Cephalopoda > Sepiida > Sepiidae > Acanthosepion > Acanthosepion pharaonis. The sequence goes on from CAHIKZ030002806.1 coordinate 116,095, forward strand.
CGTGGAAACACCTCTTAATTGCTGGTGTCCTCAAGTTCACCCTGACCCGGGATGGTAGCACCTGCTATGGTCCCAATTATGGGTAAAAAGTTTACCTCCAAACTTGGATGAAAACACTATGAAAGTGTAAATATAGACTTTAATAACAGAAGTACTTTATAAAAAATATTATACCAATATATGCTTGAAGAAAAAATATTACCAGCAATACAATTATGAAAAAAAAAAAATTACCAGCTATATATTTTCGGAAAAGAAATCTTGTCGGCATTAGATAAACCATTGAGGTTGATATGCTGTAAAACAAAACAAACAAAAAACAAACCAGCAATAAGATTTTATGAAAAAAATATTACTAGGAATACATTTTTTTAAAAATATTACAAATAATATATTTTGGGGAAAATAATATTGCCAGCAATACATTTTTGAAAAAGTAATTACTAGCTATACATTTTTGTAAAAAAGAAATTAAGAGCTATACATTTTAAAAAAATATTAACAGCTATACATTTATTTAAAAAAAAAAATTACCAGAAATATTTGTTTTGAAGCAAAAATATTACCAGCAATAAAAATTGTTGGCATTAAATATCCATTTGGTTGATATGCAGTAAAACAAAGCAAACATTTAAATCTCTAAACCAAACCTAGAATAATCATGCCAAAGAATTGACAAAAATCTCTATCTATAAAAGGCAGGATGTGTGTGTGTGTGTGTGTGTGTGTGTGTGTGTGTGTGTGTGTGTGTGTGTGTGTGTGTGTGTGTGTGTGTGTTTGAATGCGTGTGTGTGTGTGTGTGTGTTTGTGTGTGTGTGTGTGTGTGTTTGTGTGTGTGTGTGTGTGTGTGTGCACTATGCTACAATTTTCGACGGATTTGCACCAAAATTTACATGCACATGCTCCAAGTTATGGGAAGAACAAGACCGAGTTTGCATTTCCCAACTCCCATCGATAGTGGAAATAATAGATTATTTCATGCGTCTACGGCAATTTTCATGTAGTTTGCGGCCCTTTTCTAGAGTAGAGATAGAGAGGCCAGAGTGAGAGCCTATAGCTGGCTGCCAGGACTAGGCAGGAAGATTCTACTGGACAGCGTGAGAGCCAACAGCTGACTGACACGAATGTTAACTAGCATGCTAGGATGCAAAAAAATCGATAGCTGCATTCATCACAAGTGGGAAAAATTTAAATCTGCATGACACTTTATTCTAATTGGCTAATACGCTTGCTTAAACTCAACATTGATTCTGATTCCACTGAACTGGGTTGGGTGTGAAAAAGTATTTTTTGTTAACTTTCTTTTTTCATTCAGTCTTTCCAGTTACGATTCCTTTTTTAAAGCTGATCGTTTCGTGTTCATTTTGTTTAGTTCTTTTTTCGTAACAGATTTAATGTTTAGTAAAGTGCTTAGAAAAAATTCGCAGTGTGAGATAGGCAAGAAGTAAGGCATGTAGCAACATCAGCATGGCAAAGGGCACTCCTTTAAAGGCAAGGAAAGGCAAAAGTATTTTATGTCAATTTATAGCGATTGCTGTATCAGTTGTACGATTTTTGAATCAAGGACGGGCAACGCCTGGTCATGCTGCTAGTGCTATATAATATTTATAGTAAAACGGTAAAACATTTCATTATCATGTCGGGTTGAGGTCCAGCAGGCATTAAATATAATGCGGTAAACCTAAATCACTGATTTCCGTCGCAACGGTGACGTACGATTTGGTTGAATATGTATTACTGTCATCTAGTGGTTATGATTTCAATCCCGGGAATAGTTATTTTTTTTAACTTCTCACCTCTGGAATACTATACCGGTTTCTTGCTTGTACCAGGCCTATAATCTTCAAAAATTTAAATGCGACTCCACTCGCTATCTTATGCCTTTTTGGAAACTGTTCTTTTCTTTTCCTTTATACTCACTAATGATTACTCTTCCAATCACAGTAATTCCTTGCATCTTTGTCGTATCTATGCTTTCCCTGCACTGAAATGATTAAAAAGAAGCAGGCTCGGATTGAGGAATCGGAGAGCCGCGTTCGAATTCCAGTCGAATCCATTACATTCACTTACTTGCTAATACCGTTAGGAAAGGTATGAATCCTTTTCTTCTCCCGCGAGCTATGGGTAAATAGCACTTCAGGCTGGGTTCTATATCCTTGCATGGAAACCGGTCTACCGCAGAAAGAAATGGCAACCTACTGCGGGAAAAAAATCTGCATCGTCAGTCATTTATCGAAAGATACATGATCGCTTAATCGCGGGTCAAGCATGGTAAATAACTGACGGACTGAGACACTGATTCAGTAGAAATGAACAATAAATAGCATCACAGGAACAAAATAATACAACAAACAACAGAATTACCTGTATCAGTGTTGTAGAGTAGTTTTCACAGTGCAGGCTTGTATTTCACTAAGCCTGTCCTAAAAGAGTCCGACGTACAAAAATTTAGGAACTTGCAATAAGAGTTAATGACGCAGCAATCTAGTTGTGATGGTTGATACTTCAATGTCCGACATCGACTGACTCACTCAACACCACTCAGCCCAACTGTCGCCCGCTACTATTACTATTACTTATTATGGTCGGGAGAGTCTATTAATAATAGAATAGGTATGTCAGGTATAACAATCAGCCAAACAATTGAGTCCTGAAATGTCCATAGTGTAATTAGCCGAAACCTGGTACCTATAATAACATAGTTACAAATACAAAAAAAATGCAAAACCAAGAAATTGCAAACATATTTAAAATATCCCTTGGCTGACCCAGGTAATCATCGCTTTTTATTGCCTGTAGCCGTTTGTTCCCTTATAATCCCCCCACCCAAGTCTTTATTTAGTCATACATTTTAATAAGCTCGTTAGGTGGATATACATTTTGGGCGTGGTGCCAATCAAACTATATCGTGGAACAATCTGATTAGAGAAACCTCGCCAAAAGTCATTAAATACTAGGAGGGACCAGAATGATGGCAATATATAAATTATTGTAATTGTGTATTTAATTGTCTGATCTAAAAAATAAAAAAAAAAACTTCCAAAAATATTCATCTAAACTCATATATCATTAAGGAATTTCAAGCAAACAAAACAGAGACGGATTACTATCAAAGGAAAATAATTAAGACAGTTGAAAAAAAGAACTAGGGCTAAGTGAACTTCCATATTAACTATCTAATCAAACGACATGTACTTGATGAAGCATTATGATAACAACAACAAATATTATGGCAATACTCATCATGTAAATAATATAAATAATTATATCTTCTCATCCCATAAATTCACCGTCCTGGGTATGACGATAAAGTACATCCGCGTCCTGGGTAAGACGATAAACTACGTCCAACAGCAAGGCCTCTGATCGAGAGGTTTTGAGGAGCGTGCAACCACTTCTTAATTACTGGTGTTCCCCGGTCAACCCTTACCCTGGGTAGTAGCACCTGTTAGGGTCCCCGCTATGGGCAAATAGTTAACCACGAAACTGAGGTAAAAAAACATTATAAAAGTGTAAAAATAAGTTTTAATACCAGAAATACTTTGTAAAAAATAATTAGCAGAAATACATTTTTGAAGAAAAACTATTACCAGCATTATATTTCTGACAAAAAAGCTATTACCAGCAATATATTTTTGAAAATAAATATCACCAGCAATATATTTTTGATAAAAATATTACCAGCAATACATTTTTGGAAAAAAAAATATTACCAGCAATACATCATTTAAAATAATATTACCAGCTATACATTTTTGAGGAAAAATATTACCAGAAACAGATTTTTGACAAAACAAAAAAAGTTCTCTGCATTAAATAAACCACTGAGGTCGATATGCCGTAAAACAAAATAAACCAAACCAATATAATCCAAAAATACATATTCTATTCATATAGATCTATCCTAAAAATTTTGTCGGCATTAAATAACCTATTCAGGTTGATATGCCGTAAAACAAAATAAACCAAACCAATCTAAACCAAAGAATACATATTCTATTCATATGAATCTATCCTAAAAAATTTGTCGCCATTAAATAAGCCATTGAGGTTGATATGCCGTAAAACAAAATAAACCAAACCAATCTAAACCAAAGAATACATATTCTATTCAGATGAATCTATCCAAAAAATTTTGTCGGCATTAAATAACCCATTGAGGTTGATATGCCGTTAAACAAAATAAACCAAACCAATCTAAACCAAAGAATACATATTTTATTCATACGAATTTATCCTAAAAGTGTTCTCGGATTTAAATAACCCATTGATGTTGATATGCCGCAAAACAAAATAAACCAAACCAATCTAAACCATAGAATACATATTCTATTCATATGAATCTATCGCAAAAATGTTGTCGGCATTAAATAACCCATTGAGGTTGATATGCCGTAAAACACAACAAAGCAAACAAATCAAACCCATTCCGATATTTATTATAGGTTATTGACAAGCAGACTTTTAAAAGACCTTGTTTATGTTATACTACAACTCGCATAAATTCTGGAATTTTACTCAATCCAAAAGTTGCAGCGACTGATCAAGATACAGGAATTCCCGAGTATCTTATCTGATCTTCTGAGAAAAATAAAACCTAATTTCCCTGCTCCCAAGATAAAAACTGATATCACTAATCGTGTTGAAAATACAACTTCTCTGGTTTTATTTTTTTCTTCCAACTCCTTATCGACTAAACTTAGTTTTGCCAAACAAGAGCTACAAAATTTAATGAACCTCGGTATAATTCTTCCTTCAACAAGAAACTGGTCTTTGTCTTTACAAACAGTACCAGCCCACAAAAAAATCTTCTTTCATGGAAAGTTCACGGTGATTATCACAGTTTAAATTCGGTACAGTTCTGTACTCCAAGTGGTTTTGCTACACCAGCAATATCCTTAGAGCCAATGTGTCATAGAGGAATAAAGTGTCGCTGCTGACACCTGGGCTTGAACACGGATCGACGGAGAGTAAGCATAACCGACCTCATCTTGAAATAATTTATAATTTTTACGTAGTATTTCGTTCTTTATCTTTCTTCTTAAATATTTGTTAAGTCTTTTGTATTTCATTTATTAAAACTTCTGTGTGCTTATTTTTATTTAATTTTTCCTGTTTTTTTTCTTAATTTTATTTTCGTGTTTCGTTCGTTTTGGGTCACCTTTTTTAACGGCGGCCATATTGTTTTGTATAATTTGTTATTTTTTTAAGTATTTCTTGTCTCATATTTATTTTATTAGCACATTACTTTATTTTTGTATTATATAAAATAAGAGTGACTCATCACGTAAGCGATTTTTTTGCGTGTATTTCCTTATTTGTGATTTGTCTTTGTAGAAGCATTATGATAACAACAGGAAATATGAGGACAGTAGTAAGCATGTAAATAATATAAATAATTATATCTTCTCATCCCATAAATTCACCGTCCTGGGTATGACGATAAAGTACATCCGCTTCCTGGGTAAGACGATAAACCACGTCCAACAGCAAGGCCGTTTGTTTAATTTTTCGTTTCTTGTTCTATATTCAACTCTATTTTTTCTCGTCCGTTTTTTGCGTAAGTTTTGCACGTCTAACTGCTTTTGTGTTATCATTTTGTCTAGTTGAATCCGTTTTGATTCTGATTTATTCGTATTCATCTTTCTTTTATTTGTATTTTAATTTTCTGTTTCCGTTTTACGTAAAAAAAAGAAGTTTGTTTTAAAAGGATAAAAAATGGGAGCCAAAATATTGGTTAAATATCTATTCGGAACCACGAAAAAGTCTCTCCCTATAAGTAACCTGTAAATGTGCAAGATAAGGAATTAGTGATGGATGCCAAAAAGGGACAAAATTTGAAATTTATCGGCGAAAATTACGATTCTACCAAAATATGGTGGCCAAAAAGGCCAAAATTTAAAAAAGTCAAAAAGCTAACAGCAACTTAAATATAGTCGGAAATGTAGAAGTCAGAGAGACGCCCTCTTGCTGCATGTCCACTCTGAAATGCAAAATCAACATCACGGACTTCCTGAAGAAAGCCAAGAGCTACGCACATATGGTCACAGCAGATGGACTCTTGACAAATCCCGAAGAACTACAGAAAGTTGAAAAAACAATTATGCCAGTCTTTGTAGTCGACAAACATTCGCGCAAATTTTGTCGATCTACAAATGACGCTGTCATTAAAGCGTTGACATCCCTGCGTTTAAACCACAGAGAATCATCAGAGGAAAAACATTTTTTCTTTGTTTTTTTTATGTGGAACATACTGTTACCCACGCCTACCTACTGCGAAGCCATCAGCAGTCAAGACCTAATTACAAAAGACTTAAGCGTAAAACAAATGTTTCAGTATATGAGGTTCCTCCTCAGATTGTCAATGAATCACTTATCTGTGCCAATTTGGACAAATATTCAGTACTTCCTCTGACGATCTGACCGGGGGATGGAGCCTCAAGGTAATGATCGATCGTAAGGCCTTCGTCTCCATAGCCAACCGTGTACATGGAGAGGGCCAGAAAATGTCTATCTTCGTCAAAGGCCGAAGACCAACTTGATGGAAGTGCGGAGAGAATGGTCACCTCTCCTCTTCTTGCGCAGAGAATAAGGCCTCTGGAATCGTGGCCCCCGACGACCCAAATCCCCCTCTGGCTGAGTCTGTTGTTTCCATCTCGCTTATAATGGGCATGCCAGGAGCTGGGACTGATGTGGTTACACCGCCGGTTGGGTCCGTCACACGCCTGCTATTCTTCGAAAAGCTTTTGCACGCCTCTTGTGCGGTTGCGGTGAAGGAATAGGGTTGTTGGTACGGCTAGAGGGAAGCTCCGGGCATCGTGTCCTCGTCCCATAGAAATTCCTACGGCAAAAAGTTGCGAACAATCCTACTCCCTCTACCAGTTTTAAGGGCGACTCTTTTGGACAGGCCTCGGCAAGAGCAACTGAAATTTGAGCCATTTTTTGAAATGAAAGAAAAATTACAACAATTAAAAAACGTCCTTACACAGCAAAGTCGCCAGCCTAGAAAACTAATAGATCTTTCTTCGGCACCATCATCTCCATTTAAATAGATAATTTGGCCCAGCCTCCTATGACAAATTTGGCCCACCTCTTCCAGAAATAACTACCCGTAAGAATTGGAAAAACAAAAATTAGCTAAAAAAGCCTATTAATTGCCATACTCTGATTAATAATGAACCCCGTCCAATCTCAATTTAGCTCCCCACAAAAATCGCAAAAGCGAAAAAGACAGAGAAGTGCGTCAATGGACGCGAAAGGAAAAATTAGCTACACAGTCACTAACTTTCCAAAACTTAAAGCATCTAATAAAATTTAAAAAGTCAATAATTTAGATGTTGAAAATCCTACAAACATAACTAGCGCTAAAAGGATCTTAAATGAGGTGAGCACTGGTGTTTCTGCCCAACAGATTTGGTCAATGATACAACAGGCGAATCAAATCTTTGGTATATTTCAACCATTATCGTGTTTTGACAACGACAATGTCAGAAAATGAAATCAATTTCGTTCAGGGAGGCTCCCGCTTTTCGATCATCCCTCCCTGTATAGAGCTTTTAAACTTACGTTCCACTTGGACATTGGCGATCTCTCTCCTGATGGCACCATCAAGATTGAAATGGGCACAGGATCATTGGGAGAGGCCGTCGGTGTTCTAACCCCGGCAATATTCAATGCAGGAGAGTAACTCTAATCGGTTCCATTATGTCTCTCTGGTTAGCTACTAGGAATGTTCAGTGTCTGAGATTCGGTGTCTCCTATGGAGAGAATCTCTCGTGATCTTCAGCATCTCTGGGTGAATATATCTTGTGCTAAGGAGACCCGGTTCTCTTCTCGCGATTACGAAGGCATTCTGTGAGGGGAGTTTCCCCCTTTATTCAGCAGGTTTTGATAGACGCTCAAGAGGTGTCTCCTGACTGCTGAAAGCTGGGTGTGCTCTTGTTTTCGTAGACCCGGCGGGTAGACTTGTACGTGTACTGGATGTAACCATAAAATATAAGGATCTTCATCTCATTGGTGATTATGTGCCCAATGGCCATTCTGAGCGGCCTGTTTTGTTTCGGCGGATCGAGCCGTTTTTGACGACATATCGTCGGATAGTTTTAGCGGAGGATTGGAATGTTGTCCTTTTAAGGATATCGATCGTATGAGGGGGTCAAACGATAAGGTTTTAACAACACAATATGAAACCATTTCGGGACTTTATCGATAAGTTTGATCTTGTAACGGAAAGAACAACCTCGGGAGTTAGTATGGACTTGGACTGATAAGTGCGGCACGGCTCGGCTGCCGAAGTGCATTCTAGTTGCCTCGACAGAGTCTTTGTCAGGAGAGTCGATATACGTATAAAGTTCATGTATAAAGTTTCCATTACATAGTTTATTCGGATCATAGGCTCATCTGGGTCCGTGTAAACTTAGATAAGCCTAAGGTTAGTGTTGAAACTTGACTAATGCTGGAATAATAATACAACAAAAAATGTACTTAGAACAAAATGTATTGAAACAAGGAAGTGTACACAATATTTACATTTAGTCTTTTGTATATTCTTGGGAAGACCGTTCCTGGAGAATGTGTTGACTTAGTCGCAGTCGGGCAGAGTCTCTGGATTGAATCTCTTGATTCTCTCCCCTCGTCTTCCCGGTACCAACCATATTTATATGGTCGGTACTCCACTATGCAAATTAGGTGGATCCTACAACACAACATGGTTTTAATCTGGAAAAAAAATCATCATTATTTGCTAGCAAAAAAAAAAAAAAAATGATGAAACAATACAGGGACTAATATACTGTTATCTAATGTGATAATTTAAACCCGAGTTAGAATATGACATTTTATATTAAAAGTCGTCATTTCAAATATATGAAAAATATATATGCACGTCAAAAGTTTAGTAGAAATAATATCTGCGTGATTGTGATATTTATTTTTATAAGAATAAAGTGTCGGCCTAAACTTATTGAGGAAGAACATATCTGGTAAGGGGCTATGGTAAAAAGTATGTTTTTTTTGAGGCGACGAATATCGCAGCAGAATAAAGTAAACGACATGACATAAAAAAGGAAAGGCGTGTCGTCCAATTCGGATTTTTACTTCAAGTCTATCCTATACTATACAAAACCGCTATTTCATCATTATCCCTATGAGCCCTGCTCGAACCACTATTATCTACTCAATTCACTGTACTATTATTCTATTCTTATCAGAATATAGATCACTATTCGAGCGAGTATTATCGAATTCATACTATTAGAGCAATGTTATTCGAGGGCTTATTGGCACCTGTATTGTTCAGTAATAAACTATAGTTGTATCTGCGATTACTCAAAAGTTCTAAACAACCAGTATTATGAAAGTGACAAAGAGTAGGGGATGACATCTCAAAATTGGCAACCGATGTTCGTTGACATCTCAAAGACTGGCTTGTGGAAAAGTTTTTTTTAAACTGAACCAATAATGGCAAAGTCAGAAAAAAAAGAATTTTGTGCGGTATAGACCAAAATATATAGAATTCGAAAAATTTTTATTTGATCTAAATTTTGTAAAGATAAAGAAAAAAAAAACACTGAAAAACTGTTCCTGGAATATGTCTTTGAAGGGAAAAATCAGGGGCTAGGGATTAATCCGTCTATGAAATATAAATATATATATATATAAATGGTGATTCGAGGAATGTAAATACATATATATAAATATAGAATTTTCGAATCACAGATTATCGTGACATATATAAATATATATAAAAAATTATTTATATTTTTTTATATATTTCAATTGGAATTAGTTATATATATATATATATATATATATATATATATATATATATATATATATATATATATATATATATATATATATCTACGCGGGGTTATATATAATTCAAATACATAAAATATATAAAGGCATAGGAATTCAAAACAATATTTCTCCAATTTGACTGACAAGGCATAACTATATATAGAAATATATGTTCTTTTTATTTTAAATATATATAAATATGTTTCCAATTCAAACAGAATGAAATTTATGAAGAACATCATCCAATAATATATATAAATTTCAGATTCCATTAGTTCTGATAAGAGCTAGTCATTCACAATAAAGTTAATTTTATCTTAAACAATGAAATCTTTAAATTTCTAAAAAAGGTAAATTTAGAGGTATACAAATTTTTTGGCCTATTCATTTATTTAGTTTTCATGTATTTTTATAATATATAAAATATTATTTTTTTTCATAATTACTTATATAAATATATATATAATTAGAAATTAACATTCGGAATAAAAATATAAATATATATAAAGCATCCTTTTAAATCAATTCATATTTGGTATATAAACTTAGTTTGCGATTATAATATTTTTATATAATCCGAAATATATATATATGAATAACATGTCAATATATATATATATATATATATAAATATATATATATATATATATATATATATATATATATATATGGAGAAAACAATAAAAATATATTATATTTATTTAACGTGTTCCGTCATTCGATTTTATAAAAGCAATATATATAAATAAAAAATATAAATATTATGTAGTTATATATATTTCAAAATATTGATAAAAAGTGTTTGTAATGACCTATTTGGGGATATTATTAACTATTTTGAATATTTTGTTTGAAAAAAAATTTGTTTTTATCTAATTTTTGTCTTTATGCTAAAAAACAGAGTTCTTATATGAGAAAAAAACAGTATTAACATCAAAACACGTTTACACACATTTTTATATATATATATATATATATATATATGTATATATATATATATATTTAAAGAAATATACTGACAAATATAATGTGAGTTCATTTAAAATGAAGAAATGTTTTTAAAAAAAAATCTAATTTTTAGAAATTTAATTGTTTATCTTCCTTCGAGAATGGTCCATCTTGAACTATAACTGCTATTGAACAAACAGAAAAAAAAAAATACTGTTGACATATTTGCTGAAATGTCCACATGTTTCAAATTGATAAATTCTTCAAAATTAGTCACTAAAGCATTGTGTTTTGATGAATCGAAGTTAGACGATTTTACATTCTATATACCTTTAAAAAGTCTTTTGAATAAAACGTCTCTCTTTTATATATATATTTATAATTTAAATTGATCGTTCAGTTTATAAAACAAGTTCTTCGATTGTTTCGGAAAATAACCAACAATTACTATTCTTAAAACGTTCAATCGCTAACAAATAGTAATCGCAATCAATAATTCCAAAAAAATTATAACTTAAGTATTGAAAGGATATTCCAATCACTCCAAAATTAAATTATTTAATTCTTTAGCGAGATAATTTTGATGAACTTCATTTTTTGATGATGTTGAAAATGAATAATTCAAAAAAAGTCCTACGAGGATTAATTAACGACCATTCACTGTAGAAAAGATCATTGTTACGTAAAAGCTAGAATAACTAATCAAAAACTTCATATAGACAGATTTAACACCGTGGAACAACAAATCCATATTATATATATATATATAGATATTTATAATATATAATATTCAAAAATAACATTACCAATTGCCTTAATAATTTGAAAAAGAGATGATAATCTTTACTATTAAAATTAAAAATTGCTAAATTTTCAATTATATTTATTTTCGATAGGCATTTAAAACTCAAAAATGCTTTTTGAAAAAATTAAAAAATAAATAACGAGAGAAATTAATTTCTTCATTCACGTTCGTTATTTGAACACTTTATTCTTATTATATCCGGTCAACAGCGTAATTTTTTTACAAAAATATATATTTAGTTTTTGTTGAAAACATTTTCGGGGATTTTAAATTTTCAATCCATAAAAATTTCAAATTTGCTTTATGTCTTGAAAAGCTTCTTTCCCAGACCACATTATTTTAGGATCAATATGGATAATTAGAAAAATGGTTTATATGAATTTTGTAAAAGAGAAGTCTAATATATTTATATATTTTGTAGATAAACACTTGAAAATCATGTGATCAAGAAAAATTTGAAATTTTACTATTTAATTTAAATGTGAACCCTCAGGGCGTTAAAAGCAATATATGAATAAAGCGATCCCAAATATATATATATATATAATATTATAAATGTTGTATATATACTTTAAAAATTTTCAAAATAATATGTCGTGAGATGTAAATTCCTTAAATATATATATTTTTTTTAAAAAAATTGGAATATCAACTTGTGCCGCCTTTATTGATTGAAATTAATAAATTATAAACCAAAAACACTATATGAAATGGCAATATTTATTTATATGTGTCCTGACATTGAGAATACACTGAAATATTAAGTTAATGAATATATATATATAAATATATATTTATATATATATATATATATAAAAAAATATATATTATATATATATGAGTGAATGTTAAAATCGATAGATATATATATTTTGTGTATGTAAAAATACAATATATTTAGTCATTCAATTAAGGTATGGTTAATGATTCAAATAAATCGAGAGATATTATGCTATATATATATTTATTGATTAGATATATATCAAACTATCTATTGAGAAAAGAATATTTAAAATTACTTAATTACATATATATATTTATTTTATATATAGAATAAAGATATATAAAAATATATATTTCAACTCAATATTATTTTATATATATATATAAATATCAAATATATATATATATATGTGAAGGTATTTTATATACATAGAACTGTACAAGGTGGTGTGTGTTTAGAGTTGGTGGTATATACATATTGATATAATATATATATAGAAAATATTTATAATTAGTATAATATAAATTAAATATTGATTGATTGATACGAAAAAATTAATAATTTGGAATTAACAGAAACACTAAAAATCTCAACATCAACAATATATATTTATAATATATCCCTGGGTATTTAAACATCACGATATACAAATATATATTATATATATATGTAAAAGAATGTTTATATATATATATATATGATTTATTTTATAAATATCAATAAAATATATTTAAGTATATTTTGTTTGTATGGTTGATGTTTATATATTTGTATGTTAGACTAAAATAATTTCATTGAAAATATTTGGGGTATATTTATGTATCTATATGTTACGTCGTTTATATATGTATTTTGTTGATTTTTGTTGTATTTTATGTATGCATGTATCGAATACTTTAGTTATTATTGTAGATAGATATTTTACCATATATAATTTATTTGTAGATATGTATGTAAAACATTATATATGAACGAATATGTTTAGTAATATATATATATGTGTGTGTGTTTACCTATTATGTATTTTTTTAAAATGTGGAACATTGCCTTATATGGAATGGCTTTGGTATACCCAGCAAAAATCACTGTTTTTATATGACCGCCATATATAAAAGTATATATATATATATATATATGTATATTTATTTATATGTATATGTGCAACATGTATCTGTTATCATAGATATGTATATGTAAGACAGTATATGTTTATGTTTATATATTTATTTGTATGTATTTAATGTATGGATATTATGAGCAGATGATATGAGTATATATGAAGAAAAAATTTTTTTTTTTATTCATAGTTAATATGAATATATATATAAATATATATATATATGTTATAATTCTTAAATTCATGTTTTCTTTATAAATATATAATATCTATTATCAATCTTATATGATTAAAATATATATTTTTTATTGATATTTATGGTTTTAGAATTTATATTTTAATATATTAAATAATAAATTTTTAACCATTTTTATCTTTGTATATTTGCTCCCTTAAGTTATAATTCAATAAGTGGTTAGCATTTATTTAAGTCTGAAATATTTATTGGTTGTGATTTCTCATTGTCTATGTCATTGTCTGTGGATGTATGTATGTGTATATATCGGTGTCTATGTGTATGTAGAGTGTATTCACATTTAACTGTGTGTGTGTATAAGTGTTAGTTTCCACGTCTCCTTTTTTCATAAAGGGCTGTAGAGATGTTCATGTTTTATTATTTTTTTTTTTTTTTTTTTTTTTTTTTTTGTTTGTGTGTGTATGTGAATATATGTGTGTGTGTGTATCTAATTATGTCTGGATGCTTATGTATTATAATCTGATTGTGTTTTTGTTGTTTCACGCGTGAGTTTAAGACCATATTCACAAACTTTAAAATAAAAACGGAAAAGAAAGGGAAAAAAAAAAATATATATACATGTATTATCAAATGACCGGATATATTATAGCGTCTTTGTCTTGTCGAACGTAATTTCAATGAAGAAATGAATTGAATAAACATATATATTTTTTTTTTTTCTCAATAATTTTGTAGTTTTTAAACTTAATAGTGATTAAATTTGGATTTTAAAATTGCCAGTTTTTAATTTTAATATTAAATTTTATCATATAATTTTATAATTATTGGTTAGTATAAATTATTTTTAATATTACTGCATTACACGTATTTTAAAGATCTGAATAGCTATTATAACATGATTTCGTTGTCAAGCTTTTGAATCTTTCTATACTTGGTTTTTGATTGGTTATTCTAGCTTTTGTAACAATGTTTTTCCCTAGTGTAGGATCGTTAATTAATCTGAAACTTTTAAAACCATTTATTTTATTTTCAACATCATCACTTGATAAGACACAGAGTGTGTTGAAACAAAATGGCTATTTTTGTAGTGATTTTATAACATACTTATGTTATAATTTTTTATAAAAAATAATTATATATATATATATATATATATATAAAATATATATAGATATAAAAAAATATATAAATACCTTATACATGTATATTTTAGAAAGAATATATATATATATATCTTTAGGATATATATATATATATATATATATATATATATATATAAGGAAATATATATATATAGTTCCAATATAGAAAAGTGTATTAAAAAGAATAAGAGAAAATGCAAACATTTTTTGGTTGTAAATGGAACATTAAAAAATATTATATATTTATTTTCCATAATTTTGCACATTTTGTGCATTTGATTACATAAATAACATTTTTTGGAGTTGCAGTTTCTTTTTATTTATTATGAATGTTATTTTGAGGTTTTAAAATTTAGGAGTTATATTCTATAATGATGTCATTATACTGGAATTTCATTTTTTTGCATTAAATGACGCCCTGTATTGTATGGTGGTTAAATTTGGATGAATATATATATATATATATATATATATATATATATATATATATATATATATATAATGTGGGTAAAAAAGGTTTACGATAAAGATTAGCATTTATTTAACAATAAAAAAAAATATTTCAATGGAAATTCATGGAATATATCAGAAATATTTAAGCAAATAGGGACAAACTTTAAAAAAACTATTTTATCTAAATTGGTGAGAATTTTGAAATATAGAAAAATATTTATATAATATCTAAAATAGAAATTAAAATATATGTAAATTTTAAGAACAGATATAAATTATTCCAACATATTTAAAATTAAAAATATTTATAGATAGCTACGATAATAAGTTTTACAGTGACTGAAATATCATCTTCAGAATTGCTTCTAAAAAGGAAAGGTTGTTTAATTTATTACAAACAGCTTCCAACCCTAACAAAAGCTGTTTTGACCGCGCCATAAAAACAGATTGAGTAAGGAGAAAATTCAATAATACACAAATTGATTCTCTAATAGGTGTTTCCCAATCGCAGATTCATTGCTGAGAAATTTGAAACAAAGTGCGATTATATTGATTTAATCTTATAAATATTTTAATATTTTGACCTGAGCCATTTTTTGTTAAATAGAAAGTTCGTTCAATATATTTAGATTCACAATTTCAATAAAATAAATTAAAGAATTTTAGTTAGATAAGACAACCGGTCGTTAACGAAGAAAAGAAATAGGTACAGGAGAGTCCCAGAAAACAATATGCAATATATTGAATCATAAGTTGAAAAAATAATGATTTGGAAAATTCAACTAAAAATAATTTTAAATAATAAATCAATAAAATTCATAATTCAACAAGGGGAATATGATAATACGTTTAATCGTTTCTCTCAAATTTATCTTAATCTCTCTCTAATCATTTCATATATATATATATATATATATATATATATATATATATATATATATATATCATTTGGATAAAGTTCAATTAGAAGGAAACGTCTAAAATATTTCACATAAATTAAAGACCTATCAGTGAATGAAACATGGAGAAAATTATATTTAATTTGTTATTTTTATTGTTGCGTTGTTTGCTTTAAAATTTGTTTTCTTTTTTAAATGCATCTGACATTTTTATTTATAGAATTAGAATAATCTATTGTGTTTCAATTCAAGGAAAAACTCCGGGAAATAAACGATTTAAGGAATATTTGAATAAAAAGCATAAATATCGCTTTTTATATGGAAGTGTATCTTAATTCTAGTTTCTTTTTGTAAAATTCAGATAATAATTTATAAAAAAAAGTGTTTGTGTTTACAAAAAAGACAATTTTCTGATGATATAGCATGATGATTTGGATAATTCTAGGTAAAACCGATTTTTTTTATAAACAAAAGTTAGAATTTTTTAGAATGGATTCGATACAGTTTGGTGATATAAATATTACTTTTTGGACGTATCTTTAGTATTGTGAAATTATTTATCATGACTTATTGAAGTTCATTTGATGTAAATATTCAGAGTTCTTTTTAAGAAAAATGGCAATCAAAAATCAGAACTAAAAAGTTTAATTCTTTTCTATTTGAGAAAGTTAAAAGTTGTCCAAACGTAGATATATTAATATGTAATTATTGATATAATATTTCGAGATTTTAGATTCCACGATGTTCGCCGATGTAAGTTTTAAAACATTGCAATCAATTTTTTGAGAAATACATTGATGTGAAATGTTGTTATTTATTTTTCTTCCTAATTATATCTCTGATTATTTTGGACAAACAAAAGAATGAAATTATGGGATAACCAATTTTTTTTTCAAATTTTGTAAAAAACTATTAGAAAAAAAATTGAATTTTGAGTTGATGATGTTAGAATTTTTTATCAATTTAAATATTTTAATATAGCACTTATAACATCAATATATACAAAATTCATAATATATCCCTCTAGCAAGAATTATATATTTATTATTATTATATTGTATATATATAAAAATGTTTATGTGTGTTAGTACATTGTATAATGTTTTTCACAATATATTTTATTGTGTGTGTGTGTGTGAAAATAACCAAAATGAGTGTAGACAGATAAATAAATAAGAAGAACAGAAAAATTTAGATTCACAGGAAGAACAAAATGAGATAGATACAAACAGAATGAGATAGATAGATAGATAGATAGATAGATAGATAGAGATAGAAGATAGATAGATAGATAGACTTTATATAATTTTTTTAAGTAGTTTTTTTTTGTGGTCATTATATCTTGTCAAAGCCATTGAATGTCACTATAAAATCAATGTTTGAAGAAAATTGGTCCTGTTTTCATATTATGGCTGGGTCTTTTAAAAATATATATTTCGTAAAAATATTTTTAAAGGTGTTTCCCGCCTCTTAATTAATTTTTAAAAAACTTTTTATTTTTTTAACGTTATAACTTTTAGTGACAATATTATTTAAAAGCAGAATTTTTGAAGAATTTAAATTTATGAATTTTTTGGCTTGGCAAAGAGTTTTTCAGACTTACCGAAAATCTGCTCTGAATCGATAAATTTGAAAACGAAATAAAACTAAGATATTATTTAATTAGAGAATTTTAATCCTTTTATGAATATAATATTTATAAAAAGAGACAGTGAATTTTTTATAATATTTGTTTACATTTTTTTAATTTTTAATTTTATAATTTATAAAATTTTTTAAATATAAAAAAATTAATTATCAGTGAGATAATTCTGAGGACATAGTGTCATCAATTAAAAACTATATTTACTAGTCCTATATTTTAAAGTTTATTACAATCTGATGACCCGGTATATTTCAAAAAAAAGTTTGAACTGCTTCTTTTGTTTTGTGATTATATGCAAATTTCTGAATATGGATGTGCTAGTTAAATAAATTTAGCATTAAAATGTCACGTGTTTTAAGGATAGTACTAAATAAAGGAAAAAAACCCTTCAAACTTTAGATCTGAAAAAAAATACTTAAATATAGAAAATTTTCATATTAAGAGTTGTCAATCGGATGTAAATAAATCGATTAACACGTCAGAAAAAAAAGTCCAAGGGTTAGAAATGTTTGTATACAACATTTATGCTCTAATTAATTAATATTTGTTGCAAATCGAATTAATTCACTTTTAAATTTTCTAATTTTTTGTCAAAGAACGTTTCAGAAATATATATTTTATTTTTGCAAGATTTTTTAAAACCGACAATTAACTTTTTTTTTAAAATATCAAAAATGGAAAATCGATTTTAATGGAAAAAAATCGATTCAGATCAAATTAATTTAATGTTTGAAAAACACCAAGATTATTTTGCTTTAATAGAAATAATAAATCCTTTTGCTTTCAATTAAAACTAAAATGAAAACTTTAAAACAGGTTTTTATTTTAAAAATTCATTTTTCATTTTATTTTATACCGACTTAGTGGAGGGTGTAATGTGTAAATCTTAAAGTAACTGGCCAAAAGATAGTTTTTGTCAAAAATTAATTTTATGTTATAAAATAAAAGAAAAGATTTATATTGATAAAAATGTGGAAAACAATCATAGAAGAAAAGTTTTAAAATACTGATTCAAAGATAGTACTATTCCTCCTGTGTGTGTTAAATGTCCAAATATTAAATTTAAAAATTATTATATTTTAAAAAAAAAGAAAAAAAAGAAAAAAAATGCTGGGAAAAATATCTGATACGAATATTTAGATACAGTTCTTTGTTTTCATTCCTGCTCGACTACGGTATCTATTTTACCTTGGCCTTGAATATATGGCACCCAAGTTTCTCTTTTTGTCTTTACAAGAATTAAAATTAATAAAAATTTCATACTGGGCAATCATCAATTATGTATATTGCAATACATCTTATCAAATATTTTAAGAATATGTAACAGAATTAAAAAGATAAACGAATACTGTTTAAATATGCAGAATATAATAAATAAATATAAACCAGAAACTTTATGAAACACCAAGTTTGTTTAGGACCTTTTGTCAATTATCAAGGTTTGAATATGTTCATAAAAAAATTTAAATGTATATATTCATAATATTTAAATGAAAATTGTAGCTTTATATCATATTAACAATTTATTATATATTTTAATCGTCATTTATCGTATAAAATTAAAGAAAATATATTTTGATGATCGGGTTGTCTTCTGGTTTTAAATATTGAATACCAAATAAAATTAAAAATTTTTCAAAATTCGAAGATCTAAAAAAAAGAAGAAAAAACAAAAAAATAAAAAACAAATTTGTCTTATTTGAATTCAGTATTTTCTTCGCAATCTGATTTCTTTATTAAAGATTAGTTTGATTTGGCCTTGTTAGTTAGATAGCCCACCATAAGAGGGGTATAAAACAAGAAAATCAAATTGTAAAGTGAAACAAACAAATTTATATACATATAAATCAATTAAGGTCTCTACAAATAAAATTAATGTATTTTGGTTGATACAAGGTCGTCAAAATGTTCGTAGTAGTCCTTGCAAGAATGAGTTTTGTGTACGTAGGCAGGAACGTATGTATGTATGGATGTATGTATGAGCGTTATCGTAGGGTAGGAATGTCTTTGAAGTAATCGCTCAGTTTTAAAATGTTCCGTTCGTTTATCAAGTATAAAAGAGGTGAGGGAGAAAGGTAGAGATAATAATAACGATCGCTTGACGTTTGTCAAGGGACGTTAATACGCTCGTCTCTTTCTCTCTGGTGACAGGCGAACTTGCCCGTTTTTTTATTTTGTTTGTGGGGCTTCAAAAGGTCATTTGGGAATTCAAACTCCGGGATATGATTGGACGACGAACAAACTTTGTCGGCTTACGAAAAGGTCCGTAAAAGAATTTGTTTTGAGAATTGAAGATTATTTGAATTTTGTTTTTAAATGTTTCCTAGTTTTCTATTGGAAAAAAAACATTTCGCATCAAGGTGTGAAATTTCACGAGTTTTGTTTTGGATTCGCTTTTGTGTGTGTGTTAAGCAAAGTTTGTAAATTGAGTTTTTTAATTTCTAACAAAATCAATGAGTCAGTGCTTAGCATTTGAATTTTAAATTTAGATCTTGTTTTGTTCACTACAGTTTAACGAAGTTTATAACTACCTTGACAAAATGTTAAAGGAAGACATTTTTTTGTTGTTATTTCCAATACATCATTTCCTATTTGATCAAATAATTTATTTTGCAAACGATAATTGGAAATACGTCAAAGATGATTCTTTATTTCCTTTGCAGAGTTTTTGCCAAATATAGTTTTATATCCGAACGTTTTTTCATTATGTGAGCAAAAGATATCCATATTTAAAATTTTGTATCTCAGAAACAATCACATTTTGAAAAATTTCTTTATCAATATGAATTTTTAATAATTTTAGTACTGAATGAATTATTTTTGAAGAATAGTGATTGTTGTTAAATGCCACATTCTGTGATTTTAATTTATAGATCTTTATATTTTTTAATTTTTCCCATTTTTTTGTTGAGATGATCTTTATCAGATTGACTGACCAATATGAGATAACACTTGGGTTTTTCCTTTAAATTGTCGAAATGCATTAGAAACAAAGAGAACTGTAATTAATTTTCATGCTTATGATGGTTTGTAAATTCACTGTTAGAAATTTTTCCATTCATAAGAAAAATGGCCGGACTCATTATTACGTCTATAAATTTAAAAGATAAAGAAGACAAACCCAAAACTAGATTTTCAATAGATTCTTCAAAATTTGTAGAAATTTGAAACAAAACAACCAAAATGGACACATTAACATTTATCTGACCCATTCAAAAAAATATTTGTTTATTCTTTGTCAATGTTGGCGGGTTTTTGATCTTGAGCAACCACGGTGAATGTTTATTTTTTTTTTTAGTTTCAACCTAGAATGACGATCTTTTAATAAAAAAATCAGGTTCAAAATAAAAAACAAAAATTAAATTTTCTTCCAATTTGGTATTCAGGTTATGTGACATTTTTTTATTTTCGATAGGGAGAATTATTTTATGCGTTTGGCCTTTACTCTTGCTATTATTATTATTATTCAAATTATTATTATTATTATTCAATGTAACTAAAATAAATTCAGGCAATATTTAGCGTCCTCAATAGAACGAACATATTCAATGATGCCTGGAGTCATTTTTAAAGTAAATATGCATTTTTTTTTATTCTGGCTGAATGTTCTCATTTTTTTTCGTTCGGATTTTGTGACTTTTTCTTCTTTGTCTGCAACTTGATATTCAAATATCGA
>CAHIKZ030002806.1:145000-160000 GCA_903632075.3 Acanthosepion pharaonis
TTTTTAAAAAAATTTTCAAAATATTTTTTAAATTTAATATTCAAGAGAATTAAATATTTTTGATTTTGAAATTTTAATTTTAAATTTTAAAAAGAATTCTGTAATTTTATATTTAAATTTAACAAATTGATAATGAATAATTTTATAAAAAAAAAAAATAAAAAAATATTTCAATATTGACAGAAATATGGAAATAGTAAATATTTATTTTAAAATATCATAAAATTAGACAATTCAAAAGATTTTTTTTTCTGAAATCTTTACAATTGAATTTTTAATCAAAAAAAAACAATTAAATAAAAAAATGAAATTTAAAAATATATAACATTAAAATTTAATTCATCATCATTGAATAAAAATAAAAAATATGGGAATCATAAATTAAAATTAACATTTAAAATAAAAATTTCTTAAAAAAAAAATTTTAAAAAAAAACATGGGTTATTTCAATGACACTCCGTATTTTTAAATAACAAAGAGTAAAAAACAAAATTTTCAAAATTTAAAATTTTTAAAATAAAATATAGAATTAAAAATACAATGAAAAAAAAATAAAAATATTAAATTTTTATTTATCATTTATCTAACAATGCAATTTTAAATCCAGAAAATGATTTTAATTTTTCAAAAAAAAATTAATAAAATTTTGAAGACAGTTTATTTTTTTATTCAAAAAAAAAATTTTTTTTGCATACAATATAAAAAATTGCATAAAAAATATAAATAAAAAATTAAAAATATTAAAAAATAAAAGTAAAAAATTAAAATTTTTTTTATTTATATATATATATATATATATATATATTGAATATATATATATAAAAAAAAAAAAAATATATAATTTAAATATTAAATATTTTTTTTATTTTATTTTTTTTTAAAAATTTTAATAAATTATATATTTTTATATAAATAAATAAAAATATTAAATAAAATATTTTATATATATGAATATATATTATTAGAAAAATGGGGATTTTATTAATATTGAATCAGAAAATTTTTACCATTTTTAACTGCAATTTTTAAAAATATTTTATTTTTTTGATTTGTTTTTTTCTAAATGTTTTTATTATAAAGAAAAATTTAATAAATAAAATATATATTTAAAAAAAGAAAATAAATATCAAAAATAAAGAAAAATTTTTTAAGCAATATTATCATTTTAAAAATTTGATATTTTTGCAATATATATTTTTACATTTATAAATATTATATAAATATATATTATCTTTATTTTAAATTTAAATATATATAAAAAAAAATAAATATTATCATATATAAAAATATGAATCATTTTCATGAAATAAAAAAAATTTTAAAATTGAAATCATTGATTTAAATTCTAAAAAAATTTGGAAAAAAAAAATTTAAAAATCAAATTTGTTATAAAATTTATATTTTTAAAAAATTAATTTTAAATAAAAATAAAAAAAAAAAAAAATATTTATAAATTTTTTTTAAAATGAATTTAGAATAAAAAAATTTTCAGAAAATAAAAAATAATAATTATAAAAAAATATTATTATATATAAATATAAATTATTCATATATTATATTGATTGAAAAATTTATATTTATTTTTAAAATTTAAAAATTTTTTAAAATAAATAAACTATAAATATTAAATTATTTTTAAAAATTTCCATATCAAAAAATGCATAACAAAATTAACCCAAAATTAAAAAAAAAAAATAATAATATATTTAGATATAAATTTACATGAAAAAGTTATTGAAAAAAAAAACTATATTTGAAAATTATTTCAAGTTTAATTTTTCAAAAAAAATTAATTAAACATTTTTTTTATCTTTCAATAATTATTAAATTTTTTTAATAAAAATAAATTTTAATACATTCGTATATATTTTGAATGTTTAACAATTCATAAATTTAACATATTATATTTTATTTTTTTTAAAATTTTAATAAATTTTTGATAAAAAAACAAATTAATTTGAAATAAATTTTTTTATTTTTTAAAGTTTATAAAACTATTTTCATTAAAATATTTAAATGAAATTGAAAACAATATCCATTGAATATTGGTATTAAAAATTTTTTTAAGAAATATTTTTTTTTTTGTTCTTATAAAAATCAAAATAATTTTTTTTAATATTATCATTAATTTTATTTTAAATGTTTAAATAATAAAAATAAAAATTAAAAAAAAAATTTTCAAAAATCAAATTAAATTTTAAAAAGTTGATCTTATTATATAAAATCATCTAAAATATTTATTAAACATATAAACATTTTTTACTTATAATTTTAAAATTTTTTTATGAAATCATATTTAAATTTTTATTTTTGATAAAAATTTAATTTTATAATATTTATATTTTCATAAAAAAAAATTTAAAAGTCAATGTTTAATATAATTAATAAATTTTACTCAAAATATAAATATATTTTATAAAATATTTATTTCAAATATAAAATTTTATTTTTTAAAATTTAAATAAAACAAAATAAAAAATTAAAAAAATTAATTTTCAAAAAACAAAATTTTTTTAATGAATTGTTGAAAAATATAGACAAATAAATAAAATATTTTTTATTATAAAATCCTTTTTTTCTTTAAATATAAAAATTTTTTATTTTAAAATAATTTTAAAATTAAATAAAATATTAAGAAAAATTTTAATTATTAAATTACTCTTTGAAGGAAAAAATTGTTTTAAAAAAAAAAATTTATTATCAAATTTTTAAAAAAAAAAAATTTAAATAAAATAAAAAAAAATTTGAAAAAAATTTATAATTTTCTCAAGTTTTCTTTTATTTTAAAAAGGAAAAAAAATTAATAAATTAAAAATTTAAGAAAAAATTATGCCTCTTTAAAATATTCTTTAAAAAAAAATATATATTAAATTTAAAATCTAAATAATTTAAAAAAAAAAAATTCAATTTTATAAAAAAAAATGGCTTGCAATAAAAAATTTATCAATATAAAATGTTTTATTATATTAACTAAAAAATATAAATTTATAAAAAAAAAAATGTTAAAAATTTTTATAAAATTTTGTTAAAATAATTAAAAATTTTTAAATTTTTTTTTAAATAAACCATTTTTATTAAATTAAAAAAAATGAAAATTTTTTTTGAATATTAAATTCAGAAAATTCTTAAATTTTAAAAATTTCAAACATTTAATAATAATCAATATTTTACACTCTATATTGAAACCAAAATATTTATTTTGAATATAGATAAATTTTTTTCATTTTTCAGCGATAAATAAAAAAATGAATTTGAAAATCTAATTAAAATAAACAGATAATAATCTTTGATAAATTTAAATTAATGTTGAATGTTAAAACGAAAAACTACAAGATTGAAAAAAATTTTAATTTTGGAATAGTTCATTTTTTTATAAAATTTTTCATTTAAAAAACATTTTTATTAAAAAGAAAATAGCTATTATATATAAATTTAAAATAAATTAAAATAATAAAATTATTTATATCTTAATATCTGCTAATTTACCATTCTTCAAAATTAAATTTCAAATTAATTATTATATATCATTTCCTTATGATTTAAATTTATCAATTTAAAATCAAAAATTCCAAAATTTAATTCAAATAAATATAAAAAATATAAAAAATATAAAAATTTAAAAAATTTTTTTAGATAATGTTTAAACAAAAAATTAAAACAAAAATTAAAAATAAAAACATTTTAAAATTTCATTAATTTTTAAAAATTTATCAAGTTTAATAAAAATCAAAAAAATGAATTTTGATGAAATATATATAATGTGAAAAAAATTTTATATCCATAAATAATATTTTTAAAAAAATTAAATTTGTTAATTTTACAGAAATACATTAAAAATTTTATTAAAAAATGTTTATTTTTTTAATCAATTATGCAAAACATATTCGAACTGTCATTTTTTTTATTTTGTTATCTATTTAGAATTCATTATTCAATATTTAAAATAATATTTTTAAATAAAGAAAAAACATACCAAAGAAAATATCACAAATTAAATTTGAGCAATTCATAGCACAATATTGTAAAAATTTTTTACTAAAAAGAAATCAAAACAAGAATTTGAATATAAATAAAAAATTTATTAGAAAATTTTATATAAAATAATTTTTACAATTTAATTTATAAATCACATTGAAAAATTTTCATTTATACATATAATTATGAATAATTTATATTTAACTTATTAAAAATTTAAATAATTGTAAATTTTTCATATTAATGATTTAAAATTAAAAATCAAAATAAAAATCATTAATGAAATTAATTTTGCCATGAATTAATAATTGACAAGATAAATGTTTTATTAAATTTTTATAAGAAAAATTAATCTGAATAAATCAAATTTGAAAAAAAAGCAACAGACATTCTTTCAACAAAAATTAAATCCTTTAATTAATTATTTGATTGGAAATAAATGAATTGATAAATTTTAAAATAAATTTATATTTAAATTTTAAATTTTTATATTATGTTTAAATCATATATTTTTTCGCCTTTTTTTAAAAATAATCTTTGAATCCATATTTTATAATATACAATATATATATATATATATATCCAGAATATATATATATATATATATATATTTATCTTTAATTAAATAATAATTATGTTATATTTATAAATATATATATATATATATATATTTTAAAAAAAAAAAAAATAATAAAAAATTATAACATAAAACCCCATAAAATCTCTACAATATATAGATATTTTTTGAAAAAATTTTCTTGTGTCTGAAAAAATCATGATCAAATGAAAAAAATAAATGGTTTTAAATTTAAAGATTAATTAACGATCCAAAATTAGGGAAAAACATTGTTATGAAAAAGCTAGAATAACCAATCAAAAACGAAGTTTAAAGAAAAGAAAAAAAGCTTGACAACGAAATCATTTTATTAATAAGCTTTTCAGATAGTTTTTAAATATATGTAATATAAAAATAATTTTATTTTAACTAATAATTATAAATTTATATGATAAAATTTAATATTAAAATTAAAAAACTGGCAATTTTAAAATATAAATTTAATCACTATTAAGTTTAAAAACTAACAAAATTATTGAAAAAAAAAAAATGTTAAAAAAATATTTTTTTTTAATTAATTTTAAATTATGTTCGACAAAATAATATACAGAAATTAAAATAAAAAATTTATATTTAATTGTAAATATATATTTTTTCTTTTAATTTTATTTTTTTTTTTTTAAAGTAATTGAATAAAAAATTAAACTTTTGACGTTTATTACAACAAAATAAACACCACAAAGAATTTTATAAAATTTTTTTTTCAAATATTGGTGATTTACATTTTAAATGCAATAAATTAATCACAATATATAAATAAAAACAATTAGAATTTCAAAAAAAAAAGAAAAAATGAAAAATTTTTTAAATGGAGTTTAAATTCAAAAATTTAATGTAATTTTAAAAAAAATATACCCACATAAAAACCTATTTTATTTTAAATAAAAAATTTAAAATTATTAGATTTAAAATATAAATCTGATTATTAAAAAAAGATGAACTTAAAAAGTAATTTGTAAAACCGTTATAAATTTAATATTTTAAATAATATCTGATACTAAATTTAAATGAAAATGATATAATATTTTTTAATAGATTAAGTATTTTTATTTGCATCAATGTTTCATAAATTACGATATATATGTGTATTGTTTACCTAAATAGTGAAGAATATAAAAAATAATAAAATATATATATATTTAAAATGTGTTGGTTAGAAATTATTTGCACTGAGGAAATGTAGGTTATAACAAAAATTATTTATATATATTTTTTTTTTTTTGTTATAAATATATAACTATATATATGTGTATATATATATATATGTAAATATGTATATATATATATATATATATATATAGAATATATATATATATTATAAAGAATATAAAAATATAAAAATTATTACTAATAATGTGTATTAAATATATAATATATGTACAAATATATTATATGTACATCTATGTATGTGTATGTATGTATATATGTATTTGTGTATATAATATATATATATATATATATATATATATATATATATATATATGCAATATATATATATATATATATATATATATATATATATATATATATATATATATATATATATATATATATATATATAAATATATATATATATATATACATATATATGTATGTATATATATATATATATATATATATGTGTATATATATGAAAAAAAACAGCAGTATAATGGTTGTAGCATGGTTAACTAGATTGGGTGCGACTGAGTAATGAGTACAAACATCACTGGAAAATAAATAAAAATTTGGCTTTGTAAAACGATATATTTATATATATATATGTATGTGTATGTGTATATATATATATATATATATATATATATATATATATATATATATATATATATATTTTATCTGTATGTCCTATTTTATTGTGTATGTGTATTTATATTTAAGTATATTTCTGTTTGTATGAATGTGTTTATATATTTGTATGTTAGACTATATGTATATTGCTGTGTGTTGGTATTTGAAGGTATATTTATGTATCTATATGTTAGTTCGTTTATATATGTATTTGGTTAAATGTGAAAATTTGTTGTATTTTTATGTATGCATGTATATATGGGTAGTTGTTATTGTAGATAGATATATATATATATATATATATATTTATTTGTAGATATGTATATATATGTGTATATATATTTATGTATGTTTGTGTATGTATATATATATGTGTGTGTGTGTTGGAACCTATTATGTATGAGTTTTTTTGTGTATGTGTAGGTATGAAAACTTTGGTATATCATGACTGTTTTTTATATCTAAGTATGTGCATAAAATAAAATGTGTGTATATATGTGTGTATTTAGGTTTATATGTATATGTGTAAACATATGTACTTATTATCATAGATATGTATATGTACGTATATGTTTTATGTTTATATTTATTTATTTATATGTATTTATGTATGTATATGTATATTTATATTTTTATTTATGTTTTTTTTTTTTTGTAATAATTTGTTTTTATATATATATATATATATATATATATATATATATTTGTGGATTTCTTTATCCTGTTTTTCTTTTATATAAATATATAATGAAACTATTATCAACTTATATGATTAATAATATATATATTATTTTTATTGATATTTATGGTTTTAGAATTTTCGTTTTAATATATTAAATAATATTATTTTTTAAATTTTTTATCTTTGTATATTTGCTCCCTTAAGTTATAATTCAATAAGTGGTTAGCATTTATTTAAGTCTGAAATATTTATTGGTTGTGATTTCTCATTGTCTATGCCATTGTCTGTGGATGTATGTATGTGTATATATCGGTGTCTATGTGTATGTAGAGTGTATTCACATTTAACTGTGTGTGTGTATAAGTGTTAGTTTCCACGTCTCCTTTTTTCAATAAAGGGCTGTAGAGATGTTCATGTATTTATAAACCTTCATAAATATTTTTTTTTTTTTTTTTTTTTTTTTTTTGTGTGTGTGTGTTGTGTGTGTGTGTGTGTGTGTGTGTATGTATCTAATTATGTCTGGATGCTTATGTATTATAATCTGATTGTGTTTTTTGTTTTTCACGCGTGAGTTTAAGACCATATTCACAAACTTTAAAATAAAAAAGGAAAAAAAAGGAAAAAAAAAAAATATATATACATGTATTGTCAAATGACCGGATATATTGTAGCTTTTTGTCTTGTCGAACGTAATTTCAATGAAGAAATGAATTGAATAAATATATATTTTTTTTTTTTCTCAATAATTTTGTATTTTTTAAACTTAATAGTGATTAAATTTGGATTTTAAAATTGCCAGTTTTTAATTTTAATATTAAATTTTATCATATAATTTTATAATTATTAGTTAGTATAAATTATTTTTAATATTACACGTATTTTAAAGATCTGAATAGCTATTATAGCATGATTTCGTTGTCAAGCTTTTGAATCTTTCTATACTTCGTTTTTGATTGGTTATTCTAGCTTTTGTAACAATGTTTCCCCCTAGTGTAGGATCGTTAATTAATCTGAAACTTTTAAAACCATTTATTTTATTTTCAACATCATCACTTGATAAGACACAGAGTGTGTTGAAACAAAATGGCTATTTTTGTAGTGATTT
Organism: Acanthosepion pharaonis; assembly: GCA_903632075.3. NCBI lineage: Eukaryota > Metazoa > Mollusca > Cephalopoda > Sepiida > Sepiidae > Acanthosepion > Acanthosepion pharaonis. The sequence continues at coordinate 153,167 of CAHIKZ030002806.1, forward strand.
TATAACATACTTATGTTATAATTTTTTTTTATAAAAATAATTATATAAAATATCGAAAAGAAATTATAATAAAATAAATCCATAATTTGAATGAAAATTTAGGCCTTTTAAAAATATAAATATATATATTTATATATTTATAAATATCTATATTTAAATATATATATAATATATAAATTATGATATAATAAATTTAATTATAAATTTGAATATATAATATGAAAATAAAAAATTTTTGAACAAATCAAAATTGAAAAATTAAAAATATAAATTGTTTAAAATAAAACTATCTTTTAAAAATGGTTTAGTCCAGACTATATTTTTATTATATATAAAATTTTATGAATATATGGTTTATATAAATGTTTATAAATGAAGCCATTAACAAATTGAAATAAATTATTGATCTTCTTTACAATATTGAGGCAATTTTTGTTTTAAAAAAAAAAATGACTAAATTTATAACATTACCAAAAAATATTATTTATAATTCATAATATTTTCTTCTGAAAATTATTTTAACGAAAAAAATAAATTTATTATTTACAATTTTACAAAAAACTGCTATCATCAATTTTCCGAGGATATAACGCCAATTTAATTTTTATCATAGAACCTGCTACATGAGAAATATAAATATAGATACATCAATCTTTTAGAATTTTTTTGTCAGGTTATATATAAAATCAAAAAAGAATTTTTTTTATTCTTAGAAAATTTATAGGTGAAACACAATGAATATTTTAAATATATTTTATTATTAAAATCCTGAATTTTGACCTCTTTTAAATGATATTTTTTAAAAATAAAACATTTAAAAATGAAAAAAATTATTTAATATTTCTAAAAAATTAAAGTTAATAATGTTTTGAAAAACAGTTAAAATTAAAGTAAATAATTATAAAAGGAATAAATTATAAATATTTTAATATATTACAATTTAAAAAAAGCCAACTATGAAAATTGTTCACATTTAATCAATATATTAAAAAAATTTTTTCCATTTTTTTTTGTTAATGCAGGATTCCTCATATAAATGAATTATGGTTGTTATTTAAAGAAACAACATTATACAGAAATATATATCTGATTATGTATATATATATGACAAAATTAGATAAAGTAAATATAATATTGTTTTACATCCTGTTTACTTGATATTTTAAACCAAATTAAATTTAAACAGTAAATAGAAATAATCTTTATAATTTTTATTAATATATATTATATCACATATAAAAATTTTTGAAATAAGCAATTGATTATGATTACACAAATATTTTTTTTTCTAAATTTATTAAAATCAATTTTAAATTTTTTTTGGATGAAAAACACAAAATAATGATAAATTACCCAAATATAAATATTTTTTTTCAAAATTCAAATTTTTTTCAAATGATTTTAATTTTTTATTGAAGATTAATTTTTGTCCGAGTCAAGTAATTTTCTCAGATGCAAAAAATTTTTTAAAGATATTATTTGTAACTAGTTGCTTTTAATTTTCAATTAAATAAAAATATATTTAATTAAAAACATTATTGAAATGAAAAAAATTTTTAAATTTTTAAATTTGAAAATAAAAAGAAAATTAATTATTGAAATTAATCATATTTTTAAAAAAAAAAATTTATATATTTTTTAAGATTATTAAAAAAATATGTGAATTATTTAAGGATTACCATTTTATAAAATCTTGTTAAAAAAAATTAATTAATAAAGAAATGCTAGGTAATTTTTTCTTTAAAATAGTTTATTCGTCGTTTATTAGACAAACAAAAAAATTTCTAATCTTGATAAAAAAATATCAATACGATTAATAAACTCAGATGTTAAAAATATATAATGTATATAAATATCAATTTAGATTCCTATTAATTTATATTTTATTAATATTCTTCTTTTTTTGAGTTCTTATAATCCATTTTAGTATGGCATAATTTTAAGAAAAAGAAATTAAGTTTTTAACTCAAATTTTTTGTAAAGAAAAATGAAGAAGATTATAATTACACCAACAAGAATCTTTTAAGATTTCACATTTTATAAAAACTTTCATGATTACAACCAAATTTAACAATTGATGAAAATATTTAATGTTTATTTTAATTAACTTAATTTTTTTATAGAATAAATATCATTTAGGATTACTTTTAGATTAGTGTTAAAAAGAATTTTGAACAGAAAATATAAAAAAGGTCTATAACGAAAGAAGAACTTTTAAATAAATTTTGTTTAATTGATAAAAGTTTATTTCAAAATTTTTTCAAAAAATAAATTATTTTAAATTTCTCAAATTAAATGCTTTTTATAACCATTAATATCCTGATAAGTTTCTTTAACAATGTATAAAATTATTGACATTTAAAAAATACTATTCTTAACAGATTGGAAAAAGTAATTTTGACATCAATTTATATCCCAGATTTTGAAAAATCCCAAAAAAATAAATTACGTTTTAGGAAAAATTTTTACTTTAAACTAGGTTTATAAACAATTAAAAAATAGGGTTTAGAAAATTTTAAAAATATTTGGTAATGAAATTGTCGTATACTTTACATTCCTAGATGTTTTTTAAAAATTAAATGTAAATACAAATGAAAAACAAACATATAGGAAAAATACATTAGGAACTTTCAGAAAATTTAATTTATTTTTAAGAAAAAATGAATCCATGTAGTCAAAAACAAAGAAAAAAAAAATATAGACTATCTAACAAGAAAAATTGTTAAATTTTTTACATTTTTCTATAACATTTTACTAAAATAAAAGCTAATAAATAAAATGCAAATACTAAAAAAAAATTACATTAAAATTCGTTTTTAATGAAAATCTCGAGGCAAATTATTACTAAGGAACTCTGCATTACCGGATATTTTATAATAAAAAAATTAAAAAAAATTTCGAAAAAAAACAAACAATTGAATTGACGATGAACAGAAAAAAATGTCCTAGAATTCTACGCTTAAATGCTAATTTTTAAAATTGTAAAAAAGAGAAAATTATTAAAAAAAATACCAGGAAGGAAAAAAAACAAATAAAAAAATGTAATTACAAGTTGAAAAGAAAAATTTTTTAAAATTAAAGAAAATTTCAAAGATAAAAAATTTTTTCAAAACATTATAATTAACTTGTCCATAGATAAACCAGAACAACAAAATTTTTAAACTAAATATAATTCTTATTTGGAAAATCTTTGCAATATTTCAACAATTAAAAAAAATTAGAAGAATACATATATATATAGGGTTAATTTTATATTCATTTTTAAATTATATCGAACAATGTAAATAGGAAAAAAAGTATATTACAGCAAATTTTGAAACCGTTTTGCCAAGGTTTTTCCTACATAATTAAATTATTATTTGAATTCCCAATATTTTATATTAGACAATTCTAGTATCGCATTGACTGTGATAAAAAAGATTCCTCAAGAAAACTAACCATTGGTTATTATTAATAATCGAATTAACTCATTGATCTTTTAAAAAAAAAATGTTAACATATTTAATGTCTAAAAATTTACAATCTGAAAGATAGAGAAAATTTTACATCACAAATAAAAGGCCATATTATAATTTTGTATTATGAAATGATATTGTTCATTGAACAGATTTTCTTCAGCGAACTCATTTCAAGAAATTAAGGTTAAACCATCCGTAGGGCAGTTTTATTACAAGGCATAAGTAACAGCGTTACTGTATATTTAATTGAATTTATAACTATTGAAAATGAAAAAAGCTTAAATTGTAAAATATATAAGAATAATAAAAATTTTTTGGACGAGCAAATGAACCGTTTAAAATTTACCTTCTGTTTTGACATTAAAATAAAATAAAAAAAAGTGTTTTAGAAAAACTAGAGGAAATTAATTCAGGTCAATGAACACAAATTAAAATAGACATTGGTACTATTTTCAATGATTTTTTTCAATTTGAAATATTTTAAAGCGAACACCAGGATTAAACTAAGGATTATTTTAAGGCAATTGATTGGTGGATAAATTGCAATTTCTTTTAACAAGTTATTAATAAAGATATCAGAAACACAAAAACAAGTGAAAAATCTGTTCTTTTTGATTTGTCAGTAACCATATGTGTTTATTTTGGATGCCATAGATTTTTTTGATAGGACTGATAAATGAGAAAATTTTAAATAAAAAAAAAAGGTCCCAACAAAAAACCAAAAAAATTTTAAATAATATATTCAATAAGAATTCTATTTACATCATTTAAACCAAGGTTATTCATGGGGTGAAAAAATTAATATCTAGTACTGGAAAATTTGCACCTGAGGAGGAACAAAACTTAAAAAAAACTGGTTAAAACACCACCCAGACCCGGTTACGGAGATAGACCTGTTACAATTTTATGGGACTACACAATACACACTGACAGAACAATCAAACAAAAATGCCCAAATATTGTTATTAAAGAGACAAAAAAAATGGTTGGAAATTATTGATAATGTCAGTCCCTGCAGACTGCAATGTATCTTTGAAGACCTTCAAAAATTGTCAAAATATAAGGATCTTGAAATAGAAATCTGCAATAAAAACATGATTATATGGGAACATAAAAAATCCCTATTGTATTTATAGCCCTAGGATATATATATAAGATATAGTAGATGATAGAAAGAGATGAAAAATCCATTTTCAAAGAGATACATTTTTTTTTAATAAACAATAAAACATGGTAAAAATACGATTGAATTAAAGTATTAAATCATTTATGTTTTTTTGCTGGTTAACAGAAATTAAAATATTTTACCATGAAATAATTTTAGTGTCTCAATTGAATTTTCGAAGAAAACTGCTTCCATTAAAATTCAAAGATTTTAACATCAAAACACACATCAAAGCTGAAACCATCCATTATATTACAATCGGATTACACATATGTATAACTAGGTTCGGTAACTGAAATTAACACACAAAAAAACGGTAAACCATGGAAATCAGTTTTGAATTCATGCGTTTATTGATCGAGAAGTTGAAATTTTATTTTTTTTACATTTTGATCATCAAAAATAATCAAAAAGTTTGTTAAAATTTAATATCTAATATCTATTCAAATTCAATAAAATTAAATAAAACATTAAATCTTTATCAATAACATAATCAACAGTGATAAAATACCTTTTTAGTCCTTGTTGAAAAAGAACCTGAGAGTTTAAAAAAAAACCTATGTCAATATTTCAAACTGCATCAGTATATGCTACATTTTGTCTTTTTTTTTTTTTTAACCTTCATGCCTTTCAGGATGTTGGTAATAAGTCTTTCCACAGATTTTTTTTAATTTATAAGCAATGAATTGCTAAGCTTTCTTTTGAGAAAAATAGTGGTTGTCACCCAAGAGGCTAGTCTACCCTGTAATTTAATCCATAGCTGCAGGGAGAAGTGTTTCAGCCATTTCCCAACAGCATTTGAGCAAAAGCGAATTAACATACTATTTTTGTTTATTAAAGCTCTTAAAATAATGTAGGACAACAATATCAGATATTTTTTTGTCAAGAATAAGTGAACAAGTAAATATTTAATAAAATATTCTAATTTGGTTAATAGAAAATACGCCATCTATAATTTTGAGAAGAGTCATGATTAATCAGTGTATTTTTTGCCAATACAATTTGTTGAAAAAATCATAAGTTAAACAGGTATGAATGGGAATTTTGTTTAACAAAGAAATTATTCATTTAAAATTATGGCATAAGTTGTGCTGAAGGACTTTCAGTTACTAAATAACAATGTTGTGAAAATTTAAATTTATTTTTAGTTACCAATTTTGTTTTTATGAAACCAAAAGAGATCACCTCTGATATACAAGTAGTTTTATTGAAGAAGGCCACAAAATGAACAAAACATTAGGAACAATATTGTCATTCTTCACAGTAAAATATCATTAGATTAGGAGAATCAAATTCAACATTGCTTTTTACTGGATAAAACACCTTCAGGATTTTAAATCATCAGATTGTTAGAATGTTTCTTTTTTTCTATTCTATGTTCATCCTCCACATGCAGAGATGATCTTGACTTTGAATTACTGGTTGGTGGTGTAGGTGTGGAGATGACTAATGAGTCCCATTTTCACCCTGAAAAGTCTGTTAAGTTTTTTGACATAGGAGGCTGGGGGCTGAACCAGGCTGAGAGCTGGAGCCCCATAATCTTGAATTTTCTGTCATCTCTATTCTTTGTCTCTGATTCTTTTCTTCAAAATCAAATATATTTAGACCTTAAAAGGCCAGACAACACAGTTCTCAGCAGACTTCCCCAGGTGGAATCAAAATGCCACAGTGCTTGAGAGATTCCTTCAGCATGTCTTTGTAACATTTTTTGGTCTAATAAATGAGTGAGCACTTGCCTGTGGATAGCTCACCATAAAACAAACTGTTTTTGGGAGGCAACAGTTAGTCCATGCAGTGGTTTTATGCCAGCCCACTGGAGCTGATAGTGCTGATAGATGGCACGGATGCCTCCATCTCAGCACACAGGAGCACTTCAGTGTCCAGGACTCTTAGTAGAAAATTAAAAAAGTGTCAACTCCCCATGATCAGAATTTCTTTTTGTTGAGAATCTCAGATTTTTTTTGAAAATTAATAAAGAAAAAGAATTTTTTTATTGTAGCTCAAAAAAAAAAAAATCACATGACTTTCATAACAACCATATGTATGAAAAATATATTTATATAAAAAAATAAAATTAAGTGAAAAAAACACACAAAATCAAAAGTTTGAATCTATTTACCTTCTGACATGCCTGCAGTTGGAGAATCAGGAATTATGGTTGGAGTAGGATTAAATATTCAGGAGATGGTTCAAAAAATTGCAAAACAGAAA
>CAHIKZ030002806.1:165000-172500 GCA_903632075.3 Acanthosepion pharaonis
AACATACTTATGTTATAAATTTTTTTTATAAAAATAATTATATATATATATATATATATATATATATATTTAAGAATAGTAATTGTTGGTTATTGGAATTATTATCGTGTATAAAATTATATATTTATATATATATATATATATATATATATATATATATTTAAAAAATTTGGAATAGATTTGAAATATCTGTAAGTGTTGATCTAGATAAAAAAATGGATTCCTAAATTTTTGTGAACGTTTTGGAAATATATTTAAACAAATATAGTCAAACACTTATATGAAATATATATTTAAAATATATATATTATTATCATTATTTTATATTTGATTTCATAAAAAACCACATTTTTTATGGGTCCCATTATTTTGATATAACTTATATGGTGTTATATATATATATTTCCATTTGTTATATATAAACATTTTGAATGTTGGATTATTTATTAATTATGGCCATATTTGGGGAAATAAATGGACTAAAAAAATAAATTGTTAACTGCATTTTTTCCAAATTTTTAATTTAAAATAATATATTTTTAATGTATATATATTTTATTAAAATATATTTATATATAAAATATTAAATTGACATTTTTTATATATTACAAAGATACAAATAAAAAGGGACTGCCAAAATCAATAAGAAATCAATTTTTTTCCATATATCTTTTATTAACATTTTATATTTATATTAAAATATTTTTTAATTTATTATATATATATATATTAGATTAATTATACTTTAGAATACAATTTATTTATATATTATATATAAAAATAATTTATATGGAAAATTATAAATTTCAATAACACACACACACACATTACACAATATATTCAATATATATAAATATATAATATATATATTTATATATATGCATATTTATACAGTAAGATTGTCATTAAAAGAATATAAGGAAGTGAAAGAATCGCCAATAAATAAACCTGATTATAAATGATTAAAAAGGAATTAGAATTAAAAAAAAAAAAAAATAAAATTAAAATTTTTTAATAAAAAATATACAATTTTTAAAATAAGATAGGCTTAAAATTTATTCTAATGCAGAATTTTATTACGATGAACTGGGAGAATTATTCTTAAAAATTGGATCTGATTTTAAAAAATAAAAAAATTTTCTTTATTTCTTTTGTTATTTAAATTCCAACCTGAGAAAAATTTTTAAAAGATTAGTGTTCCAACTATGGGGAGATCATTAAAAAACTTTTAAAAAAGATTTTTTTGAATGCATATTAACATTACATTTTTCAAAATAAAATTTTTTCAAGCAATGCATTTTTGGAAAGAAATATCAATAATAATATTTTTATGAAAAAACAATTACCAACATTACATTTTTGTAAACGAAATGAATAATGGTCCCATGAAAATTGAATTTCGACATTAAATGACCCATAAGATGTTGATATACCGCTAAACAGACAATAGCAATAATCTAATCGGGTTAAACAAGTATCATGCTTAATAAAAATACATAAGATACTGACAAGATGAAAGATTGTCAAATGGAAAAAGAAGTGACAGATATCGCCACAATCAGTGCACGAACTCACGAGCTAATAACGAACTCCCAAGTCAATAGGGAAAAAGCAGTCAGCAACATCTTTACTTCGTCTCTGAAATGTTGGATATTGATTCGTGTTGACATATCACAGCCGGAAGCGGCAGGTTTTTTTTTTTTTTTTTTTTTTCGAAAGCCAGTTACCAGTTCTTTCTAATTGCTACTAGAATACCCGAGAAAAAAATTCATATAAAATCTGTTTCCTACGACAGGAATCGAAGCTTTATCCTAACCGCCATATAACCTGATGTACTATACCATTTAGCTGCAGAGAGGGTCGCTACTCAGGAGAAGGTTAGCAAAGTCAAATTACTGTCGTCAAACAACTAATTTCCGATGATTTCCCTAGAACGATCATACCAGCTGGAAACGTATCTTAATGTAAATAAATTACATCATATATTAAGAAATGGACTAAGTCCGGCAAATATTTTCATATATTTTCTGTTATACGTTATATTTTTTATATATATTCAGGCTTTTAATACTGTTTATTATAATCAGAGAAATTTTTTTAAATATTTCTATCGATAAATAAATAACAGTTTTTAACAGATATATATATATATATATATATATATATATATATATATATATATATATATATATATATATATATATATAATATATATTATTATTTTAAAATTTTTGTTTATATATTTTTTCATAGATACACATATTTATAATAAACAGTATTAAACAACATTTACCGGCCTGAATATCCGAGACATTTTAATAATAAATATTCGTCCTCCGACAGGATTCGAACATGTATCCTATACGAAACAGTCATATAGCCTTACGTGCCTTTTAACCGATTTAATTCGATAATTATTTTAAGATGAAGGAAGAATATTTTCTATGAAAATTTCTCGGACTTTCAGGCCGGTAAATGTTGTTTAATACTGTTGATTATAAACAGCATTTATTTAAATATTTGTATCTATAAAAAGAATGTATAAACATAAAATGCCTTAAAATACTTGACGGACTTTCTCCATTTCATAACACACACACACACACACACACACACATATATGCGAGTGCCTAGAAAGAAAGACGATGATTCATAGGATGCGGCTTACAGAAAATGAAGAGAATAAGAAAACTTTAACGCGGAAAAGTCTAATGAAGTAACAAGATTCAGGATGCCAGAAAATCGCGATTTACTTTCTTAAAGATTGTATGTGGCAGAGAAGCAAAAAGGCCAGAAGTGCAAGAAATTAAATTATGAGAATAGATGAAAAGGTTCAACTGTTCATTTAGTTCGTTCAACATTAAAACAGTGAGAGCGATTTGCCAGTCTAATATAACGCTTAACTTCATGTAATAGAGGCACTAAGGATTAATACTCATCAGGACCTTTGTCATGGCGATATTTGTAGAAAAATGTAAAAAACAAATATCGTTAGATTTTTTTTTTTTATTCAATAAATTTAATGCGTCGTAAATATTCTTCAGGGTAGCTGTTAAATTAGAGTTCTTACATTAAAAAAAAAAATGGAAACCGAACAATATGTTGCTTCTGTTTACAAATATTTGTTGCAAATATTTGCTACATCTACCTTGATAAAGTCTCTCAGAGGACGAAACTCATCGGTTAAGAAAAGTCCCCCTCTTTTTACTTACACTTAAACACAATTACACACACACGCACACATATACTCACACATACACACACACACACACACACACACACACACACACACACACACATATATATATATATATATATATATATATATATGTAGAATGTATGGATAAATTGTCGTCTAAATTTCACTAAAATGAAAACAACACCGATATTTAGCAGATATATTTACGAAAACTGAACAAAAATTGCTTGAAATACTAAAGAGTAAATGTACTCAGTAAAACCGCCATTGGCTTAAATGAGACGGCTTCAGAATCTCCTGCAGTGCTCCTGGACGATTTCCTTGTTTAAGTTGCTGAATGCTACCATAATCCTTGCCTTCAGTTCATCTTTGGTGTTACAAGGAGTTTTGTTGGTTCCCTACTCAGTTAGACTCTACACATAATAATGAACGGGGTTACAGTCTGGGGAGTTAGGTGGCCAGGTGTAAATGCTCGCAGAAATTGTCTGACAGCCAGGAATGTGTATTCCTTCTTGTGTAGCATAATACTGAGTCCTTTTGCCAAAAATTAGGGTCATCCAGCAGCCATTCTCTTGACCTAACGCATCACTACCTCCCCGAGGCACTTGATGTAGGCCTCCGTGTTGAGTTAGTGAAATCGTTTCTTATCAGAAGGATCGAAGTGATTTTTCGAGCTCGCGTACCTTTGTTAAACGCCATTAAACTCATCTAATTTCCGAATCCTCTGCACTATCCTCAAATGTTCGTATTGGGGTTCCGGCACAATTGCCAAGCAGTATAGTATACTGTTTCTAAAATCCGAGTGAATTCCGTCATGGTGCTCTTTTTCTCACAGACGGTGCCAAATTGAGCCTACTATAGTGCGCAGTCGACAAAATCAAAAACAAACAACGCGCATGCGTGAAATTAAGAAAAAATATAAAATGGCGACAATTTAGCCGTCAAAAATTAAATGTGAATCGGAATCTAACAGAATAATGAAATAAAGAACAAATAGGAACCGTACTGTATTTCAATCCAATATATTTTAATCTTATTAAAGCTTCGGCAATTTTATCTCAATCTCTGACGAAACTTTAATAAAAGTGAAACTTGTTAGATTAATATATGTTTCCGATTTGTTCTTTAACTTACATATGTGTGAGCGCGGGATTGTGTGTACGTATATGTGTACGTGCGTGCATGAGGGCTTGAATTGTACTAAATACGGGTTTCTAGGGGACATAACGAGGAAGGATAGGTCGATGGCAGGAGAGAAAGAGAAAAACGCTGCATAACATACTTAGTGAGCCTGAGTAAATGGATGGTGGAACAGTGTTTAGGAGAAATACATAATTTATTTAGAACTGCAAGGGACAGGATGTTCGGGAGAGCCATGATTACCTATGTCCTGAGGAGACACAGCACATGAAGAGGAAGTTAAAACTTACTCGCCATCCCCATCTTTCACTCTCTGTCATACATACGCCCACTGATATATATATAATACGAGGCTAATGATCTACATAGGTTAGATGGTTACTTAATAAAGTATGCGAGAGGAATGCAACTGGAAATCAATAACAATTTACACTTGACTTGAAAAGGTTCAGATCAGGATTGTTCTAATTTTAATATTTTATTTTAAGACTTATCAACGTTTTATAGGGATTTTTTTTAAAGATACCTGTTTTAGATTTTAATTACGATTTTATTTGTCTATATTTCTGAGATTAGGTATTATGTACACTATTTACATTATTCGGGATAATGTCGACATTCCAACCACCTGAAGAAGGCTGGAGTCTACAATAGCTGAAACGTTGTAATAAATATGGCGATAAAGATGAAGACAATAGTCCAAATAATGTAAATAGTGTACGATTTTATTTGCAAGTGAATATTGCATTAAACAATGTTGGGGGATAGTAATGATTCCTTTCAGATACAAGTCCTGCCATTTAACCCATATTTGGAGGATGAATCGACAAAGTCATAGTTTTCTCAAGGAGATTTCCTTGTAAATGAATGTAATGAGCACAACCGGCATTTGAAATCGACGTTCCGATTTTGTATTTGCAGCTGTTATACCAGGTGTCCCTAAAGTCTGCACGCATAGCCAAAAATGCATATTTCCAAGAAATGAAATTTTCTAGAACATTTTATAGAACTGCAATATTAACAAATATCATCTTCAATGTGATTCCCATGATTTATGATGCAAAGGTTGATGCGCATAGCAAGATCCACGTGAATCTCGATGCAACAACTCCAAATTGCCGCCAGTTTTAGCACATTTCCAATTTATGCATTCAATCAAATGTGTTGCATTTGTGATTTTCATTGAGTACAGCTTTTCCTTTCACATAACCCAGAAAAAGAAGTCAGTTCTTTATTCTTTCGGCAGCACCATGTTTAATATCTGGAGGTAAAAAAGCTAATGTGATTTCCTGTGTGTCGAGAACTTATATGTCAAGATGATGTAATGTACAGGGCTTACGGACAACCTGAAAATTACATCATCCCCACACCCTTTTGTGTACGGGGAAACATCCACCCAAGAATCTGTTCCAGAAAAGTAGTGGTTCTTGGGGAATATGATCAAATGGAACCTCCTCCTTATATAAAGAACACGCCGGAAATGGGGATAATTTGATTCCCTGCATCTCGGGGTTTTTAGCTGTTACAGTCTGAATTTTTTTTTTTTTATGTACCGTTTCTTTGCAGGGCATAGGTGATCATGTCCCTCCACCACCTCCTGTCTCTTATATCTCCCAACTAATTTTGTCGTTTTGTTATTTTTACAAGATCCTGTTTTGCCATTCACTTGCTCAAGACCATTAACTATGTCAGCCGTTCATTTCCCATTTCCCTCATTTCGTCTAGCCTTTCTCATTACGTGTCCTAGAAATTTTATCTGCGTCTTCCTTCTTTCTCGTTACGTGTCCCAGAAATTATATCTGCATCTTCCTCCTTTCTCGTTACGTTTCTCAGAAATGTTATCTGCCTCTTCCTCCTTTCTCAATACGTGTCCCAGAAATTATATCTGAACCTTGCTCCTTTCTCGTTACGTGTCCTAGAAAATTTATCTGCGTCTTCCTCTTTTCTCAGTGCGTGTCTCAGAATTTTTATCTGCATCTTCCTGACGTTAAATATAAATTTCCTTTATGTTTCCATTTTTTCCAAAACCTCATCGTAGCTCACATATTCGGTATCCTGAGCATATATTTGAAGACCAACACTTCCTTTGGCTTCGAGTTTCTTTATCTTCGTGGAGATTGTCCAGGATTCGCTTCCATACAAGTGGAAAGATATGTAGTAGTTCAGTACTCTTTTCTTTGTTTCCAACGAAACTTTCCTGTCTTTTAATACTATGCTTAGATTTTGGAATGCGTCTTTGTCCATTTCAATACTTCTTCGGATCTTAGTGTCGCTCATTCCGACCTTTGTTAGAATACTTACCAGATATTTGAAATTCTGTATCTGTTTAATATTAATGTCTCCGATCGTTGAACTTGCATTTTGGGCCCATCTTTTCGCTGATGACATGCATTCCATCCTTGTTTATTTTATACTTGTTCTATTCTACTAGCACTCCTCCCCTACCGTCTGAAGGAGGTTTTGTAGTTTGCTTTCTGTGTCTGCTATCAAAACTATGTCATCTGCATATCTTATGTTATTTATATTGCAACCGCCAATGATGAATCCTGGTAGGATTTCCAGTGGAACTAAAAAATAGAGCTCATCTGAATTTTTACGTGACAGAGAGTCTGAATGTATTTCTATAAAAAGAGAGATAAAAGCGAGATGTGTCGCCATATATAAAATGGAATTACATATTTAATCTTAAACGGTTTAACATAATTTTATGCATTCTCAATTAAAATGAAACGACACTTTAAGACTGATATTAACAGAAATTAAAATTAAAATATTCTGTTAAATATTCATCAAATTGACTCATTGGTTCACTACACACTCAGATGGAACCTAGTCTTGAAGCATTTTCCTCATACATTCATTTGAATATTTTATAAATACAGAAGTATAATTTGTTTATACTTTTAAAATGAGCTCGTTTACTTAGAATGCAAATGACTAATGACATGATATCCTTCTTAATTTGCACACGTCAAGAGATTGTTAAAAAGGAAATATGCAAATCTTGATAATCTGGAAGTAACTCGTTTGAAATCAACAGAGATGTAACACGTGACAAATGAAACACTCGTCAACGGAATCAAAGATCAAAGGCTAAAAACGTCTCGAGGCCTTCGGTCTTAATTTTCAAAGCAAACGATGAATAAATCGCAACAGTTTAA
>CAHIKZ030002806.1:177500-255000 GCA_903632075.3 Acanthosepion pharaonis
AACGAGACTCTGCCCTTCGGCGGAACCTCGTCCGGGTTCCTCTCTGTTCACAGGCAGAGAGTTCGACCGTCAAGCTGAGAAGCTTAAACGCGTTCTTAATGTCTGTAGTGAGTTTGTGTTCAACCAAAACTATTCGAAAATGAGACTCTTTGTTTTAAATAATGATTGGAACTCCCGCTCACTACAGACATTAAATGGAACTCGTATATCTCGCTAGAAATGCTCATTTGTTATTAACGTTTTTTTTTTCCGAAACAAGGCGTTAATGGTGAGGATCAGCTCAAGGTACTGGCAACTCGGGCAGTCGACCGGGGTGTCATCATTCCCGATGTCGCCATCATGCTACCATGTCATGTGTTTGGGATCCGTCGTTAAAGATGCTGGTTGTTTTTTTGCACCGCAGTGGAAAATACTTGTCTTCTCCGTCATGCTCTATGCATACAAAAGACAAATACTTCAAAATAAAGATCCACCTACCATCCGGTTCACAACCCCTCCTCACTCTCCTGAACAGGGTAGGGATTTATCCCTTGTTTCCTGTCTAGGATAGTGTTTTCGGTTCCTTCCAAATTCTTTTCAATATCTTTCATTCACAGTAGTTCCTTGCGTCTTTATTATGACTTTTCTTGAGGTGTATGGATTTTTACAAAAGTGTGAAGAATAAAGCTGCCCAATACACACTTGACAGAGATTAAATGCGTCTTTGCGGGCTTTTGGTTGATGAATTATTTACAAACCAGCAACCCCATCTCGACAGATGTAATGTTGCAATCCTATTAGTATTCCAAATTTTCAAAATTTAATTCGTTGTCTCAAATGTATAATTCCCATTCTGAGGAGTTCTTTTTGCTGACAGCCATACAATCTCTCTTATTATAATTGATGATTAGTCCTTCCTTCTTGCTTTCCTTTTCTAACTTCTCAGGGATTTCCTGCTGTTTCCTATTCTGTGTCTGCTATCAACAGTGTATCATCTGAATATTGTCGTTTCCAATTAATTTTTTAAAATATTTCATCATGATTTTGGTAGAGACTTCCAAAATAATGTACAGACGTAGTAGAAAACATACCAGATAGGAAGAAAAAATAATATAATTCCGGAGCCGATGTTCTTACGAAAAAGTATATAAAACTCCCTAATTTCGGTTCCAAACATGTGACGTACAGAGGTCACTAAGCTTCCCATCACCTTTGCTGGGTATCTTCAAGACTTCATTCATGTCCACACACCAAAAGAGGCGGATCCAAACTACGGCCTCACAGATTACAGTAAGAACTAAATTGTATGTATCCCCCCCGTTATAACTAAGCACGCACACACATACTGACCTTTTCACACAAGCATAAGTATAACGATATTTCACTGTTTCTTGCATGCGTAGAGAAATACAATTTATATTCCATTCCAGAGCGTTATTTACCAAAACAAACAGACATTACTTTCAAACCTAAAACAAACTTCTTGTATTCTTGTCGTTATATTAAATTAATGTTTATTTGTTGATACTACTTTTTCTTTTTCTACTGGATTTTATTCTTTCAGTGAAAATCATAGGATTATTCTAAACGGCCGAATATTTTATGTTATTGTATCGAAGCCCGACACTCCGAATTAAAACTTTAGCAAAAACGATCTAGATATATTTCGAAAATAATATAATATCTTTTGTTTTTAAGATTTCGGCCGTCAGTAATAAATCCTGTGAGAATTCTTACAAAAGGTAACAGTGTTAAAAAACGAAATACATCAAGCACGAAGTGATTTAAGATGTACATTTATTCGGCTTAGATTAAACGGAAAGTTTTGGTGGCGTCCTGGTCCCCAGAGAATAAGGTATAAATTTTAAATATCAGCGTTGTTCTCGTTTAGTGTTTTGTTTTTTTCTTTTCTTTTCCGGTGATCAAACACCAACTAAAGGCTTTAGTAAGTCTTCGCAACATTCAATCACAAGGCAAAACCTGATTAGCTTAAATGTGAATAATTAACTGAACGAATTTACATACGGGACACGATGAATTACACGTCAGGACAAAGTAGGTTACGCCAATCATTTAGTTGGGGAGGAGGTGCATTTAAAACCCTGGCATGTTTATCGAGATTCGACCACCAACATCGGAAACTGGTGGAAAATATATCATTGAGGCCTTCCGCAATCTACTGCCATTTCCAACACTTAATAACGTTGGCTATAATTTTAACTCAGTCTGCCACTTCTGCTTCGCCTGTTTATATAATAATATTAATTTCTGAAAAGATATTACTGCTATTATTATCATTCTTCTTCTTCTCCTTCTTCTTCTTCTTCATCTTATTATTATTATTATAAGTTCAGAGCAAAACAGGAAATAATGTCATTTAAACGCAAGGCATTACTGAGTTTGTGAGAATATGAGAGAAAGAAAATTATTATTGAGGCGAGGGAAGACTAAATGAAGATGAAGGGAAAAGATAAGGGATGGCATTGCATTTAGTTTTTTGAAAATCCAACTTGACTGGAAAGCAAGAAGCATAAATTAAGTTTCACCAGCAAGAAATGAGAAAGAAGTAACTATTATTGTGAAACTTGTCTTTACATCTAGCCATTTCAAATGTAATCTAGTACTGCACTTAGATTCATAGTCTGGGTACCATAAACGAATGTTCATCAGAACAAATGTCAGGAAATGTTCATAGAAAAGTAACAGGGGTTCTACATTATAAATGATTAATACTCCTCCTACTGCAGCTACTACTACTAATAATAAATTATTATTAATAATTATAAATGGTGTTATTATTATTATTATTATTAGTAGTAGTAGTATTAGTAGTAGTAGTAGCAACAGTAGTAGTATTAACGGTATTGTGCAAGAAGAATGTACAGACAACAATGGCGGCTGGGCATCATTACTAAATATTCATCAACACACTCCTATCCCTAACCCGCTCAAAACAACAGAAGAAAGAGACGTAACTAAAATACAATAGTGACAATGGTAAAACACTGACGAGAAACATATCATTTAGACGAATTGGTGTAGTGAGTGTCTTTACATTGTGTTTATTTATTGTATATTCAACTATACTGCTAGTTTGCTTGTTATAAACCTTAATGCGGAAAACTTAACTGCCACAGTGAATATTAATATTAAGAGAAATAGGGCAAGGCAGAGAACCAATTACGCGAAGTGGTTGTGTGAATGGACCGGGGACAGAGGGAGGCGGTATCCTTAGCAAATCGAGGAAAAACTGTTAAAGGCCACAACAGATAGAAAGTTTAGAGAACCATGATCACCTACGTGTTGAAGAGACATGGTACATAGAATATGAAGGCTATTTTCTGTTACACCTAAATGGCTTTTATTGTATTAAGGGTTTCCATAAATACACAATTCTTCTTTCTTTTTCCCATGCACGCCCATTTAAGTTGAAGCTGGATAAAATCACCCATCCAATTTCTATGCCGTAAAATACAGTGATGAATATTTTTTTTTCTAGCAGAAAAGACGAAATCGCCAGTTTTCCAACAGGAAAGACGAAATCATTAAAGCTACTTCGAAAAGCAGCTGAGCTTGGTGCAAACCGCTAGCGGAGCGGCTATGTATACACTGTAACAGCAACACGAAAAGTGACACGATTACGTTCAAACTTCGACCACAATAGAACCAACTACAATCACGCATGCCCAGAAGGTAATGTGAGAAATCTAAAAAAAGTGCAGATATTTTTTTACGAACTCCTGTATTAAATCACAGTGATGTTCCAAACTTCTATTTATGCGACAAGTATACAAATATTTGCAAACTTATGCAGTTTCGGAATTATTTTTGTATTCGTTTGATGTGCGTTAACTTAAACCAAATGCAGTACCAGTTCACTAACTCTAATCTCAAGTAAAGGTATTCGAAATAAAACTGATAACTTTGCTGAACAGTTCAACAAGTGCTGGAACGTTCACGAGAATCGAACACTTTTCAGCGGTAAATGATAAGCTCGCTGAGCAGACGACATTGACAAGTTACTGGTTTCTTGCATATTATTTTAGTATTTTTTTTTTGTTTTCTTTATCAACAGTTGTGAAATTAAAGTAGTTTTCCTGTCATCGTTAATAATATTATTCTGCTTGATAAAATTGCATTTCTTTAATATTCACAACAACAAAATCGAAAGAAAAGAAGATTGCGCATGCGCATAAACACACTGATACAAACTTCAACTCCAAGAGGGAAGAGAACACTTGGTGAAATTGAATATAATGTAGGGGAAAAAAAATCTACGCAAGAGAGAAAACGCTAAATACAAAATGAAAGACAAAGGAAAAACTGTTAAAAGAGAGAAAGAATTTTTTAAAAGATATCAATAGTATATACGAACGCGTGAAGCAAGGAGAAATCTAATATAAAAGAAGAATTTGATTACAGAAAAAAAAAGTACACATAGGTCATTTAAACTGTCTAAATAAGGAAATTAAGACGAAAAAACGGAAGAGATGAAGTATGATTAAGGAAAAAAAATTGATATTAAAGAAGTGCCTATTTAATGCCGGAGTATATCGTCAGTAGAAAAAAAAAACAAGTAATTTGATTATAAGTCTGCCGTAAAAAAAAAAAAAAGTAGACCTCGGGGAAAAAGAAAAAGAAAAAAAGACAGACATTAATTGTTTCTCTTAGTTCTTTTTTTTCTGATTTTTCTCCCATTTTTTTCTGACCTTTTTTACAACGGAGTTTTTGTGGTTTCGATCGACTCGTTCATTTGCTAGTATTTATTAATTTAAATACTTTTTTGTTTTGTTTAATATTAGACAATGTTTCACATTCTTTGTTATTTTCTTGTTTGCTTTCCTTATCAATTGCGCTGCTTTTATCGGACCTTTCTTTATGCTTACACATATGGAGACACACCTTTTTACGGCAGCATCGGGTAATGATACGCAAAGAGAAACTAAGAAACTGCCAGCACAAATATCTGATAAATAAATACGATTAGGAAAGTATCATTCAAGTAACTGTAGCATAATCTGAACTAATGAAATTGTAGCATCGAGAATAATAGTATTAACAGTGAAAGGAGACCTATTTTAATTTCACAACTACTGATAAATAAAACAACGGAAAAATACAAAGATAAATTCGGAACAGAGATTGCTTGATGGTATAAATGACAAGACGGTTCAGCAAGCTCAGCCATTTACTACTGAAACTTGTTGAACATTTCAGTAAAGTTATTTATTTTATTTTGAGTATATTTTCTTCAGATTAGTGTTAGCGAACTCGTCTTAGATTGGCTTGGCTTTGTTTAAAGGAATATTAAATGGATATCAAAATAGTCACGAAATTGAATTCGTTTGCAAATTCTTGATTGTAATAACTATTCATGTAGCAGAACGATCGACGACATTTTTTTTAAGCGTTTCACCCTAAGCAAGGCGGGAATCCACTCGTACAAAAGGGGTTACAGAGAGATGGAGCTAGAGCAAATATGAGTGATGGAGGAAAGGATGAAGAGAAGGATAGGGGATAGATCAGGTTATCTGGAGGCGTCGATTGAAATTACATTTGAATAGTTGGTGATTATAGCTATCAAGGAAACACGAAAAGGGAAGGGAGTTCTACAGGCGAGAGGTGCGAAATATGAAGCTATTGGAATAGAAGAGACAGCTATATTTAACAGTTTCGACAGTGAAAGGGTGTGAGCGAGATGCCAACCTAGTAGAACGCTTAAATTCATGAAGTTTGGGAACCAGCTAAAGCAGCTCTTCGGAGCAGTTACCATGAAAGTATTTGTAAAAACGAAAGAGGGAGGCGACGGCACGTCTGTGAGAGAGCGACTGCAGGCGAGATGCCAGATCAGGGCCAGATACGTTGCATATCCATCTCTGGATCTTATTAAGAACCTTGAGACAAACATGAGGGGCATCAAACCATATATGGCAGCAATACTCCATGCAAGGGCGAATGGTTGATTTGTAGATTTCAAGGATCGACTCCGGCGAGAAAAAATTTCCTGGCGAGGCAAAGGGAGTTAACTTTCCATGCGGTGGACGAAGCTATTGTCTCAATGTATCTGTTCCATCTCAGGTCAGCGGTCAATGTGAGTATTCCACATTTCTATTTGGTTAGCTTTTGTTATGGTTTTCACGTTTCGGTTCAAAACAGTGCCTCCCAAGTTTTACATTATCAAAAATCACCTCGTTTCAACGTCCTGGGTATGACGATAAACTACATCCGTGTCCAGGGTAAGTCGATAAACTACGTCCAGCAGCAAGGAGGAGGAGCGTGGAACCACCACTTAATTGCTAGTGTTCCCAGATCCACATTAACCCGGGGTGGTAGCACCTGTTAGGGTTCCAGCTATGGACATATAGTTAAAACCCAAACTTGTGTAAAAATAGGTTTTAATATCAGAAAGACTTTATAATAAAGAAATATTACCAGCAATAATTTTTGAAGGAGGAATTATTATCAGCAATATTTTTCAAAAATACGAGAAATACAAACAGCTATATATTCTTTGGAAAAAATATGACCAGCTGTAGATTTATTCAAAGACAAATATTCCCAGAAATAGATTTTAGAAGAAAAAATATTAGAAGCAATAAAAATTTTGTCGGCAGTAAATAACACATTGAGTTTGATATGCAGTAAAACCAAACAAACCAATCAAAACTCCTTTCAGAATTGCTTATGATTAGATCGAACCTTTGACCCCGCGGGCCTTAAACACAATTACTGCATAATAGATACTCGTCAGTTAATTAATACATTTTACTCTGCGTCAGACATTAAAACAAGAACAATTAAATGCCGCAAGTGGGTTATACTTAGATAATGTCTAGCAGTATAGTGTTTTACAAATATATACGCCGTGAAGAAATTTAATTGCTGAGTGGGTGTGTCACACATTTGGTATTGTGATTAATGTAACAAAACTCGCTGTAATGACTACCTATGTATTCTATGATGTCAATCGCACCTGATAGTACATCGTTTGATAAATAATCAAGGGAATGCTCAAGAGGTCAAAGGTGAGAATCTGTGGTAATTCTAAGATGAGTTTAATAAAAGAACAAAATCTAGAAAAGTTCTGTAATAGTTACCCAGAGTGCAACTGAAAACTCAAAAAGTATTGTCTTCCATTGAAACACAAGACAAACGCATATGAAACGGCTTTCTCAAGAAAAATAACACTATCAGGCTAGAAAATTCAGACTATAAATAACGACTTTTAACTGCAATATCTTTGAACTTTGATATATTCCAGAAAATATGAAAGTATTCAAGCTAGATGTACCAATACATATTATTATTATTATTATTATTATTATTATTATTATTATTATTATTATTACTTTTATCTCCTTTGATTTCTGGCGTTTACACATTTCTTTCCGGGTTAGAAATGGCATCATAAGACAACTTTCAACTGATTCTTTCAATGTTTGTTTTAAAAAATACATAGATAAACCCTTCGTCAATTTCCACATTTTTTCTATTTCAATTTCCAGGTCTTTGTACTTTTCAGAACAATTTTTTGTATTTCTTTTCTGGTTTTGGACAATTCTAGGAATTTACCTTCAGAATTAGTCTACTGCAATCGATGTTCATACCAGTGTTTCCATTTTCCAAAGTGTTTCCAAGGGCTCCGTGAAATACAAATAGAACATCCTGAGGGATTTGGTATTTGTCACAGAACCTGCATTTTGGATGATGTTATGATATTTGCCTGAAAATTCCTAGTGAAAAGACTCTGATTAGAAAAGTTCTGAAACATTTTGCAACTGAAAACTCAAGATTGTCTTTTCTATTTCAAGGTCCTTGTATTTTGACAGATGTTCTTTTTTGATTATTATTATTATTATCATTATTATTATTATTATTATTATCATTATTATTATCGTTATTATTATCATTATTATTATTATTATTATTATTATTATTCATATGTGTGATATCATTTTACAAGAGAGTAATTTTAAGTGCTTTATTATCAAGTCCCTCCAAGGTCTATGAATAGAAAAAGCTATGTAGGGGGGGGGTCTCAGTGCACCGTTAAGGTTTTTGCAGTTGATATGTGCAGTTCTGAACAAAGTAATCTTCTTTTTTTTTTAAATCTTTCTGCGACACTGATGTGTCCAAGAATTTGATTCCCATGATTTTCGGTATCCTTCTTAATCCAAAACCAACGCCTCTCTCCCAACAGGGATTATTGCAGTTTTAAGTTTCCCTGTTTGTGTCATTTCTATTTGCATGTGCTTATAATTTGACAGTTTCTTTTTTCTTTTAATTAGCAACATTATTATTACACTTTCCCTTGATTTCTGCTATATATGCATTTCCTTCCGGGTCCCAATCAGAAGCCTAAAGTCAAACATTTTCCACTTATCATTATTGTGAAACAAAATAAAAACACACACACACACACACACACAAAAAAAAATCTAAGATCACCCACATTTCTATAGGTAAAGTCCTTCATAATGTATAAACTGCATATGTGAGTACACTTTTTGTATTTATTTAATGCATGGGCTACCAGGAATCACGTCAATGAGTCTATAGGGACATTTTTCAATCAATCCGAGGGTTTCAACTACAACAAGTATTATTGATGTTTTCGTGTGCCACATAAAAGATCCTTGTCTTTTGAGACTTCGTTGAAAAATCTTCAAAAGTACATTACAACCTACTGAGACTGCCATATCAATAAGAAAGCAAATTCCCTTTTGTGGGGTCTATGATTACGATTATCTGGCCGGTTAGCTTTGTTTGTTCAAACCATGTGTATTGAAAAATTCCATAAAATTGTTACAGGTCCTATCTCCGTAATCGGGTGTGAGTAATGTTCGTATCAGCTTCATGCAGTTTCCTTCTCGTAAAAGTTGCATATTTTCCAATGCAGATATTGGCCCACTCAGTCACGCCCAAGTTTATATTCGGTGTATGCTAACACTGTGCAACTTGATTCAAGATATTCAATGGTTTCTAGATATTTTCACATCAACTGCATTAGGGTTAACCCAATTTTTTCTTATGTGTGCTTAGTAATTTCTGCTTAGCAAGGGTTGGTCCTGTGCAGTTAGATTAAAAACTTCAGTTTCAGCTTTTAACCCTGCACCACGTAACAATTGATGAGTACGGATTTTATCTGCATCAACTTGTATTTGCTTTTGCTTTCTTTTATTATTATTATTATTATTATTATTATTATTATTATTATTATTATTGTTGTTGTTGTTGTTGTTTTTAGTTTCTTTGATTTCTGGCGTGTACACATTTCGACAAGGGACCAAAGGTTAGAGATGGCATCAAGACACGTTCCACTGACTAAAAAAAAAAAAAAAAACACATAGATAAAGCCTTTCGTAAAGTGTGGGCTGTACTTGTGAGAACAATTTTTTGTATCTCTTTGAGGCATGGGCTTCCAGGAATCCCTTCAATTAGTCTACTGGAATCTTTTCCAAACAATCCCAGGGCGTCAACTACTCCAGGGATTGTTGATGTTCCCATGTGCCGCATTATTATTATTATTATTATTATTATTATTATTATTATTCGTAGTAGTAGTAGTAGTAGTAGTAGTGATATTTTTACTACGAATAGTGCTGCTGTTACTGTTCTATTAATGCCATCGTGATAGAATAATAACTGACGCTCTATTTCCGACTTGTGGAAACTGCGAACTCATGTAATAGATTCATTTTTATTTAAAGAATGTCATTCATTATGCGTTTTTCAGACCGATACCCCCGTCCGGTGAATGAACACGCTCTCCTCTGCACTTATCGAGACATCATCTCTTGAAAGATTGCAAAACAAAGCTAAAGATCTGTCAGCCCATTAGTTGATCGACTTGTGATTACACAGTATTAACTCTTTCCCCCCAACTTGGACGAGATGTGACACAAGCTTTTTTTTATGTGGGGACCCGACTGCGTACGCCCGGGACAAGGTCAAAAATTACTCTCAGCCCCCGTAACCGTCGGTTGTGCTGGTCTCGGTGCGAGCACTGATCCTTTCCTCTGGTGTAATGGGAGGGCGTGGCCTCGGGCAGCTGTTTCCCAGGGTTGTGCACCTCTCAGTATAATTTTCTCAGTTGCCCCTCTGTCCTTTGACAGAGAAGCCCCTGAGCGCACTCTGCCCAAAGACAGAGACGCAACAGAGAGATGATAAGCCTGCGTTGAAAATCCATCCAAGGAGGAATTTTAACGCTGGTGATTTGTGATTAAATACTTTGGTTAAAAACTGGTATGTTTTTTTTTTCTTTTTCGCACGCTGGTTGCGTTACCAAATTAACACGACGACTGCGATATCAATATGGAAACCCCGTTCGTCTCGTTCGATCACCGAAATTAAGTGTCCGGCTCGGTCAGTATATTGATGGGTGTCCACTTGAAAAATCAACGCTCTAAACATTTACAGATGCTCCCATCTATTAATCTGAACAATATTTGGATGATTTGCGAAGGTCCGCGAATGAATTATCAAGCATTTTCCCCAATTAAAAACAATTCGCTTTTTTAATTTCTCATTACATTATTATTATTTTTTTTTTTTTTTGCACTTTGGTCTGTATTTTCTCCATTAGACATAAATAGATAGAGTAACTATAAATAGATAGAGAACTATTTTCTCCATTCTTAATCGGCTATATAAATTTTTAAATTACAGTGTAACCCGGATATAAGAGAGTTGTCGGGACCGGAGAAGAAGTCGCTTATATCCGGGTTTCTCTTATATCCTGGTTTCTCTTATATCCGGGTTTCTCTTATATCCGGGTCTCTTATATCCGGGTTACACTGTATATGTAATAGGATGATTCCACATAATGTGTATTCTGTGATAATTTACAGCACCAGAATCTCTGTACACGACACTTTGTCTCTACACGCTCTTCCATATTAAATCATGCACATTCATGGGACGTAAAACAATTATTTTTTTTGGTAATATACCGGTTTCTCAATTCTGACTGAGCCTTTACGAAGAAATAACAATATGTTTGCGAGACGACATATCTTAATTCTTCCGAATATAATAATTATATATATATTTAGATTGCTGTTATAATTTTGTATTATCATTCTCAGGGCTCCAATAATTGCCTCCAACTTGTCAGGTTTTATTGCGTTTAATTACTTGCCGATTATTTTCGGTACATTGCAAATCTTTTCGAAACTCTAATCTTTTCCTGAGTAAACTAGCGAGTTGCAACAATGCTGTCATTTGAAGAATTTTATTTCTTCCCTAAATCTCCAAGGTTATTTACAGAGATCTTGGAGACGTTCCCAAAGTTCCATTGATTATTTGTACGATAATGCACTTCGTTTTCGACAATTTTCATTGTTCTCTGGCAAGGTCTTCTTGTTTGGACCAACTTCACGCTGTCTTACCGATTCCAACAGTGGCAAGCCGGAACAGCAGCATCCAACGTGTAACAAATTGTCTTGTCTTTGTTTATCGTAATTCATGTTGCTTTCATCGCCAGGACAATATTTATCGATCTTACAAACACATATAAAAATACTGTTACCCTTATTTGGTTGTGGTTCTAATTTAGATTTATAAACTTTATTTCTCTCCTGTACAAATTTGTATCATTATTATGCACTAGTAAATATCAGAAAAATTATATTAAACTAAACTCCAGCTTAATGCTATTAATTTAATCATTGTAATGTAAACTATTCTATAATTAGACACACCATTGTATTTCCAATTAATTTATATTTTAAGCGTGCTACTAGGTTGGTATCTCGGTCCCACCATTTTACTGTCGAAACAGTTATATGTAAACACCTCATCTACTCCAACAGCTTCTTCTCCCACACTTCCTGACAAGGGAACTCCCTTCCTGTTACTTCCTTCCGTGATAACTATAATCGTCAATAAATTAAATCTAATGTCAATAGACATCTTCTGTTGCTTTGATCCCGTTCTTCTCTTTATACTCCTTACCCCATACCCAGTCTTTTCCCTTCATTTTCCCTCGCTGTAGCGCCTTGCGTACTAGAGGCACTTCCGCCTTGCTTAGGGTGAAATGATAAATAACACAAAATAATACCTTTTTAGTCTTTAAGTCTTCTTCAGTGCCTTTATTGTGGATTTGTTATCATTCCCCAACCGTTTTGCCTTCCATTTAAACAAGCTCGTGATGTTGATTATGCCTTTTCTCTACTGTCACTCTTGCATTCAATCTGCTCTGTGAGTATCATATTTTGCAAGCCGACCTTCCTCATTGTGGAACCTAGAAATTTCAATTGACTCCTTCTAATGTTCAGCATAAGTGTCCTTTTTATTTCCATATTCTCGAACACTTATTCGTTGCCCAAATGTTCCGTTCGTTGTCATATCAGCATCCTTGTGTAGGTTCGCATTTCTGTTGTTTCAAGTCTCTTCATCACCTGTGAGGAGATTGTCCAGCATGCACTAACGTATAGGAAAGCTGATATTGCCTAAAATTTCCCTGCTCATTTATAACAAAATCTCCCTCTTTCTTACAACTTCCCGTAGTTTTCGAAGGCATTTTTCTCTGTCCCAATGCTCCCTTCGGCTTTCAGTGTCGTACTTTTCATACTTTATTGAATTACTTCCCAGATATTTAAACTGTTGTGCTTGTTGGAATTTGGAATGTCGAATTTGTAATTAGCATGTTGGGTTGTTACTTTTGCTGAAAAACAATGCATTCTGTTTTCTTGCTATTGATATTTAGTCCTGTCTGCATTCTTATTATATACTCGTTAAAACAAATTCCTTTATGAAGTTCGAGGTCAGGCCATAGCTATTAACATAATCTGTATTATAATTATTGAAACGCGAATTGTGCTATAATTAAAAGTAGTTTGACTTGGACTTGTAATTATTAAGTAGAAGCTGTATGCTGCTTATACATAGACACACATACATACATACATACACACACACATATGTCTACATTTCTGACATGAGATATTGTAATTATTTACAATGTTCGGACTTTTGACCTCAGCTTTATTGTCACATTTACGACGTTTCGGTCGGTGTACGCCCCGGACTTCTTCAGGTGTTGCCACTGGATAAAATAGTTGGTTAAGGGATGCATAAGTGACTTGACCCAAGGTGATGTGAGTTAAATTAATGGCCACAGAAGAGGGAACGCAATCTGGGAAAGCTAATTAACCAAGGGGGAATTAAATGAAAATAAGATAAACAAAGGCATGGCACTTTGAAATTTCTAACAAATCTGGACAAAACAAAGCGTTCGGTACCTAATGTCAACTAATGTCACTGGAAGAAGTAATTTACAACGTCCAATAATTACAGATTAGCACAACAGTCCGAGCAACAAACACACGCACACACACACAAACACACACACACACACACACACACACACACACACACACACATATATATATATATATATAGGTACCTCCACTTTTTTTCGGCAAAATTTTCGATACCTAACTTTAAAATAAATTTAAAAAAATGAAAAAACATGCTTTAAGATTTTATTTTAGCTTTAATTGAAAGTTTAATCATTAAATTTATTATTTCCATTAAGTAAACAATTCTGGTGTATTTCAGATAGAAACTATATACATTGGAATGTCAAGTTTAGTTTCGGAATTTTAAGTTTTCTTAAAAATCCCGCCATTTTCTTAATTTTAAGAAATTTGTAGACAAACACAAATTTATCGATTTTAAAAATATTTAACAAAGTTTCTGACACGTTATTTTAGTAAAATTAGAAAATTTAATGTTAAATTAATCTGATTTAAAAGAATTATTACTTACTTCTAGCATAAAAAAGTAGTATACAACCAATTATTAACGATTGGTACTGGTGTTTTTATCCAATATTTGATCTACGTGTTGAGTGACGAGTGACGACAGCTACTACGGATGACCCCAAATGAAAATTATTAGAAATCTGAGTGAACGCTTTTAGTTTTATTAGAATAAAGGGACAAAACTCTATTTATAATAATGGCAATAAATTTAGATAATTCTTTAAACTTTTTTTTTTTATTATTTAGATAATTCTTTAAACTTTTTTTTATTATTTACATAATTTTTAAACTTTTTTTATTATTTAGATAATTCTTTAAACTTTTTTATTATTTAGATAATTCTTTAAACTTTTTTTTATTATTTACATAATTCTTTAAACTTTTTTTTTATTATTTACATAATTCTTTAAACTTTTTTATTATTTACATAATTCTTTAAACTTTTTTTTATTATTTACATAATTCTTTAAACTTTTTTTTATTATTTAGATAATTCTTTAAACTTTTTTTTATTATTTACATAATTCTTTAAACTTTTTTTTATTATTTAGATAATTCTTTAAACTTTTTTTTTATTATTTACATAATTCTTTAAACTTTTTTTTTATTATTTACATAATTCTTTAAACTTTTTTTATTATTTACATAATTCTTTAAATTTTTTTTTTTTATTATTTACATAATTCTTTAAACTTTTTTTTATTATTTAGATAATTCTTTAAACTTTTTTTTTTATTATTTACATAATTCTTTAAACTTTTTTTTTATTATTTACATAATTCTTTAAACTTTTTTTTTTATTATTTACATAATTCTTTAAACTTTTTTTTTTTATTATTTAGATAATTCTTTAAACTTTTTTTATTAATTTCTGCAAACACGTTAACGATGTGTATCTGAACTGGACAGAGGAGAGAAATAACTGCGGTGCCAGACGACACAAATCACGTGACCTTTTTAAGGATTATGTCGCGCATACATTTCCATACATAGAAATTATGAACGTTTTTCAATAAAAATTTATTTTTAAAATTATTTTAAAAATATTTTTGTGGAAACGACTGTTATGTGCTTTTCAAAGTTCGATTTGTAAATTTACATTTTCATTAAGGTTATCATTGCATTATTTGGCTGAAAGAAATAAAGAATTTTAAAAGATTTTTGAAGTATTTAAGACGTTAATGAAAAAAATTTTAAAATGTGGAAAAAATTTGCAAAAAATACATTATTCATCGAAAAAATTTTATTTCTTCACAAAATAATGTCCTTAGTATAACGTATCTACAAAAACAGGTGTAAGCTTTTCTAATTAATTAAATGTCATACTTTTTTACATTTTTTTTTTTTACAATTCAAATTTGATTTTCTATAAGAAAAGTAAATGTTTTACAAAAAAAAACTGGTGATTTACTTTCTACAAACATTCCTGTTTATAACTAATAAAAAAAATCCCGGGGGCGTGTATTTAATTTCTTGAAATTTCTTGAAAATATGTAAGTGGGTGGAAACATGTTTAAAAAAAAATCTCTTTTTAACAAGATTTTCTGAAAAAAAAAATTTCCAAAATAATTTCATTCATTTCTGAATAAGTCCTGAAAATTTCATTAAAATCCAACAATTATTTCATTTTTGCAAGAATTTCCTAATTAACGTGTGCTTTCCTCGGGAAAAGCGCAAAATAAAACAAACCTTTTTTTAGTACTCTCGCGCTGTCGTAAAAAAACATAATTTTTAAGCAAAATTTTCTACGTGCTAGAAAGGATTAAAAAATTTCAAAAAAATATTTAAAAATACTTTGGTCTTTCCTCTTCATAACAACATAAACATAACATAAACAAAACTTTGTTTTCGTTGATATATAAGTCATTTTTAATCGTGATATGCCGATTTTTTTACGTGACCTAATGGACATACCTATATATATATATATATATATATATATATATATATATATATATATATATATATATATATATATATGTATGTAAAAAGAAGAAGGAAGAATAAAATTCAAACGTTCAAGACATTAATTTAAAACAGGGCTCAATACTAGAGTAGAGCAATAAACATTAATTATACACCGTTAAATTAGAACATGTAAGTTACTACTAAATAGTGTACATTTTGTTTCGACATTTAATAAACAACGGCCCATGAGGTACTTAACTATGACGGTAATAAACGATTTTATTCAAAATTACAATTCATGAAACATCACATCACGTTCCGTTTTTGGAAAAATTTCCGTAAAAGGTAAGAAGCATTTTTTTTATAAAGAAAAAAGGAAAGAAAATAAGAAAGAAATAAAAGGAAAAGGAAGAGGAAAGAAAAGAAAGGCAAAAGAAAGTGTAAAAGTAATTAACGCTACAAGCAAGAGAATAGAAAGAAAAGAAAAACAAAAGAAAGAGAGGAGGATATTCGAAATTGCACATATACAAAGAAAATGACATAGGAAAAGTTACATATATATAAAGAGAGACAGTGATAGATAGATAGATAGATAGATAGATAGATAGATAGATAGATAATTCCTTTGTAACTAAAAATGTACATGAAATTCCTTTGTAACTATAGACGTGACCGGATGAACAAGGAAAAAAGATATTTTCTGGGTAAATAAATTGTAGTCATAGAAGCTTAAGGTTGTCTCTTACTTTATTATTTATATATATATATATATATATATATATATATATATATATATATATATATATATATATATATAAAATATATATATATATATACAAAATATATATATATATATACAAAAATACACCAATGTTTGTGTGATTAACTAACGACTTACCAAAAGACCTAATAGCTTTGGCAAAAATATAACAAACACCGGAAGAAAAAAGAAAGACCAAAAGCTCAATACCTACTGAAATTAAAGTGCTCAACAACAAGATTATGTAGACAAAGCGAAAAACGCTTCCCGACATTAACATTCAACGAATGGCATCTCAAGTCGTAACTCAAGAATTATGCTCTCTCGATCTTCAGGCGACAATATGTACAATATATTTGAGGCTTATAGGATCCTAGAACGCCATGGGGTTCGTGTTTTAACAGAGGATGGAATATTTGACACCGAAATCTGAAGGCGAATTGAAAAAGCGGAATATGCATTCCAAGAGTTAAGCAAAGAATTAAGAAAGACGAAAAACAGGAACTCATTCGTTAGAAAGAAAGATTAGAAATAAATATCGGCAATTCTATATGGCAGTTAATGATGGTCAATCACATCACAGATAAAGAAGATATTTGAGATAAGAGAAATAGAAGCCTACCGAAAGATGATGAGAATACTATGAACTGAACATATGAGCAAAGATCAATTACATTAAAAAGGCATAAAAATAAATAAAAAATGTATTTATTAAAGAAAACACTCTAGAAATAGGAAAGAAGAAGGAGAGATGGTGATATTTATTTTGTCTCCAATTTTCTTTCCTTGATGTTTCCTCCTATTTTATTGGCCTTCAACCTTGTTTTCACCTTTTTTTTGTTGAATGCCTATTGATTAGTATCTCTACACATACTTGTAGGTGCAGAGATACCGACATTTTTAGTCCCCAGGCTTCAAGATTTAAAGAAGATAGAAAGAAACATATCACTTATACTTAGAATTAAAAAGGAAATAACTAGGGCAAATACTGAGCAACGTGGACTTGGAAAATTTAACACTCGCAGGAAATATTGAATAAAAAAGTGACAAACGAAAGCAAGGAATAACTAACTTAACTAGCTTTTGCAAATGGATGTCAGAAGAGGGATTAAGAGGGATAGCAAACATTCAATAACAGCTAAGAACTACAAAGTGCAGGAACTTGTGGAGAGCCATGATCTTCCACGCGCTGATGGGGACACGGCACATAGAAGAAGAAGGCGAAAATAAGACTATATCTCGCAAAGTGGACACGGATAGATTTTTTTAAATTTTTGCATAAATTAATTAAATACCTGAAAGTATGACACAATGACGCGTTCATTTTGCGGAAAAAAATATTTCTAATAAATATGAAGAAATCCATATATCTAAGCAAATATAAAAAAAGTAAATATAACTAAATATTTCTACGTAAATATTTCTAAATAAATATAATTAAGTACATATAAATTTGTAAAGTTGTGTCTCTCTCTCGTGCCAGAGAGTCCATCCTTCAAATGTATAAATCAACCAACCGTCCTTGCATGGAATATTGCTGTCATTTACGGTCTGTTGCTCCCGCTGTACATCTCGAGGTCCTTGACAAAATCCAGAGAGAAATATGAGAGATTATAGGTCCTGATCTGGCATCTAGTCTATAATCGCTATCCCACAGACGTGCTGTGGCCTCCCTCAATCTCTTCTACAAATATTTTCACCGCAACTGTTCCGACGATCTACTTTCGCTGGTTCCTGGACTTCATGAATTTAAGCGAGCTACCAAGTTGGCATCACGGTTCCACCCTTTCACTGTGAAGACGGTTACATGTAACCGTCTCTTTCATTCAAGCAGCTTCTTCTCCTGCACTTCCAGTCGGTGGAACTCCCTTCCCCTTACTAGCTTCTCCGATGACTATAATCTTCAAATATTCAAGTATAATATCAAATGATATCTGACACCCTGGCCTTGTTCCCCGACCTTCTCTGTATCCTTTCCCCAAACACGCCTCTTTACTCTTGTTCTCAATCCTCTGTAGCCCCTTGCGTGCTAGTGGCACTCCTGGCTTGCTTGGGGTGAATTAATATACTGATTAAGAAAAAGTTGTAGAAAATTGAGTTGACTAGCGTCTAAGATATTTCATCACACATGAAATAAACAAGGAGATAATAAAAAGAAGAGATTGATTTTTTTAAATTTATTTTTACCGTTTATTAACACTTTTCAGGTTATTTAAAGCCATCTTTTTTATTTTATGAATATTTTTGAGATAACAATGATTTTAGCTTTTACAAGTTCTACTGATTAACCCACAGCAGGAAGTGGAGAAAATAGCTTTCCTAAGGATAAATAAATATAAGAAACATTACTGGAATTGGAACTCGAATCTCCGAATTCCAGTTTCTAGCTGTTTTACATAACACCACCTGCACATTTCAAGCCTACAACACCTTGTATGTACAAGTGGTAACCCATCTAAGGCTCGACGTTGCTTAACTTCGGAGATCGTACGAGTATCTGAACGAGATATGACCATAAGAAAGCAATAGACAAGAATATATAGTCATCATATGGTAACTTCTTATATATTTTTTTTTATATTCTCTGTTGCTGAATTATTGATTTGTTTGTTAACGGCATATCAACTCATTATGGGTCATGTAATGTGGATATTTAATTTTCTTGGGAGCTTCGAAGTAATAAAAATATGATATATGTTATTCTACCTTCACAATTGAATACATGGTAGATGATACTCAGCCTTTGTGCCTATGTTTATGTGGACATAAAGGTGTTGATATGTGTCTTCTATGTTGTAGTTTTGTTGATGTTATATTTTGGAATACATTTTGATTTAAGATATTCTAGGATATTATATTGATTGATATCATGAAAGTGTTATTTCATGCTGGTTGATGATTCAGTTTATCTGTACATCAACCTCTATGGGATATTTAAAGCCGAAATCTAAATATTTTGAATGTAATTGCATGGCTTCAACTAAATATATTTTGATCGCAGATGCATGACTTCAGTCACAGATTGTTGCTCATTTTGCTATAAAATATTTTGTTGGTCATTTTACTATAAATAGGTATTGCTTTCAGTTACGTGATAACCTTTGGCAAAGGTATGAATACTCTTCTTCCCCACCCCCCGCCAGCTATGGGTAGGACAGACCGGGTTCTATAGCTTTGGATTGCAACTGGTCTACCACAGAAAGAAATAACAACCTACTACGGAGAAAAATCTGCCTCGTCAGTCATGTATCGAAAGATACATGATCGCCTAAGCGTGTGTCACGCACAGCGCATAACTGATTGACTGGTAATTTTAATATATAAAAATGTATTTTATACTTTCATATTGTTTTGTTTTTGTTTGGGGGGGTGTTAACTATTAGGGTCTCATAACTGTAATCTTGACAGTTGCTATCAAAGCGGGCCAGGGTGGACCTGTTATTAACAGTAATTAATAGATTGTTCCACGCCCCTCAAATCGACCATTTTCCTAATGAGGGACTTTGCTGCTAGATGTATTTAATCGTCATATATTTCTGTCTTACCCTCTTTATACAGAATGGATTCGGCATTTATCGACCAAATAGTTAGTGTTTGTGTCGGTTGAGATTTATAAACTATTGTATATTTAAACAATTTTTCATTAACGTATAATTATCTATTCGTCTAAATGTTATAGCTCTTTCTCATGGTGTCAGTTTCCTACAAAATGAAATTTTTTTTATTGTTTTTAGTTATGTGGAAATTTAAATATTTCTCTTCTAATGATATATGCTACCCAATTTTGTTGATGCTTCTGTTTGAAGTGTTCACGTTATATGAATTTTGTTACTTGCTTGTAATTCAATAGTGCCAGTCTATTTGAGTTTCATGAAGAATTGTCTTCTTTCAGATTCATAGCATTAGTTCGTTTGAAGTTATTTCATTCATTGATCACAGAAAAGGGTTGTATACTTATGAGAGGTTTACGATTTCCGAATGTATTGGGCTCACTGCATGATATTCATATGAAAGTCTATATATGACGTGGATGTATAGGAATATGCTTCGAGCTTTCAAGGCCATATATTGCTTTAATAACATATTAGGTTACTGGACAAAACTACGCTTAATACATCATATCTCCTCACAAAACAGTTTGGTTTTCCTTCTTGTATGGGTTGAAATATTGGCATATATGTCATCAACAAACTCCAAGAGATTGCATTGCTCTCCAAGAGAAAATTTTAAATTGTATGCTTGCTATGTCGATCTTAGGGCAGCATGTAACCATATCTATCTATCTATCCATACCTACTCTTCAGATGCATAAGAAACCACCTTCCAAAATCTGACGTAACTGACTGTCTAGAACTAATAGAGAAATTAGACGAGTTCAGAAATTCATATATGTCTGGCTAGGAATCCAACACGGAAGCAATTCAAATATTATCAGTTGTATGACAAGGAGGAAGTGTGAGCCGCAGGTTATTTAATCTTTTTCTAGACTATTACATGTGCATATACAAGCACAGCTGTGAACAGATACGCACTGTTCATTTAAGCATCCCATTCCAAATTCTCATGGAATCTACATATAGAAAAACAACGATTCAACTTTCCCACCCGAGACAACTATTCGGATAATGAGGTTTGCTTGGCTGATGACATAGGTACTCATAGTTAAGAGAAGTATTTTGAATAAAAGAATCATCAATCTCTATCAAGTGTTCCAAGAAGCGAGACGAGAGAAGAAATTTACAAAACAGAAACTATCGGGAATGAGAGAAATGGTGGAACCTACACTGAGAAAAATCATGGAGCCTGCACTGAATGCATCCTGCAAAATGTTTAAGTGGAGATAGTAAATACTAAACACTTTAAATACAACGGATCACTTATAACAAATTTAGCAGACGAGATAAAAAAATTTGAGCGTAAGAAAAGGCTGAGCTCAACGTAGATTCGCACAGTACCGCCTTTGAAACAAAACTTTAACATTTAAAATCTAGCCATGTTCTTCCCTAGTCACTTTAGATACTGACTTTCGTATTGATGTCATGCACAACGCCAAAAATCGTTCAGATATATCTAAACTGTCAATTGGATACAAACGCTTTCTCAGATGAATGGTTAAATTGGCTTTTAGAGAATGACGCCGGTAAGTCTTATCAAGGGTTATCCTTCTTTGAACTTTGTGGACTAGCTCAATAGAATTACTCTAACGCGTAACAGAAACTACACCACACGAGAGCTTCCCTAAACAGCAAGAAGTGAAATTGATAGAACATGTAACTCAAAGTGAAAATTATAACATAATAATTTAAGCTTGTCGTACTACTTCAAACAAATAGTTATAGTTGAATCCATTATGAATATTTAAAATATAACTTAGTGGACATGAGAGACTTATTTTACTTAGAAATGATTTTAAGAGGAAGTTTTTTGTTATTTATAAATTTCACCCGACAAACTAGTTATATTCCCTTGTCGCTGATCAAACCGAGAATTATCACCAATCCCGATTGGAGGATGTTCCGTCAGGCAAGCCCCCGTGCCTTGAGAGTCTATTGGGACTTAAAATCAGTCTAGATCGCAACGATCCATCGCTAAAGACACTGGAAAAAATGGTCGGATCTCTGTGCCGCTCCAGTAAGTATGAGACTCCCCCTGCAAATCCGTTACTTTTACAAGAGCAAAATTTGGCTGAAAATTTAGTACCGTTGTCCGATTTTCACTTTGCAGTGTGAATAAAGTCCAAAGGCATCTCCGCGCGTGCTTGTCGGTGACAAATTATTGTCCACCCTACAACCCCGTTATGACAGACTAAACGTCGCAAGCCTCTCTCTGATCTATTGCTATTTCTATGGAAAGTGCACAAACGAACTACATTCTTTAGTGCCACCATTTGTAACATTCACAATTAAGACCCACCATGTTGCCCACATTGAAGTGTAGCACACTCATTTCCTTCGTATTTCATTCATGACATGCAATTTCTTTTCGGGTATTTTCTTCTCATGTACTGTCCTGGGTATGACGATACATCTGCGTCCTGGGTAAGACAATAAACTAGGTCCAATAGCAAGGCCACAGATCAGGAGGTTTTGAGGAGCGTGGAACCACCTCTTAATTGCTGGCGTTCCCAGGTCCATCCTGATCTGAGGTGGTAGCATCTCTTAGGGTCCCAGCTATGGGCAAATAGGTGACACCCAAACCTGTGTAAGAATAGGTTTTACTACCAGAAATACTTTGTAATAAAAAATATTACCAGAAATAATTTTTGAAAGAAAAATTATTATCAGCAATATTTTAAAAAAAATACTAGCAATATAGTTTTTGAAAAAATAGCTATATAATATTTGAAAAAAATATGACCAGCTATAAATTTCCTGAAGGAAAAATATTCCAAGAAATACATTTTTGAAGAAAAACATATTACCAGCAATAAAAAAAAATTGTCGGCATAACCCATTGAGGGTGAGATGCCATAAACCAAACCAAACCAAACCAAATCTTCTCACGTAACGATGCTTTGTAGAATCGACTCCCAAGAGGATGCTTCCGTGATTGCTGCAATCTTATCCTGTTTAAATCTATGGTTAACCGTCATCTCCTCCAGATATCGGCACAAACTGCGCCTTTTATTCTCTTACACACTATTTCGAGTGGCTCACAGGCCTTGAACAAGCTAAATATCATTTTTAAGATAAATATTGCCATTACAATTCTCATTCTTTGTTAAAATACCTTATTTCGTATCGTACCCTTGCCACAGCTGACACAAACGTCGTGTTATTTATAATTTTTAGAATTCATCAATTCAACATTCTGAAATTAAGTAATGGATTCAGGTTTAGTGCCAACACTATTTTCGTTCCAGTTAGCGACAAGTAACATAAGAAACAAATGCGTCGATAAAAATTTTGTATAGATTTTATAAATTTGAGACTTAGGAACTTGCCCGCATTTCTGGAGAGTTTCCACATACCTATCTTCTCAGTGCGTATATTTTAGAATGTATAAAAATTATATATATATATATATATTATATATATATATATATATATATATATATATATATATATATAATTGTTCGTATGGATGTATTCATGTAATAGTTTAATATATATTTGCCATGTATGCCAGCAGCGCTGTATTAACCAGATTAGATTTCTATTTAGTCTCATAGCAGAAACACCTGAGAGTGATTATCATGCACATCATATGACAGCAGTTCTATCGATTTTCGCTTTGCTTCAGGCTATATCACGTTGAAACATTGTTTGATCACTGAAGTTAAGCAACGGCGAGCCTGATCAGTACCGATATGGGTAACCGCATAGGAATACCAGGTGCTGTAAACTTGGTGTAATGGATAATGGCTCGGAATTTTTAATCAGTGAGCTAACTTCCAATTGCAGTCTTGTCTATTAATTTCACTTACACGAAAATTCCCTTCGGAAAATATATGGGTTAATTAGTAAAAGAACTATTACTAAATTATTAATTTGAAAAAAAATCCCTTCCAATCTAATATGTTCTAGTTTAATAACCTGCAATGCATTAATTGATAAACCGTAAAACACGAATCAATCAATCAATAGATCGATTTTCTTCTTTGTCTAGTTATGTTCCACCTTTAGTGTATGAGATAAAACGTGATTGCTCGCAAGGAGCAATACTATTTACAAGGTAACCAAAAAAGTTCTGTCCGTTTTTTGATTAGTCATTGAATGAAGTTGAAATATATACGAAATGCGTGTAGCAATTGTATTCAAATTCGGACAGCCGGAAGTAGGAACATCAGACGTTATAAAAAAAACACCCGCACTGTGCCCGGCCATCAGCTATAAACCGGGCAGCTGTGAGAAGGATGGAAGTGTCTAGAGATCTCGTTCGGGGCTGTTTGCTTTACGACTTCAAAGTGGAATTATCAGCAGCTGCATCAAGTCGCCGCATATGTCAAGCGTTTGGGGATAGTGCTGTGGATGAACGTACTGCAAGGCGTTGGTTTCGAAAATTCAAGTCGGGAGATTTGTCTCTCCATGATGAGCCTCGCAGTAGACGACCACAGGTCTTGAATGACGGAGTCCTGAAGGCGGCCATTGAAGATGACAGTAGTCTAACGTGTGGTGAACTTGCAAGAAGGTTCAACGTTTCCGATAAAACTGTTTGACTTCACCTGTACCTCCTAGGTAAGACGTACAAACTGAGCAAGTGGGTTCCGCAAACGCTGTTGGAGGTCCACAGGGAACGAGTGGCAGCCTGCGTATCGCTGCTTTCTCGCCACCATACGGCATCCTTATTCAATCGAGTGCTTACCAGTGATAAAAAGTAGGTTCTGTACGAAACTCCCAAGCGTTCTAGACATTGTCTGTCTCCTCAGGATGCTGTCCCTCACACCGCAAGACCGCCTATGCACCCACACAAGATTATGCTTTGTGTCTGGTGGGCAGGTCGTCAAGTGGTTCATTATGAACTGCTACCAACGGGCCAAACGTTCACTGGAGACCTATACTCGCAGCAATTGTAACGTGTGCAACAGGCATTGCACCAGAAGGAACCAGCACTGGTGAATCGCAAAGGTGTGCTTTTCCTCCATGACAACGCCAGGCCGCATGTCGAGCGAGTGGTCAGGGATACCATACAGCAACTTAGGTGGGAGACTTTGTGCCATCCACCTTATTCACCTGATCTTGCGCCATCCGATTATCACCTCTTCCACTCCCTGGATAATCATATTCGTTGGAAATTCTTCACCAATGAAGCAGACTTACGCAAAGCCCTCACGGAATTCTTTGCGTCAAAGTTGTTCTACCGCAAGGGCCTTGAACAGCTGGAGACACGTTGGCAGAAGGTGCTGGATGCCGATGGCGATTACTTCGAGGTAAATATAAGTTACACATACTGTGAAGCGTTTTCTTTTTTTCGTTTAAAAACGGACAGAACTTTTTTAGTTACCCTGTAATTTAAATCTTCAGAGCTCTTTGCTACCTAAACTTCAGGTGACTTTGGATAGCATCGCACCTTGTTCCATTCTGAATTTAAGGCTACTTCGGCGTGGTGAAATAGTTAACAAGCTTGTCCCACTGGATCAATTAAAACTGAGTTTTGTGTTCGATCCACACTTGTTTCTCCATAGTTTCGGCATTGTGCCACATCTCAGCTACGTTTAGAAAATATTTGACTACTTTTACATTGTGCAATGTCCAGCAAGATTTTGTCGCTAGATTATTTATAACTGAGTAGTGAGATAGTCTCTGACTGGTGCCCCATACATTCGGCCTTGTACCTCATCTAACCTATGCTTAGAAATTCATTTAGGGGCACTTCAACTTAGTGTTATATTCAGCAAAGTTGTCTCGCCATAGCAGTTATAACTGAGCAGTGAGAAAGTTTCTATTATGGTGACCCAAACTTTCAGCCTTGTGCCACATCTAAGCTGCATTTAGAAAATCAAAGAGCCCTTTTATATGGTGTGGTGTTTAGCAAGCTTCTGTCTTAGATGAATTGAGTAGATGGTTCTATAAGGATTAGGTGCTTCTTACTTACGTCTTGTGCCACAGTTAATCTAAATTTAGAAAATCATAGGGCCCTTCGATATGGTGTGCTGGTAAACAAGTTTCTGCCCTAGATCAATTACAATTGAGTAGTGGGTTCTATCCAGATTAGGTGTTTCATACTTCTGTCTTTTGCCAGGGCTTAGCTACATTTAGAAAATTATAGGGTCCTTCGATATGTTGTGATGGTAAGCAAGTTTATGCCGTAGATCAATTACAGTTGCGTCGTGGGTTCAATCGAGATTAGGTAATTCATACTTGTGTCTTTTGCCACAGTTAAGCAACTCTTAGAAAATATCTATTCCATTCCTAAATTATTTCAATCTCCAGGGTAAATCTTCACAATAGTCTCACTGCGTTATATATTAAGCGTAAAAAAAAACATTTTCTTACTCACCAACTCTTTTAGATCTCAGTTAATGTCTATTTGTATTGATGTATTAATTTCTTTCGAAGCCTCTCTTTCCTATCGTTATGCTTGGTGTGGCTTTACCGAAATTCATTCATAAAAAAAATATTCTGGTTTTTCATCAGGAGATAGTCTAAATTTTACTCACGTCTTTTGTTAGCACTCAAAGTCCAGTGACTATCGTGTATGCCGTAGAATCGTTCAGATATTATCGATCTGAAAATGTGTGGCAAGTACTTCTGCGTATGTAACAGATAATGTTTGTTCCACAAATTTGATTCTCCTAACGCTCGGCAGCACTTTCCTTAATTATTCAATGTTAAGTGCAAAGAATGTCAATTTGTATCAGTCGAATGTCAATAAGTAAAGTAAAGGGTTCACACACAGGCATGCACAAACTTTTCCCCTGTTTTATTTCAGTTACATGCATATGGAAGTAAAATAAAAATGAAAGTGCGTAGATTCTCTAACTTCCAAAGTGCATCTGATACAGAATACCCAATTCTCTCAATCGCAAGATAAACTCAGATCTTGATAACTTATTAAACGTAGATTAACAGCATTTAAAAACATATAGAAATATTGTGTCCCGTCGTGTTTTACCACTTCCGCTTTTATTCGTGTCACATTCATAATAACAGTTTTAATGGTAACACTCTATCTTGAGGGTAACACTAGAAAGAGCATGATACCACTTGCGATGAGTCAGAAATGGATTTTTTTTCCTCAAATTGTCCAGAGCTGCTCAGTCCACACTTTCCAGTCTTGCTAGCATTAAAAACCCTTTAGTCGGTCTTGTAGATTATGAATTATTTTACAACTAGCCCCACTTTGCACACAAACGAAATATTGAAAGACTCTAACTAATCTATCGCTATTTCCGTAGCAAATTTTCAGTCGAGCTAAATTCCTCAATTCCGCAAGTGCAGACGCTTGCACCCAGGAAACACCATATCAAATTCAGAGGATCGGATCACCCTGATTCTTTCCGTATTTCACTGGAAACGAGAGTGTTCTACTCGGACACCTTTTCCCCGAGTACGATTACATTACGGAGCAGATTCGCTAATTACTAAATTTTTAACATCTTCAAGTCTTGGATAAACCATTATCTCTCCTACTTATCCTTTTAATTTGAAATTCTTTCTTTCTTCCGCCATTCTATTGCCTGAATATCAGTATATATATATATATATATATATATATATATATATATATATATATATATATAATCATAAAAAAAAAAAAAAGGCTTAAACACTAATACTCATTACTCATAATTTATTCCATTGGAAGCTTAAATTATTTTCATTATATCCATACTCTGTCCTGGACATTGAGCTCTACCTGGATATATATATATATATATATATATATATATATATATATATATATATATATATGTATGTATGTATGTATGTGTATGTATATATATATATTTATATATTTTAGATATATGATTGTATATGTATGTGTATTTTTACCAGTCGTACTAATATTTTATATATATGTATATATATATATATATATATATATATATATATATATATATATATATATATATATATATATATTTGGTAGAATGAAGATTTGATCCTCACCCGGTCTCTGCTCCTACCCGGCGGCTCTCCTTCCTTATTCTTCCGTTTAGATTGGCAGGTGAGAAAAAGTTGGCTCTTCCTGTCGGGATGGATGCTTCAGACGTAGTATCTGTTCGTTACGGATGCCTTCTCCCATCGCTTGTTTCTTCCTCCGTGGACTCAGTGGGGTGGGTAGTTAAAGATCGGGTTGATTCCCAACCTTGTATATCAAAGTTCAAAATATTTGCATAAAAATTCAGTGACATAAAGAAAAAACTAAACTACAGCTGTACGAAAACCAACAGCCTGGTAGAGAATACTAGGGGTAACCTACTATCAGCGTTATCAGCAAAAGAGACAAATTATTATTTGAGCGACATATTGGAGATGTCAAATTTAGGCATTTATAGAAATTTAATTGTCCGGCTAGTGCAGAAACTGTAATTGTGACACTGGAATGTAAATGTGAGTAAGATGGCAGTATACTACAGATCCAACTCCAAAACCAGATCCAGGACAATTTCAGTCCTCTTGCAGGATCCACTCCACTATGATTAAGCATGTCTTCAGGGATGTAGTTGCAGTCACCAGGCTTGTCCACTTGTGGGTCGATGAGGTTATTTAACCCATAGTTGGAACGCATAGCCGATAACCCTGAGGAGAACTTCCGCTCTTTAACTTACCTAATTTTTATTTCCGCTGCAGTTCCAATTACCCTCGTAACCAGATCTGGGTCTGGTGAGGAAGGAGGTTTCGTCACCTGCCGCGCGATATTCAATTTGAATTCAATTTGTCCTTCTCCTAGACCCGTTGCCATTCAAGGTTATAGATCTTAATATATCCTGCTATTTGCCCATAGCTTGGTGGAAGAGCGGAGAATGATTCATTCCTTTCCTTATGTTATATGTATGGTTAATTTTGAATGTAACACACTCGACTGGAATTCGAACTCGGCTCTGCGCTATCCATTACTCCGCCGTCACTCCACATAGAGTATTAAAATAAATAAATCAAAAAATATTGTAAAGAGATAGAGGAATAATTGCAGAACATCTATACAGGGTGCGATGGGTAAATTGTCACCATTTCATATTTTTACTTTCGCGCATGCGCGTTGTTTGTTTTTGAATTTGTCGACTGCACAGTATAATAAGGTAAGCTGGACACCGTCTATAAGGAAAAGAGCACCATGACGCAATTCGCTCTCCGAGAAATTCAGAAACAGCATGCTGTAATACTTAGCATTCGCGCCAAAATATTCACTACGAACATTCCAGAGTGTTTGGGTGTCAATCAAGAATTGGATTAGTCTAATGGCGATTACAAAGGTATTTGGAGTGATCACTATCGGTAGCGAAGTTATGCCTCCATTCCTCTTCACACGCGGCTTCAGACAACACGAAGGCCTTCATCAAGGGTGA
Source organism: Acanthosepion pharaonis (assembly GCA_903632075.3). Taxonomy (NCBI): domain Eukaryota; kingdom Metazoa; phylum Mollusca; class Cephalopoda; order Sepiida; family Sepiidae; genus Acanthosepion; species Acanthosepion pharaonis. The sequence goes on from CAHIKZ030002806.1 coordinate 206,869, forward strand.
CATATGGGAGTCCGTACGTCTGGCAACAGGACTCTGCAGCATGCCTCATATGCATGAGAACAAAGCCATGGCTGCCAGACAATATCTGAAACGACATCACGTAAGGACACGTCTGGTCATCTACCTCCTCAGACTGAAATCTCTTTGATTATTATGCGTGGGGCGCAGTTTATAGAGAGACCTACAAAACTCATTGTAACAATAAAAGGGGAACTGAATGCAAAGATTATGGCAGCATTCACCAACGTAAACAAGGAAACCGCCCAGAAGAGATGCCGGGAATTCCGAAGTCGTCTGGAGGCCGTGAGTGAAGGCATTGGCGAATTTCTTGAATAGATTTACTATTTAGCATTTTAAGATATTTTTTTTTTTTGCGTAATTTTGGTAAATATATCTGTGAAAATGAGATGCCAGGGGTATTTTCAGTTTTGCGTAATTTAGACGACTATTTATCCATCGCACTCTCTATAATATCCCACGTATAGTATTTACTCGCAGTAAGAACAGATTTTAAAGAACACGGAGGTCCGACTTAAAAATAATGAATATAATAAATAGATAAGCAGAGAGTAACCTTTTGCATGCGAAAACGGGAAGAGATGAAATTGATCTTCTATTGTCGAATATTGGTGTCGTTGTGAAAGGTTACACTGCAGGAATTTCGTCGTAATGTGCCATAACGATTTTTTAAATTCACTTAATTTAATTTGTTATGAAGATTGGTAGATTTTGCTTATCGGCACATCAACCTCTATAGGTTATTTGATGCCGGAAACAAAATATTTTGAACACAGTTTTATGGCTTCAGCTAAATATTTTTTAAAGACAATTTTATGCCTTCAAATACTTATATAATATATTTTTACTATAAATATGTATAGGCGATTTTGCTATAAATATATATTGTTGCTTATTCTAATACAGATATCTATTGCTGGCATTATTTTACAATAAAAATGTATACTTTCTTAGTGTTTTATTTTTATTTGGGTTTTCATTATGTGACCATAGCTGGAAGTCTAACAGATGCTACCACCCTGGCCATGATGGACCTAGGAACAGTAGCAATTAAGAGGTGGTTCAACGCTTCTCAAAAACTCCACTTTCTTGATCAAACGCCTGGCAACAAATTTCTATGAAATTTCTCGGCCATTGAGGTCGGTAAATAGTCTTAATATTGTTTATTATAAACAGAGCATTGACTTAAATATTTGCGTCTATATAGATAACGTATAACAATAAGCTATATTCAAATGATTGTCGGGCTTAGTTCATTCTGTAGTGTGTAATATTGCGCTGAAAATAATATGATTTACGGATTCCTCAAGGTGAATATACGGCCAGGTGTTTTCAGATAAAATAAAGAAAAGATAAAAAAAAAATATTTATCATTTTTACATGTTTAACTTTTATTAAAACTTAGTATCTCTCTTTCTTTGTGTACCTGACGAAGCTTAAATAATAATAAAACATGTTAGAAACATGTTAGAAATATAAATATATATATATATATATATATATATATATATATATATATATATATATATATATAGTTTATGCAAAACTAGGTAATCCGTATGGGTAGATCCAAGGAGGATGATATCCGGAGAGCTCAATGTAAATTCAGAGCAAATATGTTTGAATAAAAACAGACGACTTTAAGGTTCCAGGTAATAAATTATTTCACCACAGCCATTTTACATGGTTCTGGATCATCAGACTTTACTTCCAAAGGTTGAAATGAAAAAAGAAATTTACACATTTTTGACGGGCCGTATTAAGCATATGTAAAATTAACGAAGTGAGGAAGTGATATATATATACACATATGTATATATATACATTTGTAAAACTGGTGTAAAATTTCTAGGTTCCGTACGATATATCGTCGTGCTGAGTTCGAATTCGTCTGGTTACGTTCAATTTGGCACAATCACACTTTGGAATGTTATGAATCCAACTATCTTACCCCAGCTATGAGTTAGATAAATAAGCATCCTCTGGAGCTGCGTTTGGTAATCAGTATAAACGAACAAATCTGATATCAAAAATGGTATTTGGTATAAACTGTTGATTAGCTCTGTGGATTATTGTTATTCGGAAGCTATGCATAATATGAGATATCACAGAGATTTGCTGTGTGTATTTATATGACAACAGCTCTGATGATGTTATCTGAACAGTATATTTCGATTTGTTTTAATAATTATCAACAGACAACGCGCGTGCGTGTGTTGTGTGCGTTTGCCTCCTATAATAACTGTCAGTTTTTCAATTATCCAAGGATACCTGCAAAATAGGATCCCAAATATAGGACAAAGACGCTGGCTCAGGCATATTTGTGTTTGCTCAACACGCACAGAGTCCAGTTATTATATTATATATATATTATATTATATATATATAGATATTTATATACAGTTTCTGGGATAGAGCGTGTTATACAGAGTAAAATCAACAATGTGAACAACATATATTCTGCGTCAAACATCAGTACCGATTTTTTGTTAAAACTTACAAGTTACATTCACTACAGCCACCGAATTTTCTGTTAAGAATTTTAGGATCAATCGAATTTCGCTCACTAGTTTGGCCTCAACACGCGGTAAAATTTTTTTTGAAGGGATTTTCAAGGGTGTCGCGATATTATAGGATTTTCGGCATTGTTCCACACAGATGATAATTCAAGAAGTGGGCATTTTTCAACAAATCCATATTTTGACCCAAAAAAATAAAACTGGGTTTAACGTATATAAATATATAAAATATATATATATATATATATATATATATATATATATATATGACATACCGGTATATTTTTATATATGAAGAAAATTATTCAGGAAAGATATATGACAAAGTTATAATTCAAATTTAATATTTTTGTAAATTAGAAATTCATCGGATCAAAAAGATAATACAAAGATTATAAGGACCAAAAAACTCATTTAGCATTTTTCCCAGCATCCATTATTAAATACGCATGTTTAAATATGCCGTATAACAATTTTTAAACTTTTTTTTTGACGTTTGAAGAACGAAAACGTTACAGGAAATCTTATATATATATATATATATATTTTATATATATCTATGTCAAAGTGGATAAAATATATATATATATATATATATATATATATATATATATATATATATATATATTTATATTGATGGGAGCTTATCACCATGAATTTGTAGAAGAACGCACAATTTAAATTTTAAATAAAAAACTAAAATTTTGATATATGGTCCCCAAATTTCAATGTTTTCATTTGTCTTATCATTTTTTTTATTAAATACATATATTTGTGTTGTCCTCTTATTACTGAGAAAAACAAGAACAACATCTATTCCATACCTGGAAGATGTCTGGAGGAACAGACGAAAGCTTTTAGTAAAATAAGAACTAATGCAGCAGAAATTTATAGAAACAAGGATCTTTTCATTCATAACAGGTTCGGGGTTTTTGTATATTATTTTTATTTGCGACGATGGATTTTATTCAATTAAATCATTAACCTTTGCATTTGTTTTTTGTATGAATAATTATAAATATATATATATAAATATATATATATATATATATATATATATATATATATATATTAGTATGTTTGGCGTTTTTTTTGTGCGGCCTCGTTCTAAATAATAGTTGTCAAATGGCTTTAATAAAGACTTTTAAAATTCAGTTTTCCAAAGAATATCAAGATGTAAATAAGTAAATCCTTCCTAACAGACAGAAACCAAATCGTTTCTTAAAAATGAGTGAAATATTATACGTTATACATACATACACACACACCTATATATATATATCATATATTTGTGAATACACACACACACACACACACACACACATATATATATATATATATATATATATATATATATTCATTTATATATACATATATATTAAACTGTCGATTTAGTGTTTAAGAAATTTAATTTTCACATTTTATATCTGCCGGTTATTTGCCATATGTGACAAAATATTAAGCGATCATCTTTTTGGAAAATCTAGACAGACGAGTATTTTTTTTAAATAAAGTAGGTTGCCATTTCTTTCTGTGTATGTATGATCGTTTTCCATGCAAGCAAATATAGTTAAATCTAAGACCTTGACAGCATATATATATATAAATATAAATAGGTTGAATACTTGCATTCATAAAAATAACAATGAATATAATATATATATATATATATATATATATATATATATATATCGATATATATCGAGTTCAAGTTACGTCTAGGGTCAGGCCGATAAGTTTGATAATAAACCGACATCCCGACATCGGCACATATATTTGATTATATGGTGAAGGCCTATATATAGGACCAGCCACACTTTTTTGAGGGACGAATACAGAAACCTGTGTGCATTGAATGCCACAAGGTTCCCAAACTGAATCTATCAGGTTTTGAATTCTCTTGTCCTTCTCCCAGACCAGTTGCCATCCAAGACTATAGAACCCAGTCTGTCCTGCTATTTTACCCATAGCTGGAGGGAGATGAAGAGGATTCATACCTTTCCCAAGGGTATTGACATTAAAGTGAATGTAATGGATTCGACAGTGGGATATTCGAACTCGGCTCTGCGATTCCTCAATTCAAGCGCGCTATCCATTACTCCACCGTACCTCCATATATATATATGTTACAGGAAAAAACAAAATTACCTCAAAATAGAGAGAACAAAAGGTTAAAAATCAGTTGTCATATTCAATAGAACTGAAAAAACACGAATTTATATATTACCTGCAAAAATATATATATATATATATATATATATATATATATATATTATATATATATATATATATATTAACATTTAAATAATTATATATATATATATATATATATATATATATATATATCTTTATATAAATCTTATATATATATATATATATATATATATATATATATATATATATATATATTTTTTATTTTGTTTGTATACTTGCATCAAAACATGTCCAAATTTTTATTCCTTTCAATTTTTCCAAAAGCGTCTCAACGCATCTCATCACCTGAAAACCACCTCCTCTCATTTTTTTCTATTTTTCTTTTTTCTTCTTTTTCGCATTAAATTAGGTTGTATTTTTGCTTTTGAATTTAAATAATTTTTTTCGCTTGTTATTTGATTTTCTTGGCGTGATTTGCGTTGATACGCATCTTTCTTTCTTTCTTTCTTTCTTTCTTTCTTTTTTGACAAGACTTTGATGTATTATTCTACGCATTAGGACTTGTACTCCATTCGTTCTCATGTTAACTGCATATATAGAGCGATAGATAGATAAAAGGAAAAAAAAATTCAACACCCAAAAATGTGAAGGTTTTCTTTTCAAGCGATATTCAAACCTGTGTTTATTTTATAAGCTCCTCCGAAATTTTCTGAATTCAAAAATTCAACTATTTTCAAAATCTTCTTCGCACAAACACTGAACACACATACATGTATATATATATATATATATATATACACACACACACATGTAACATTATTAGAATTTTTTAGTTTAATTAAATTTTTGAATTTGAATAAATTTTTGATTTTTGTTTTTGAAAATGGTAATTCCTGAAACCGATGGTACCATATTCATTTAATTTTTATATATATATATATATATATATATATATATATATATATATATATATATATATATGAATCATTCATACAAAATGTAGATTAGTAAAGTTAATTTGAGATTTTTTTTTGTTCTAGTAGTTTTTCAGTCAATGTGGCATGAACTAAATTGTTCAATAAATAGAGCAATGTCTCTGCTGTTATCCCGAAAATTTGCACGTCGGATCAGTTCTTTTAAAATTACCATATTAGTAAAAAACGCACTCTCTTAAATTTTCAAAAAAAAAATTGCGACTGCACGTTAAAAAAGTTTTCATCCATAAACAAACCACATTTTAAAAAAAAAAATATACCGATTCACATTTAATCTTTTTCGTCTCATATTACTGTTCGTGGATTTACTAAAGACAAAATAATTTAAAAAATGAATCTTTTGAAACAGGATGACTGCAACTATTACATTTTAATACGTCTATTTTTTTTTTAAAAAAGACATTCGGTCTGAAAAAACAACTTTTGTAGTTATTAAAATCAAGAATCATAAATTCAAAAAATAATTTCGTAGTTTAATGAAACTTAAAAATTGTTTGCGAAGAGTTTTTGCCATTTTATATCATTAACTTTACTAATCTACATTTAGTATGAATGATTCATGGAATATAATTTGATACACACACAGACAATATATATATATATTTTTTTTACACTGACATATATAAAGCAGTGTTTATTCCTTTTCAATTTTTTATTTCTTGATCTTTATTTTTTCGAGAAACTTCCACGGACATAATTTTCTCAGAACTCAGAACATCACAAATGATACTAATGTTGGGTTAAGGAATTAAATGCGCGTGAAACATGATTGACCAATTGTGGCACCCTGCATTATTAGAAAAACTAAAAAGAAATATTCTTAGAAATATGATTTAATTTTTATTCGGTTTATTAACCAGTTGTTAGTTATTTAGACGAAGAATAATTGAGTTTTGAGAATAATTCTCTAATTGTATTTAGGCGATCCTAAGGAAGAAGAAAAAAAAAAAAAAAAAAAAAAAAAAAAAAAAAAAGAGATGGATGCAAAAAGCCGGTCATAAGCGAAAACAGGTGTCAAAAAGATATCTAGGCCAACGTGCCTGACCGAATTTCAAAAAACAATAGAAATTGTTATTTGAAAAGAATAAACTTTAAAAAGAAATAAAAAAGAAAACAGACATGGTAAAAGTGGATGAACATACGTACGATTGATAAAAATATCGGTCAAAACATCTGGCTACTTTTTGTGTCCACGGAATGTGGGACTCATTATCAATTTGGAGAAATGGGATTTTAGAACAATGGAAAAAAAGAAATATCGTGAAAAAAAGGGGGTGTCTTTTGGGATGAGAGGTGACCGCTGAAAAATTGTATACAGATTGACCACCTGTTGAAGATTAGAAACCCCACGATGATAAAGTGAAGATATTTTCAATTCAGATAATTAATTTTTTTTTTGACTATCAGGCCTGAGCAAAAGAAAAGGAATGAAAAACAATTGTTTTGGCTCACAGAAAGCGCCAGCAAAGACGGAAAAATTCTTCCTGAAGTCACATCTAATTAGCGGCGGGCTGTTTTGACAAAAGCCAAAAGGTGAGAAAGGCCGAGATTGTGTTTTTTTCGTGCGTGCGAAAAAAGGCCAAATTGGATTTTGTTTTTTTTTAGCAAGGTGTTCTTTCCCAGAACAAAACCCGGGATAGGCCACGCCCGATTGGAGACGTCACGAAGGACGGGAGACGCCCAACCAGAATCTCATTAGCCGAGGGCGGTCACGTGATATGCGAGAAAGAGGAGAAAGGACGCTCGACCAGGACCCATTGGTCGAAAACGGTCACCTGACATACGAGAGACCGGGAGAGATTGGTATGCGCCTCCCCCCCAGGGGCACTGTGAGGAAGTAGGGGTGAAAATAAGAGCGATAATGGGAAATCAGGAATAATGCGACTTTTGGAATTATCAAGAAAACCCTGACGCCGACAGACCCACCCCAGTTTGTTGCGGCGTCAATAAAAAAGCAGGACCCCAATCGACAGAAATCAGGCCGGGGCAGTTGGAGACGGCCGGAAAAGTTGGAGAGCGGACGGCGGGCCTTGTTCATTCGCCCTTTGGGCAAGAAGAATCGGTCCGTTTGGCCCGGACAGGCAGAGAAGTTGCAGCCAAGCGAAGAGAGACGAAAGCCGAAGAAAGAAGTTAGAATTGCAGGCCAGACAGGCAGAAGAATTGCCGACCAGACAGGCAGAAGAATTGACAGGCAGAGAAGAAATTGCAGGCCAGACAGGCAGAAGAGTTGCCAGACAAACAGACAGGCAGAATAAGAATAGATGCCAGACAGAGAGAAGCCAGAAGTTCAGTTGCAGGACGACAGAGAGTTCAGTTCAGTTGGAGGACAGAGAGAGCTCAGTTCACCTCAGACGGCAGAGAACAAAAGTTCGGACCTTGGCGAGAAGAGTTGCAGGGCGGACGAAGAAGAAGTTACTCAAACCAAGCCGCATAGAAGAAGTTGAAATCAAACCAAGCCTAAGAACAGAAGATTCGTCCAACCCAAATCGAAGTGAAGAAATTCGTCCAACTCAAGCCGAAGTGAATAAATTCGTCCAACTCAAGCCGAAGAGAAGAATCAGCCGTGAACGACTGGTAGAGATTAGCGCCCAGTGTCGAAACCAAACCACACTCCGACATACAAATTCTAGAGAGTAGGCAACTCGAAGTCTTTAAGTTGTATGATAGAAGCTTGGTGCCACAGTCCACAAAACGGGTCGGGAAGTAAGAATAATTTTTTATGTAACGAACATTAGATATAAAAGGTTGTTACCTTTTTTTATCAGTAATTTTGGCCTCGTGAGTTTTTTCTTTTACTTGTGTGTTGCCACCCCGTCGAACTCAACTTGCATACGGCCCCAATCCCTGTTTGATCCCGTCTGTCTAAGATCTAATCACAACGTGGGTAGGCAGACCGGAGATCAGTACAGTTACCCTAGTAACCAGGTGTTGGAAGCGAGTTGGGAACGGCGAGGCTGGTAATCATCTAACCAAAGGGTTGGAACGTCACACTTGGAGCAGCGAGGAGCGAACAGCTGACGCCGCGGCAAAAACGTCACAACTGGTGCTGTCCGTGACAAGGATCGACCCGACAGATTCGACGCTGCGACCAGGACGTCGACAATTGGAGCCGCGAACGAGATCGAACGACAGAGTCGACGCTGGACCAGGGGGGGTCGACGTCACACAATGAAAAATCGAAATAATATTAAAAAATAAAATAGCTTTTTTTTTTTTTTTAATTCTACATCTCATTTTGTGATAAAAATTTAAAAAAATTTATTCAACGAAATCTTAATATTTATCTATAAATCTATCTATATCTATATATATATATATATATATATATATATATATATAAATATATATGTAAGCAAATGTAAATGGATATAGATCCAAACAGAATGAAGAAAATTAAAAAAAAAACAAAAAAAATCCTTAAATGCAATTATGTTGTTTAAAATGAATGAAATGTCGACGTCTGGAATTTCGGTTTAATAAACCTTCTTCAAGACAATATTCATTAAAATACAATTCAGTTCAATTTGACAAAGACGATGGACATAAAAAACAAGTCTTATCCAAAACAGATAACTGAAAATTTTTAAAATGATCAGCTTTCCGTTTAGCATGGTCACGTTGTCGTCACATGGGCGACCTTTGATAAAAATTAAATTTAAAATTTTAATTATATATATATATATATATATATATATATATATATATATATATAGGGTGGAGTAAATTTGACCAGATGCTGATAAAAGCCTTGGAAAATCTTCGATTATCAACAACGAACTAAAGTAATGAAGTAAACATTTACCTGATATAAGAAACTGGTGCAATTCAAATGCATTTCTTTGAATTTGAAATAATGAAATCTGTCTTTTTCGAAATTTTCAGAGTAAAAATATGGCTGGTTTTTGGGTGTTTGCTTGAGAGTTAACGCTTGAAATACACCATCAAAGAAAACAGTTGATGTATTTGAATGTTAAGTTTTGGGAACCATTAATTTGCGCTGTGTGAATGATGACAATAAGGCATTATTAATGAGGCGCAAACATTCAAAATCGACAAATGTTTTTCATGTTCAAGTCAAATTGTAACATTAAAAGAAGAATCGAAAAGTCAATGTAAGACTTAATGAGTTAATATTAAATCAGAGACATAGACAGGGCTCTTCAAAGATAGACAGGCACTTTGGAAGAAATCTGATAGTCAAAATATATATAAATAAGAGAATGCAGAAGAAACTTAATATATATATATTAAGAAATGGACAAAGTCCGACAATTTATTTATTAAAGACATTTTTAAGTTTAACGTTCTTTTTATAGATACAAGTATTTAAGCAAATGCTCTGTTTATAATAAACAGTATTAAATAACATTTACTGTTCTGAATGAGACGAGAAATTTTCTTTGAAAATATTCGTCCTTTGACAGGATTCGAACCTTGAACATCGAATACGGAACCGTCATTTACGCTGAATTGTTTTTTTTTTCTCGGCCACATCAAATGTTCGGTCCACAGGGTCGAATGGAATTGCTTATAAACTTCAAAAGGAATGAATTTTTTAAACATTCATAATATTCTGGCGTATCAAATGTAAACAAATGACGTCATATATTAAGAAATGGAAAAAGTCCGACAATTTATTTTGTTTTAAAGTATTTTTATGTTTAATTTTCTTTTTATAGATACATATTTGAGGAAATTTCTAGAATAATTATGACTGCGTATAGTGAGATCAGTTTTTTTTTATTTTCGGCACACTTTATATATCAATCCACAATCCAAGGTTATTTAAGGTAAATTTTTTAGGACTGAATTCGTATTTGAATCCTAATGATATGACTTATAAATTTGGTTTAAATTGGTTTGGTTTATTTTGTTTTCAAAATTTGAAAAAGAATCTCAATGAATTTATGCAATACCAACAAGCATTTTATCTCTGGTAAATTATTTTACGACTGAATATTGTGTTTAAATTTATGTTTTAAACCAAAATTTTATTGTAATTTAAAATTTTTCTAACCTATGCTTAGAAAAATTATATAATCATTTTGAAGGCTCGAAATGAACTTAATATTCAAAACAACACAAAAATATTATTATAATATGGGTCAAAAATGAGGAAAGGCAGTAATACCAGTAACAAAACACCTTTCAAAACCTCGGATAGTATGCCGAACCCTCATTTATTGGAATCAATGAACATTATAGAAAATGAGATAGCAGTTAACTCTTTACCCTATAAAACTTGTAATAAATTAATTAAATCGTCTTTGTTTGTCGAATTTAATAAAAGATGACTAAATGTAAAATTGCTGTACAATTATATATAATACCGAGAAATGGAAATAGCCCGACGTTATTGTATTTTTAAATATCGAAAATCTTCATAAATGCCAAAATGTTGTTGTGTTATTAACAAGTTTTAAACGGTAGACACTCTTTAATTCATATCATACCATTTTGGAATCAGGCTGATTCCGTCAGGAAATTGTAAACATTACAGTCCGGATCCACTGTCCTAAACATTTGGAATACCAAATTTTCATTACTGCGATTGTTTTCTGCAAATTTTTACGTTATTTTTGCAACTAATATCTTTGTATTATAAAAGATTTTATAACTTGGAATTAAATTTGGGAATAATTGAAAGTAAATGCGGAATCCAGTGAAATCACCCATGAAATAAAATAATTGTTTGTTCGGAAAGGAAAGATCTACGCACATCAAGGTGTCTTTAAATTCAGTGGCAACAGAACAATTATCGTTGAATTATAGAAAGTTAAGTTTAAATATTAATGTAATAGTTAGAATTTCTAATCAATTTTGGCTTCTAAAAATGTAGTTTATTGTTGCGCCCCAAAACAATAAATTACAAGGACAATGTTTTTTGATGCGAATATGAGAAAATACAATAAAGAAATGGCAATAAAAAACAATCTACCTTTACGATGTTTAGAATTGCATATATATTTTTAATAGTAATAATAATATATAGGATATATATCTATATATATTTATATATATTTATATTTCTAGATAATACCATTTGTGTGTGTTTGTGTTTGTGTTTTTGTGGTATCTTATATTTTTGGTGTGTTTGTGTATATATATATACATTTCCGTCGTCTATTATATATATATATATATATATATATATATATATATATATTTTATTTTGTGTTTGTGTGCAGTTGGGTATATATATATATATATATATATATATATATATATATATTATATTACAAAAACTTGTGGTGTGTGTGCAGAAGCCTTCACACTTCTATAATTGCATGATATATATATAGTGAGTCTGCTATAGGTTTTAGAACTGAGCTTCTTGACGCTCATGCATTAATCCAGCTCGCGCGCACACACACTGTATTATTCACACACAGTAAACACACTGTTCAAAGGAAACGTTAAATGTAATATAGCGATATATATATATATATATATATATATATATATATATATATATATATATATATATTTGAACAAATCAAATCAATAAAACATAATTTCATCCACAGTTTTTACGATAAATGTCCAATACTATCATTTAAATGAGTGATAAAATCCTGAATTTATGAAAATGTAATTCATGAAGATTTTTATAACCGATCAAACATATTAAAAAAACGACTGAAAAAAAAGCCAAATTTTGTTTCAACAATTTGGTGTCTTATCAACTAGTTGTGGTGAATGTAGAATAAAGATGTTTTAAAATGTTCAAATCAACCTGATCAGCGTTTCCAATGGTCGATCATATCACAGGAAAAATTTGATACTTGAGGCTGAACTTCATAAATTTTTCTTGAATGATTTTGTATATCAATATATCAATATATATATATATATATATATATATATATATATATATATAATTCCAAAATATGGTGGTGCGAAAAAAGGCATTTTCCTTCACCAATATAAAGCAGTCTGTAAGGAATTTCAATCCAGTAAATTGAATTCTATTTAGAAAACGTGTGTACAATCTTCCTTGGGGACCCCAAAACACATAGCCTAGTGGATAAAGATGAGGAAATCAGTCAAAATAATGTAAATATTATAAAGAAGAGTATTTTTGACCAATCCTCATATAGAAGAATCTATGTAAATTAAAAGCGTCTGTGTTTATTTTTGTAGTTGATGTCGTTAAAAAAATCGGATTTTGCTTAATATTTTTTCCTGTCAATATATTTTCCTGTATCGCCGATTAACATTTGGGGACGTTACCTCTAATCCATTTTGTTTCATCACTTCTGTTGTCTTATCAACTGTTGGTGTTGAATATGAAATAAAGTGTTTTAAAAAGGTTTGTAAGCATCATTATTCATTAACTAGTCTCTCTTTGTCTTCTCTTATCTGTCTTGCCCTCAATGGACCTTGCGAATGTTATGTTTTCCAAGCTTTTCTTCCTCATATTTTCAAGCTATTTCGGCTATATTTTTATGATTTTGAGAATAAGTGTAATTCCTGTTGACATTTTCTTTAAGACTTCCTTGCAATTTTCTTTAAAATGTTTTTTGTTTCATACTCGACCCGTTTTTCAGTTTCCTTCTGTAGAACTATATTCCCGCTGCTTCTAGTATTTTTTTCTTCTTCCTTGATCAAATTGTCCACCAAACACTGGCATACAAAAAGATGGATACCACATAGATAACTAACACTCTATGTTTCTAATTTTTTTTTTCCTTTCTCATCAGGTTGCTTTGCTTTTGGAATAATTCTTTCACTAGTCAAATGCGTATTCGAATCTCGGTGTTGCATTTTCCATCCCCTGTTAAAAAGTTTCCCCGGTGTTGCATTTTCCGTCCCCTGTTAAAAAGTTACCCAGATGTTTGACCGTTAATCCCCGATGGCACATAATAATTTTCACAATGGTTTAAAACTATATCTTTTCAACTTCAAAATGATAATAATCATCTTCAAAATGGACTTATTTTCAGGTAAAAAAATAATCAACTCCAAAATAGATTAATCAACTTCAAAATGGATTAATCATTAGTCGAAGTGCCCCGTTCAAATGTATCTACGATTCGTTGATTATTCATTTTGCTCAATATATGTCCCTGTCAAATGTTTTTTGTTTACTATAAAAGTAAAATGGAAATAATTCTTGGAAGAAAAAAAACATTACCAACAGGACGAAAGAGACAGCGACGACCAAGCCTATTTCAAGACCAAGTTGAAGCAATACGATTACTTAATAGACAAAGGCATTTGTGTACGACACATGAAACGCTTGAACAAATAAGACTGCAATCTAAATTACGTAGGAGTAAAGGAAATCATTACTGAAACAGTTCACTTTGTTTGAGCATTAATTTTATGTTTATTAGATCAATAATTTATTTGTATAGATTATTAAATCGACCAAGAGAAGTAATCATTAATAAACTGCCTTAAGCTGATTTACCTCCCTTGCTATTTAAAATGAGACAGGAAACATTTAAATGCACACAGATAATTATTATTTGGTTTGATGAACAAAAGACAATTTACAAACAACCGAAACAATTATTGAACCGTATATATCCCGCGGGCTGTATAATGAGAATCCCTAATCTACAGCTATTGACATTTCTATAGTAAAGTTAACCAGGTACATGTCTGAAGAGCCACTCATGGTAGAGGTTTCCTTAGTGAAGAGTTTAATACAAATATAGGAGAAAGGAATTGTAGAATATTAGTATATGGACGATAGTTAGTGGCTTAATGCCTTGAAAGTAATATTTAGGGTTTGGAGAAATAACTGCACCGGAGTTTGTTACATAGAGAAGCAGTTTTGATGGAAGAAAAACTGTCTGAAAAGAATGTCATCGTTACAAATGGAATACGAAAGAACTGTGGGTGAATCGATTTTCTAGAGGTAAGATGGCGTGTCCTTGCTGTAAAGGCTCCCAGAAGCTTTGAAACTGAAGAGTGGATATAATTCAAACATTTTCTATCGAAATAGCATAAAAATACGTCATTAACCCGAAAGCACACACAAATGATTTTGAATTCTATCAGATTTTCTTAGTTTAACCAATTATAACCTTCAAGGCTAAGACACTTTATGCTATTTACATTGTAGCAAACCAACCATATTACTTCCGTATTCCATCGGTGAGAAGTAAGTTCCACTTGATCATCTTCCTGTGAAACGCTGCTCTGTGGAACAGATTCCCAAGAGGATGTGTCCCCGTCACTATAATCTTAATGTATTCAAGTGTAGAGTTAACAGTTATCTTTCCTCATATCCAGAAAAAAATATGTCCATTAACGCAACCCTCTACCTCGAGTGGCAACCGCGGCTTGTACAGCGTGAACCATGGTGTAAGAAAATAAATAAATAAACATACTTCTACATGCAATGCCGGGAAGTAGCCCTTAGTCAACCCATCAAATATCTACCTCTTCTTTGACGGCATTTTGAGTAAAATGCTTATTCTGGCTTATTTCTACACAAATATAAGGAAAACACCATTTGTTCGTATTTCTTTATTTAGACAAATTTATTTCCCGTGCAACGTTGCACATTTTTGCTAATATTTGAAGATTATTAGTTCTTTTATCATTAATACGCTTAATATAGATTAATATTCCTTAATATGAAATTAATATCTATTCTGTCATAAAAACAGTTAATATAGATTAATAGAGTTACTATACATCAGTGTAAATTAATATACTCAATATGGATTATTACAGTTAATATTAGATAATTAACTATTTTTATCATAAATACGGTTAATATAGATTAATATAGTTAATATTAGATAATTAGCTGTTATCATTAATACGGTTAATATAGATTAATATAATTAATATACATTAATATGTAATTATTAGTTATTTTAGCATAAACACAATTAATATAGTTTAATAGAGTTACTATACATCTATGTAAATTAATATAGCTAATATAGATTAATATAGATGATTATAGATAATATTAGATAATTAAGTGTTTTATCATAATTAAGGTTAATATAGATGAATAGAGTTAATATTAGATAATTAACTCTTTTATTATAAGGTTAATACATATTAATATAGATTAATATAGTTAATATTAGATTATGTGTTATCATAAATACAGTTAATATGGATTAATAGAGTTAATATAAAATTATGAGCTATTTTCTCATAAATACGCATAATAAGGATTAATAAGGATTAATATAGATAATATAAGGTACTTAGCTATTTTATCATACAGTTATTATATTTATTGTTAATAAACTAGAAGCGGGTAGTATATTGAACGCCTTATACGATTCTGAGGCCGCAAGCAAACATCTAAAAATATGGCGTGAGGCTCTCTAGGCTAAAGAAGATTAAAATTAATGATACTGTCTTATGCAAACTTAACATTATGACAATATCGGGAACAAAGTCTAAGAAAAATATTAGATATAATATATCCTGAATGAAAAATATTATGTGCCGAGAGCAGATTAAAAGGTTTACCTACAAAAAAAAATTCTGGAAAGTTTGTCATGATCGGTTCAAATTACATCTGAGTCTCTCACGTTTTTTCTATTTTTTTATTTATTTATTTATTTTTTTTTGTGTGTAATTACCTTTTGAAAAGATATGAACACTTCACTTGATTTTTTTTTCTATTCCAGACAGAGTTTGCAACATTTACTTAGCAATCAATCCCTAGAAGTAAAACTTTAAATTCAAAAGAAGTTGCGTTTGGGCATAGAAATAATTCCGATATGCTACGAGAAACCCAACAGCCGCAACAAGCGTGCTGAATTTGTGAACTTATTCTCTAACAGCTGAATGAAAGAGTTAACATACAGAATTTTATAAGGTTAACATACTTAATTTCATAAAAGACTACATGAAAATAAACAATTCAATAATAATATTTATTTAAAATTAATGGATGTAATATTCATAAAAAATCAATGTTCAAACATTGTTTTTTTTTTCAATAGAAAAGCAAAATTTAAAAGTGAAAAAAATCAATTATTAGACAAACTTCTGTTTTCAATATTGTATATTATTTAATTATTTGAAAACTACAAATATTGAAATAGGATGCACATTTCAATGAAAAATAAACTTTTTCCAGAAGCACAGTGAAATATATAAAGTTCAACATTACTAAGCCACTTGGAGATTAAATATGTTTATGTTCGTAGTTTCGAGTGCATAATTAAACGGAATGTGTGATTTGTCTCCAGAGAAATGAATAAAAAAATGTTATAAAGAATTAGAAATAATTTATTTCCTATATTTTATAGAAGGAAATTCTCAACAACAGCTTTGAATTTTTATTTAATACATAGTAGTTTACAGATTGTTATATGATTGAGATATGACGAGATGAAGTTTAAATGCTAGATATTTACATAAGGGACTAGCAGCATGGCCCGGCGTTGCCCGTGCTTAATTCAAAAATCGTACGACGCATACATCAATCGCTATCACGTGACTTGAAATATTTTTGCCTTTAAAGGAGTGCCCTTTGCGGTGCTAATGTTGCTACATGCCTTACTTCTTGCCCACACTGCGAATTTTTTCTAAGCTCTATACTAAACATTAAATCTGTTACAAAAAAAGAACTAAACAAAATGAACACAAAACGATCAGCTTTAAAAAAAGGACTCGTAACTGGAAAAACCGAATGAAAAAATAATGTTAACAGCAAATACTTTTTCACACCAAACCCAGTTCTGCGGCATCAGAATCAACGTTGAGTTTAAGCAAGCGAATGAGCCAATTGGAGTAAAGTGCCATGCAGATTTAAATTTTTAAATTGTGATGAATACAGTTATCGATTTTTTTGCATGCTCGCATGCTAGTTAACATTCGTGTCAGTCAACTTTTGGCTCTCACGCTGGCCAATACATATCTTCCTGCTTATCCGTGGCAGCCAGTTATTGGCTCTCACTCTGGCCAGTACAAAATGGCCGCAAACTACATGAAAACTGTCGTAGAAGCATAAAAAAATCGATTATTTCCACTATCGATGGGAGTTGGAAAACGCAAAGTCGGTCTTGGCCTTCCCGCTAACTCGGAGCATGTGTATGTAAATTTTGGTGCGAATCCGTCGAAAATTGTGGCCGTGCATTCGTCACACACACACACACACACACACACACACACACACACACACACACACACACACATACACATCCTACCTTTTATAGATAGAGATTATATTAGTAAGGCTATTCGTAGAAAGAAATAACTTATACATTGTATATGTTGTATATACAGACAAATCTCTCATCAACGGACTAATATTGCGATGGAATGGTCTGTTAAAGCCGATTGTCCGTAGAGATATAAAACCGGTGTAATAACTACTGCTAGTGATGATCATAATATAAATACTATATATATATATATGGCATTAATAAATATATATTTGATATACATATATTAATCAAAACAACAAAAAAAATAGATTTCTCATAGCTACTTTCTCACAAACGCGCTAATGCACCGTACTTTATATACTGTACACCCATGTTTGTTTAGAATTGGAAAGCCCGCCACTGCCACCGAGAGGTCACTTTCAGAACTAATAAAACTCGTTTCGCTAATCCCGTAGATTGTGTAATACATCACTAACGATTTTGAACATTTTTTCCTGTACATTTTGTCCGTTGCATCCGAAGTCCGTTGATGGGGGGGCGTAGATGTAAGGTCTTCTCTCTCTCTCTCTCTCTCTTTATTATATATATATATATATATATATATATATATATATATAGGACACCCGGATTATTTCATATGCAATGCGAAGCAGAAGGCTCATATAAATTTTAAAATAGAAAAGCGTTCCCTCGTAACACAACCAGCGAATCAAACTATAACATGCTACTAACCAACACTATCACAACTACACTTGAAAATACATTTTATAAACACAACATAAAATTTGGCAGTGCTACGCCTAAAACAATACAAAACAAAATAATAAGCTAAAACGAAGGAGTGGTTTACTTTATTACCTGTAATAATTAGCTTAAGTTATACATCGGAGAAACATCAAGGAATATATAAAAAAATTGTACGAATAAAAAAGGGATCTTTTACATAACAAAATATTAAATGCATTAGTTGCTGACCTTAACGGAACTGACTCCATTTTGATTTACAAAATGTTCCTCTAATTAAAAGAGGAAAACATTTACTAAAACGAAAATGTTTTGAATGTGCATTAATCGCCAGAACAATCGTGGTAAATTTGTGTCCGAGTTCTTGCAACCATTCACCATTGTTGGCAGAACTTCTATTATCACAGTGTGCGTTATCTAATAAGAAAATTGATGGAGACATTAAAATACAAAATCTAAATGAGATCGGCTTGATCATAGAGGAAAAAAAATTAAATAAACAAAATTTAATACGCATCAGATAAAATATTTTTTCAATATTGTCCAGGTTTCTTTTTCCCTGACATATATATATATATATATATATATATATATATATATATATATGAGGCCCTGATGAACTTTTCTAGTTCCTCTCAAGACGTTCACCACCAGAAAATTAATCTAGTTAATTTATTCAAATATTTTGAAGTGGATCAGACTGATATCTATGCATGTTTTTTCATGATTTCGCGCCAATAAAGGCAATAAATCTAATACGGTTCAACCCACCATTCAGCAAACAATATTCCGCAAACTCAAACAGAAATTCTTCCATATATCGTGTACTCTCAACGAGATATTCAACAAAAAAAACAAAAAAACAATACAAAATCAGCTACAATTGCACCGAGAACATGGCATAAATAATAAAATGGCATAACAGAAACATAACCAAAAAATCATCCACACAAATCAAAACCACGTGTTCTGCAGAGCAAGGAACTAATGTCCCTTGAGCGACAATTGCTTGGTAAACAATGTACTATACCAAGCCTCTGTAAAATCAGCAGGTAACGAAGGAAAGTATATATATATAGGTATAACTGAAGAACCATAGAAACAAAAAAAAAATCTAAAAACTAAACATCTCTTGCAAATAGAAAATACTCGAAAAACAAACATTAAAAAAACAAAACAAACATTAAAAAAACAAAACAAATCAAACCAAAAATATTATGGAAAATCTTTGAAGGCAGCATCTGCCTACAACAATAATTCAATATATATATATATATATATATATATATATATATATATATATATATATATATATATATAGCTATACTTAGCTTCCATTTCCAACAGAAATTGCTAAATAAACGATCAGAACACATCTCAAAATGCAGACAATAAAACAATATGCGTTATGCAAAAATAGAAATTAACACGAATAAGAATCAACAAATTAATAAATAAGTAAAATAAGATAAATCATATAATATAATCAAAAAACATAAATAGAAAAAAGAAGTAAACAAATTCAGTAAATAATAAACAATTAACAGACTAAGAATGAACACATTAGCACAAGTAATATTCGAAACATAATAAAGCAATCAATTTTAAATCATGTGTAAAAGCCTTCACAAACAATACTTTTATATAGCTACTGACATCAGTATTCCTATCCCCAATAATTTCTACTCAATAGCCTCGAGAATAATTTAAAACATAAACCAACCAATAAACGTTAGCATAATACAATAGATCTTTTACATTATGCAACATTGATCGGCACAAAAACAGTCGAGCCAAAACATAATACACATGGTCTTAAGATTGCATTTATTTATGAAACAGACCGTCCCACTGGATTTTTTATAATTACATACCATCTCTCCTTGATATTGTTCACTGTCTTCTAAAAATATAACATGATTAAAACTATATTTTTATAATATATATATATATATATGGAACTATTGGAAAGTACCTGAAAAACCATATCACAGTTGGACCTTGTGAATGTAGTTGGGTAGCAACAAAATGATAAGTCATCCTGATAGATTGATTAAGGCCTTATTCATACCATATATATGCACGATTTTCCAGGAATTATAATTAAGTCCAGTTCAGCATATTTGCAGTACAATACGACAGGTTGTCGATCTGGGTGTTGAACAAACACAAACGCAGATAGCAGGCTACCCTAGCAGAAACGCATGCTCAGAAACGAGTGTCCAGTGATTATTTAATTTGTATGAATGTATTTATGCATGTATGTATGCATGTAGGTAAATATCTAGCCCTAACTATATTTCTTATCTATAGAGTTATCGATTATAAGTATCTAGAAAATCTTTTCTATCTATCTATCTATCTATCTATATTCGCGGCTTTTCCTTTGTAACTATCGAAATTTCTCCCAATCTATATTCTCATATATCTTTTCTCGTCTTATCTATCTATCTATCTATCTTTTTTAAGCGTTTCGCCTAAAGAAAGGCATGTGAGCTACTAGCACGTAGGGGGCGGGGTAGGGAGAGAGAAAGTAAGAGAAAAGATTGTGTAGGATGTTATGGAAAGGAAAAGAGAACAGTGTTCAATAGAAGGCATTTGACGTTGCATTTAAATTTTTAAAGATTATAATTATCATGAAAGCAGGTAAGAGAAAGAGAATACCAGTGTCGGAAAGTGCGGAGAAAGTAACTGTTGGAGTAAAAGTGGCGGTAACATTTAACTATTTCAAGAGTAAATGGGTAAAGATCTAGATGCCAATCTCGTAGCACGCTAAAATTCTTGCAGTCGGGGCCCCAGGAAAAAAAAAGCTCGTCAGATCAGTAGCCATGATGATATATGTAGAAAAGACAGAGGGAAGCCATATTACGTCTGCGAGAAAGTGTCTGAAGTCGAGAACCTATTTTGGGACCTATAACACTACGGGTCATTCTTTAGATCTTTTCCAGAACCTCGTGATGAACGGCAGGTGCACTAGAAGATATATGGCAACAATATTCAACGCAAAGGCGAATGGTATCTATCTATCAAATTTTGTTCACTAACTAGATCTATCTATAAATTTATTTTCACAAAAGATATCTATCTATCTATCTAATTTTGTTCACATACCATCTATAAATCTATCTATCTATCTATCTATCTATATATCTATCTATCTATCTATCTTTCTAACAATCTATCTATTTAAACATATGTTTTTTTTGGTCTTTCTTTAACATTTGTATTGTGTGTATATATATACATATATATATATATATATATATATATATATATATATATATATATATATATATATATATATATATATATATATATATATATATATATATATGTATATATTGTGTATATTTATTTGATAATGGCTTACGTAAGCCGAAAGCTTAGATTCTATTTAAAAAAATATGGGTCAAAATTGTGAATTCCTTTCTTCGTTCAACAATAATGTTATTAAACTTATGAGATGTTCCGGAAAAAATTTACATAAAATAAATAGACAACACTTGTCTATATTATTTAATGAAACGTGTATGAATATATATATATATATATATATATATATATATATATATATATATATATATATATATATGTATGTATGTATGCGTATATGAAAGAGAGAGAAAGTAACTCACCGTATGTATTAGAATTAGTTAAACATCTCCTTCTTTTACTATCTATCTCGTTAGCTAGCTATACCTATAATTTCATGTATCTATTCTTATTTATGGATACTGTGTTCTCGTTTCTATCTATCTATCTATCTATCTATCTATGTTACCTTTCTTTATTCCAGTTTCAGTCTCATTTTTTTTCCATATTTCATCATACTTGTTTGCCAACTGATGATTTTCAATTCCTGACAGAAAATCCATTGTTTTGTCTGCGTCGAGCCATATTGCCCACATAACAGATCACCTTCTGGCTGAAGTAAAATGCAATTAGCTCCACTTGTAGTTTTATTTCTGGCACTCATCGTATCATTTTTGATAAAGAAAAAAAAACAGAAAAGAGTTTAAATGGAATAACAAAATCGATTTCCTCTCTGCACATTATGATTTTTTCCTTGCAGTAATAAAAAAAAAACACTCAAAAAGTCAAAGAGAAGAAAAGAAATTAAGACAGTTCGATAGAGGAGGTGAATGATGATATCGGTATAAAAATACAGTATATATACATAACATAACAAACATAGACATATCCATAAGCCATCATATATATATATATATATATATATATATATATATATATATATATATATATAAACAAAGACGAAATCGTTTACTCGAAACGAAGATATAAAGAAAAATTATGCAAACTTCAATAAATTCGCGGTTGAAGTTATTCGATATTAAATAATTGCTTTGTTTCTAGTGAGCTTTGATGGAAGGAAATACATTGAAATTGACAGAAATATTCGTTTTGCGTATTTCTTAACTATCTATACAAACAGCAACACAATAAAGCGTGATAAACATTGAAGAGAAAATGATTCTATGATAAGTGAAATTTTAAACGTATTCCATCAAGGATTTTGTTTACTGATCATTTACCTTTTGTATCAATTTTGCTCTTGTCTTTAACTCTCCATATGCGTTTCCGACGTTTTATGAGTTTGCGCATGCGTCTACACTTGCACGTGGTTCAGTTTGTGAGAAGATGAGGCTATATTTCTAATACACCCTACACTACACTATCAAAAATTCGATGAATCACTATATTCACTAAATATATATATTTATTTATTAAAGACATTTTTACGTTTAACGTTCTTTTTTTATAGTTACAAGTATTTAAGTAAATGCTCTGTTTATAATAAACAGTATTAAACAACATTTACCGGCCTGAATGTACGAGAAATTTTCATAGAAAATATTCGTCCTTTGACAGGATTCGAACCTGCATCCTATACGGATGCGTCATTTACGCTGACGTGCCTTACCGTCTTGGCCACAAAGGAGCAGTTATGAATGTACGAGATTCATGGAAGATTAAAGTTTATAAGCAGTAAATTCGGCCTTGTCTACCGAACGCTCCTTTGTGGCCGAGACGGTAAGGCACGTCAGCGTAAATGACCAATCCGTATAGGATGCTGGTTCGAATCCTGTCAAAGGACGAATATTTTCTATGAAAATTTCTCGGACATTCAGGCCGGTAAATGTTATTTAATACTGTTTATTATAAACAGAGCATTTACTTAAATACTTGTATCTATGAAAAAGAACGTTAAACATAAAAATGTCTTTAATAAATAAATTGTCGGACTTTGTCCATTTCTTAATATATATTGACAGAATATATATATATACACATTGATAGAACTTTGGCAGATCAGTGTAGTGTAGGATATATATATATATATATATATATAGCATGCGAGCAACGACGATATATAGGAGGCAGGGAGGAGTAATGGATAGCAGCTCGGATTGAGAAATCCGGTTTCCGAGTTCAAACAACAGTCAAATCCATTGCATTCACTTACGTGTTAATAACTTGGGAAAGGGATGAATCCTCTTCTATGGGTAAATAGCAGGACAGACTGGATTCTAAAGCCTTGGATTTCAATTGGTCTACTGCAGAAAGAAATGCCAACCAACTGCGGGAAAAAGTCTACCTCGTCAGTTATGTATCGAAAGTTACAGGAACGCCTAAGCGTGTATCACGCATGCATATAACTTACTGACTATATTCGAAATATTGTTCACGTTTCGGCAGTTTTGCACTCCGGTTTTTCTTCCTCCGTGCACAATCCCTGGACCGGACAGTGTGTACTTGGGCTCAGTTCAAATAGTTGAGCAGTACTAAAAATAAGAACAAGACAATTTATACCTCGACATAGGATGGAACGAAAAAATTTTACCTACAGTAGATCAAATAAACGGTTCAGTTCACAATTACTTATAGTTTACCCACAGCGATATAAACCCGATAAAGGCCACAGAGCACAACTACCGAGACTTTGGGATGACAGCAACAAACATGAGGCCAATACTCCGAATATATTGTAAATAATAACTCCTCATTACGGAAATTCAAATACATATTAATCATATGAATACAAAATTAATGGTTGTTAGAAAAGGGACAACCAAAGATGTTAGCTACATATTGGGTTTTTAAACTGAAGTGCTTTAATTTAACGATATTTATTTGTGTATCAAAGTACGAGAAAAAAATTTCTTTAAAACAGAAAGTGAAAATGGGGATTAAAAATTGCGTTCCAGAAAGTAAGCAATGTATTGTGACAGAAAGAATATTTTGAAAAAAACAAAAATAAGAAAGAACTACCGGAATGCAAAATGTTTCTATATCCTTTATGTAGTAGTGAATACTGGACTGTTTCTTCAAAGATGAATATAAATGAAGCGACGCATATATATGTCTTCTGGAAGAAGCTAAAAATACGAATGGCAGACCTTTTACGCAACGGGCAAGTATTAAATATTTTAGAAACTAAAAACGAAGCCTACAGTTATAAAAAGAACAAGATGGTTGAAATATACAAAATGACCTAGTGAAGGGAATGGGGCTTGAAATTCCAACACTCAGAGGGCATTATGAAGTGGGGCAGTGTAAGAGGCGAGTAACATACTTGTGCAAATGGATGTCAGACGAGGAAGGTTAGGGGATAAAATGTCAAAGCAACAAATTAAAAGAAGGTGGGATGAGAAAATTAGAGATCCTAACCGGATTAATTATTGGCGGACACAATTTTAACAAAATAAGATATGCAAATGAGGTGACTGAAAAGAAACTACAATAAAACAAAACGACTAAATACAAATTACAAGAAAAAATAAATGGTTGTTAACAAAAGGAAGAGCGCAACATGCAAATTAGAAATTGTAGATATAATTCAAATAGCTAGAAAGAATTTTAACAGAGGAGGGAATATGTGACACTGAAATCCGAAGGCGCATTGGGATAACGAAAAGTCTTTCAGAAGCTAAGCAATATATTAAGAAAAAGAAAAATTTCACTAGAAACCAAAAAAAATGCTGAACTGTTACGTAATATTAGTCACCCTAGATGACAGTGAATGCTGCAAAAAATATCTTCACAGATGATGAAGAGACTTGAAGCAAAAGAAAGGTGATTCTACAGAGATACTGTTGAGAATACCATGGAGCGATCATGCGAGCAATGGACGATGTTTTACAGAAAATGAAAACAACAAAGACACTTATTCTTATCATCAAGAAGAAACTGCTGAAATATCTAGGGAACGTAATGTGGCAAGAAGTCATGGAGAAGTTGATACTCACTGGAAAGACTGAAGGCAAGAGGGACTAAAGGAAACAACGCATAACGTACCTAGCGAGCTGCATTTAATTTAACAGAACAAGAGCTATAAAAAGGCAATATTTATTATGAGCTTCAACGGACAGGAAAGAGAGCCATGATGGCCAACGACTGAAGGGACAGGGTATAAAGAAAAAGAAAAAAATTAAGATATTATTATACAATTTTCAAAAATTACGAAATGACTTAAAAAGCGTGAATTTCAGACCTTGCTAGCGTTCTCATTCTAAGTCCTATACATGAGATCAAAATAAAACGAGATCGATAGGGAACGAGATCTCACAACGACAAGGGAAGTGAATTGAGTTGTATTTTATTACAAGTGATCCGTTTGCTAAAATATCAGTTCAGCAGAGATAGGACAAAAGTGGAAATTCGTATTTGCGCTAATATTTTCAATAGAGACGTTTTGACAATTCATTTAGACAATGATAATTACATCTGATAAGAATATGACGGTATATTTTCTTTCCAAATAAAACTGATATAAAACAAATGATACTAATAAATCAGTCAATATATAATTTTAGCACAGATTTATCGATACTGAAATACTGATAATATCAAATTTTGTGTTTGCAAGGATATTTTATAAAAAACAAAATAAAACTTCAATATTTACTATTTACTCATAAATCCAAAATATAATGAGCGTATATATATATATATATATATATATATATATATATATATATATATATATATATATATATATATATATATATATATATACAATATATCTTAGACGTGACCAAAGAATTTAATTTTGTCACATGTAAATATAGACGCTTTGATATTCTACAGAGTTCATTAGTGTTTCGAAACGTTCTACAATTTCAAATATAATACTTTTATTAGTTTTAATTTCTTCGCGTAGAACAAATCTTACGCAGCACTAAGGTTAGTTTCGCTAAATATCGCTATCTATCTATCTATCTATCTATCTATCTATCTATCTATCTAACAGAAAAATAACCTGCCATAGAGCGCATATGTTTTAATAAAATTTCTTGAATTATATATAAAACAGATGTTAGTTGTTCCAACGAAAGAAAAGTATATATTTTAAAGAGCAGATAGAAGCCGAAAAAGTTTTAGGCTTTAATGGGGATTTTTAAAATATTTATTACACTTTATTTTCCATATTTTTTTACACACGTTTCGTGACTTTCGACTTTCATTAGTCGAAGATTGGTTATTTCCACATATTATTTAAAGAATTTAATTTTTCCTTATGTTTTATGATGTTTAAACATTGTCTTTTGTGTGTTGTAATAAACTTGCTTAACTTTTGGGGATTTGCTTAAGGGGTAACATTTCAGCTTAAGAAAAACATTTCCTAGATGTCGCATTCAAGCTGAGAAAAACGTAATATCAATCATATAGAAAATAAAAGTATACCACTTTACATACACAGATCTTCGTCAAATACCCAACATTATATATATATATATATATATATATATATATATATATATATATATATATATATATATATATATATATAAAGAACACACACACACACACACCCAGACGCACACACAGAAATATACATTCGACATTATATCTAATTATCGAGATATATATATATATTTATATATATACATGTATATACATTTTATACACACACACATATATATATATATATATATATATATATATATATATATATATATATATATATATATATATATATATATATATATATATATATATATATTTTTATATATATATATACATTTGTGTGTGTGAGTGTGTGTGTGTGTGTTTGATGTGTGTGTGTGTGTGTGTGTGTGTGTGTGTGTGTGTCGGAAGCGGATGCGTGTAATCGATTTTCAGATACAGGAAGTATTTGTTATCCAAATTAATTACATATGAAATGAAATAAAAACAAAATTAAGCCGATTGTTAGATCAGAGATCAAGAATCTTTTGAGTAAATTAGAAAATGAATTGGCGCCAAAATACCTCTATCGGCTTAAACCAACCGCAGATATTAGTCAAAACAAATTCCTAATTAAATTAGTTAAAAGGGGTGAATGCGTTTGGAAACAATTCCACAGTAAATAGATGAGCAATTTTCGTTTCTCTAAGATAATCAAACAATTGCGATATATCAACGAACGGATCCTAAAGAAGAATTCATTTTTAAATAAATAAAAGCCAGTATTTTCTTTCAATGAGTTTATCATTTACCTTCTTTTTTTTTTTTTTTTTTTTTTTAATCGTTGCCTATTACTTGTCGCAGTTCGATAAAATACACACATAATTACATATACGTAAAACAAAAACAGAAAAGAAACGAAAAATCTATTTTTATAGTTATTTTTATTTCTTTCAGTAATTACAAAATTTATCAAACGATTTCTTTGTTGGATAATAAAAAATTCAAAGGCTTGTTTTATTAATACCTCGCTATGAAAAGATAAAAAATGAACTTATACAGACGAGTTTAAATGTTTCTATTCTGGAATTTATCACATTCTTTATACATAAAAATTGTTTTTTAGAACTTATTATTAGGTATAGATGTAATAAGAAAAGCTAATTAAATGCGTTATCGCTGTTTCCATAGAAAAAAATAGCAAACGTTAGAGGAGGTGTGACAGAAAACAAAGAGGGCTAAAGTTATAAAATCTTTATGTCAAATTCAAAGTACAAGCTAAAACGTTTCCCCTTTTTCCAAATTATTCCCGACCCCCGAGTCTAATTCACCTTCCAATCCTTCTCCGCCTCGGCCCTAAGCATACCTGGAATGATTCCACCGGGTTTTTCCGCTATCCGACGTCACGGCCCTCTTGATGGCTCCAACATTCGGAAAACGGGTCCCCTTGATGAGCATCGCCGTGCTCGAGTATCTTCTTTAATCACTCCTGGCTCCGTGTGATTTTTTGTCGTTTTCCCCAAACTCAAGAGTTTATCACGGGGACGTGTTTTTCAGACGGTGAATTCGTCAAGAGGTCTGTGACTACTCAGTTGCGGAGTATTCCGGGAATATCCTTCCAGGAGTGCATGGAGATTTGGCGCAGAAGGACGGAGAATCGTGTTAGACTCGAGAATGATAATTTCGAAAAGGGAAAACTTCTAGGTTGTAGTTTGGATTTGACATACATTTTTGTGACTTCAGTCCTGTTTCTCTTCTGATACGCTACGTACTTTTATTTTAACATTTTTTAAAAAAAATAAATAATTTTACCACGAGCAAGGCAATAAAGCCACTAAGGGGATTAACATGAATATGAGAAAAACACTATTAAGGAGTGTTATCTACCGAATCTATGAACAGTAATCAGTATGCCCAAATCCGCATGAGTACGTTGGACACTATTGTAAGTGGGGGTAATATGCACTCTAAGTAGTTCAACATTCGCAGTGGTTTACCTAGTTGACGCCTCTGGTGAGTATAGTATTTTGTTGATGTTATAAAGATTACAATTTCATTTCTAACATCCGTTTTGGTTATTTCTCATTCAGTACCTCTCTTAGATTTTTATCAAGAATCTCTGAATATATAGGAGTCCAGATGTGACAAGAATATTCAAAGCAAGAACTAATGGCTGACTTATCAACATATAAGATAGCTTCTAGAAGTATCATCAAACCCTGAGGTTTCATTGTAATTATCCCATGACAACAATCTCGATGTGTCCACTACGAATGATGTACTGTCACGAAAAATTATTTTTGGCAAATTATGTTCAATTCAAGAAGAGAGAACAAGAAAACGTCAAAAATTTAAAAGACAGAATATAACGATTGACATTCCATTTAAATTTTTGAAGATCAAAATTGACAGGGAAGTAAGAAGCTGGTAGAAATTTCCGAGAACAAGAACTACGATAGAAGAAACTGTTATCATATAACTTACAGTTACATCTAGCCATTTCATCTGTAAAAATAAGAGAGCTTGCCACTGATCTCTTACTGCGATTAAATGCATAAACTGTAGGTACCATAGAGCAAATTACAACAGAAAAAGTATCATGAAAATATTTATAGAAAAGCTCCATTACAGCGGTAGAAAATTGACTGAAACCGAGATATCAGCTCAGTACCAATAACATTGCAGATATTTCTTAGATTTTTATCAAGAATCTCTGAATATATAGGAGTCCAGATGTGACAACAATATTCAAAGCAAGAACTAATGGCTGACTTATCAACATATAAGATAGCTTCTAGAAGTATCATCAAACCCTGAGGTTTCATTGTAATTATCCCATGACAAAAATCTCGATGTGTACACTACGAATAAAGTACTGCCACGAAAAATTATTTTTGGCAAATTATGTTCAATTCATGCTTTGTCACGAATTACTTTTTCATCAAATATAAATATTTGAATACATCGTGCGAGTGTAAGCTGCAAGAAATATATTTTAATGTCAAGAATGTATTTGGAAACTAACTTGCATTTATAAAATGTAAGGAGTGGAAAAAATACGTTCCATATTTGAAACTGTCATATGTGCGACGCTAGTGAACAAGAATTTGTATAAGCTAATGTCTTACCATTTCTTTTGGAAACACTCAGTTAGACTTAAGGCTTTGACCGGTGCACGTTGTGTGTTTGCTGTTTCTTCTTCTTCTTCTTCTTCTTCTTCTTATTATTATTATTATTATTATTAGTATTATTATTAGTAGTAGTAGTAGTAGTAGTAGTAGTAGTATTTCATTTGATTTCTGTTTTATACTCGTTTACTTCTGGGTCCCAACCAGAGACCAAGGATCAGAAATTGCATCATTGTCATTTTCCACTGAGCATTTTTGGAAAGAAAAACAAAAAAACCCGTAAGATCATATACATTTTATTATTCACTAAAAACTGGAGATCAAATTTTGATGTTCACAGAAAATTTCAATGTATCAAATTTTAAAAAAAAAAGGTGGTTGTAATATCGAACTGAACACTTTATTTCGCTCACTGGGGTAGACACTTCTAGTTCCACGTGTCATATCTAATGGATGTCTGCTATCAGTTATTTCCTGTTAATTCCCCTCTCCAAGTTATCCATCGCCTTAACAAGGTATTGAACACACACTCATTGGTTCCTGTAACTGGATCTAACTAACGCCTTTATCCACTATGCCATGTGTCCTCAGTGACATAGGCACAGTGAGATGACTGATAACTGACATCCATTAGACATGGCACGTGAAACTAGAACAATCTACTTCAACGAGCGATATAAAAGTTTCAGTTCGACATTCAAATCACTGAAGAAGGCCAGAAACGTTATGATAAATATGGAAACACAGATGAGTACGATAGCCTGAGCGAGGTAAATATTGTAAATAATACCT
Organism: Acanthosepion pharaonis; assembly: GCA_903632075.3. Lineage (NCBI taxonomy): Eukaryota > Metazoa > Mollusca > Cephalopoda > Sepiida > Sepiidae > Acanthosepion > Acanthosepion pharaonis. The sequence goes on from CAHIKZ030002806.1 coordinate 238,011, forward strand.
CATCTCGGAATTATTGACAGATATTGAAATATATGCGTTCAATTTCTTTTGAATTTTTGAAAAAGAAACTTCTTTCAGTTTAATTTGAAAGAAACGCCACGCGTAGAAAATATGAGTGTCCTTGAAGACAGAAAAGAGTAAAACTTTCTTTGTTTCTGATTCATCTCGGCTACTCCTTTCATGTAATAATACTAGAACTAGTTTTGACAGACATAGAACGGAGATACAGTCAGATTGTGGAAATAGTTATTTTTAATAGGCTACAAAGCGAAAATGAAAGCGAAAAAGCACCAAGTCCTTTCTGTAAAAGGTGTGGAAAATGAAGTTACGAGAAGGCCTACAATAATTAGCATAATGGAAAGTATGCCAAAGTCAATCTGGATGGAAGGTTTAATCGCAGAACTAAGAATACTTGTCATTGTAAAGAAGGAGTGTGAATGTTTTATAACGAAATGCAAATATTTTTAATGAAAAGAAAAATTATTATTATTATTATTATTATTATTATTATTTCCTTGGATTTTTGCTCTATGTGCATTGCCTTCAGGGCCCCAGCCAGAGACATAAGGCCAGAAATGGCTTCATGACATTTTCCACTGATGTTCTTAGTAAAAAGCACAATAAAACTAAGATCATACAAATTTTATATAAAGTTCCTCGTAATGTGCGAGCTGTAGTTTGAGTAATTTTTTTTTCTATTACTATAAGGCTTGGACTACCAATAATCTTTTCATTGAGTCTATTGGAATCTTTCCCAATTAATCCAATTGTTTCAACTACAACTGGAATTATTGATGTTCACATGTGCCACATTTTTTTAGATGTCCATGTCAAGATCCTTGTATTTTGATAGTTTTTAAAGTGATCCAACATTTCTTTATAGTCTGCAGGGACAGCCAAGTTAATAAGAAAGCACATACTGTTTTTTTTTTTTGTGGTCATTGATGACGATGTCTGGGCAATTGGATATCATTGTTCTCTCCGAAGTCCCAAGTGTCTGAAGTTTGATTGTTCTTGTTGAACTCCCATGAAATTGTTACTGATCCTATTTTTTAAACGGGTCTGACTGATGTTCATACAAGTTCCTTGCTGTTTTCTTCCTGGTTCATACACACAAGTGCAAGCATAGACCTTCTCTATCAGGCCGAGTTTTATATACATTGGATGGTAACAGTGTGCAACCTGATGCAAGATGGTCACTTGTTTCTGGCTATTTATCAGAGATCTGCATTTCAGTAAAAAGCAAAATTTAAGTTTGTGTGCTTCTAGTTAGAAATCATTGATATTATATATCATTATTATTATTATTATTATTATTATTATTATTATTGTTGTTGTTGTTGTTGTTTTTGTTGTTGCTTTTATAAATTATTATTTTCCATAGTTAGTAAATTTATTTATATCACGATTTTTCTTATATATATATATATATATATATATATATATATATATATATATATATATATATATAAATATAATGAGAGAAAAAAGAGAGGAAGTAAGAGAGAAGAAGAAAGGAGAAAGCGAGATAACGTTATTGGAGTATACATAAAATATATAAGGATAATGTTAAAAAAAAATCTACATATTCTCTGAAACGCCATTTTGTTTTCTTTGAATTTACACGCAAGACATTTATACTCTCTACCTATCGAACAATCCCGTATTTATCTTTTGATCATTATATCGAATAGAATACAGAGCTTGTCAGTTGGCGTGGTTAAATCTACGTGCCAGACGAAGAACAAGCCACTTGTGAACGAATAAAACATACTTTTCGCGATTATTCACTCAAATAGCGTCAATGTCTTTAGGTGTGTTTCTTGTACTTTTTTCGCGAATGGCAGCCATTACAAAAGCACTTCAACACGAGATGTTGCATGCCTTGCAAATTGGTCTTTTCATCAAACGAGATTTGGTATTTCTGTAATAGAAGGAATCTTTTTTTTATCCTGTTTTTTGGAGGTTTGGGTGTATGATTTTATTCAGAAATGAAAAAGCACACCTGCCATTTTTTTTTCCGAAAGTCGCTCATTTGAATTATTAAGTTCTTGATTAACGGATGTTACCCGCGTGCACACTAAAAAACTTGCATCAACAGGCACAGACAGAAACGGACAGACAGACACACACAGAAAGATACACAGACACACACAGGCACAATCACACACACAGGCACAATCACACACACACACACACAGAGGCACAATCACACACAGAGACACAATCACACACACACACATGCACACACACTTATATATATATATATATATTTATATATATATATATGAGTGTGTGCAAATATGCATATCGTATATACTTGAGTATCATGCGACTTTTGAAGAACTAATTTTTAAGCTAATAAACAAGATACACTATTGTATGTAATATTGTACTGGGCTACGACGTTGACCAAACAACATATCCATTCACTGTAGTCAAGTTGGCTTCTAAATATGCATATATATATATATATATATATATATATATATATATATATATATATATATATATATATACTTCTTCTTATTATTATTATTATTATTATTACCTATTAGAGAGCCATGGATTTGTTTTACACACACACACACACACACACACATATATATATATATATATAGGTTGATAAATAGATAGATATAAAGATATATATATATAAATGCACACATATACACATATATATATATCTTTCTAACAAATATTTTCTACCTATATATATATATATATATAAAAAATAATAAATTTTCTACCTAAATATATGTATATATATATATATATATATATATATATATATATATAGGAAAAATTTTGAAAGACTGTAATATATATATATATATATATATATATGCGTGTATATATGTGTGTGTGTATGTGTGTTGCTAGTATGCATGTATTAATCAAATGTTGATCGATGTTATATAACAAAAAAGATAAAGTATATATTAATATGCAGTAATCTCCCTCTGCGTTTAATATAAATTATAAATACAGTCTATTTAAAAATATGTTATTTTGTTGTTAATACAAAGTTTTTTAATACATTTAGGAATCGTTTATTTCAATACATTAAATATAAAACATAAATCACGTGTATTTTAAATAATGTATGTATATATATATATATATATATATATATATATATATATATATATATGTGTGTGTGTAGTGTGTTTTTGTGTGTGTGTAGTAGTAGTAGTAGTAGTTGTAGTAGTAGTAGTAATCCTCATACAATATATGGATTACGCCAGCTTTGCGTTAACCAGATAATTTTATCAAAATTTAATCCATGTCCGTCTCTACTCTTCACCTGACGATTGTGTTATGCTTGTATAAAAAAGTAAAACCCTGATGTCAACACAAAATATATCAAACTATTTCAGGACATGAGCGTTATGATATTTCTCGTCTATCTATATAGTATATACATCTCTCTCTCTCTCTCTCTCTCTCTCTCTATATATATATATATATATATATATATATATATATATATATATATATATAAATTGATTTAAAATACTTTTAAAAACTACACAGTTCTAACCATGTTTCAAAAATGGAAGGTCCGAATTTAATTTTGTAATTAAATTAAAGACATTAGTTCTATTTCATCCTCAAGCGAATTTTGGAGTAACTTTTAAAATTACTGGGTTTTAAAGACACAGCTGAAATCATAATTCACGTTTCCATGGCTCCAGATAAATTCACTTCCATTAGACAGGGGTGTTTGCGTGTTCATTATGCCTCTATTTTGATGTATCCGTTATAAGTTACGTTTTGGTAGGAGGTAGGGATGTATCCTTCAATGAAATCTGACATCCGTTAAATGTTAACGGCAAAGATTCTTACGGCATCTTTTCTATTTGTATATTTAAAGATTTTTTTTTTTTATTTATATATACATATACAATCTTTTATATATATATATATATATATATATATATATATATATATATATATATATATATATATATATAATGTGTGTGTGTGTATGTGTATTTGTTTGTGGAAACGAATTTTCATGAATTATATTACGTAACGTAAAGTCATAATTTTAACTCATATCAATATAGTTGGTAATATTATTTTTTTAAAAATATATATCTGATAATAGAATTTTTTTCAAAAACGTACTGCTGTTAATATTTTTTTCTTCAAAAATTTATTTCTGGTAATAATTTTTTACAAAGTATTTCTTGTATTAAAACTTTATTTACGCTTTTGTAATACTTTTTCCTCAGTTTTTGGGTTAGATATTTGACCATAGCTGTGACCCTAACAGGTGCTACCACCCTGGGTCAGGATGGACCTGGGAACACCAGTAATTAAGACGTGGTTCCACGCTCCTCAAACTTCCTGATCAGAGGCCTTCCTGTTGGACGTAGTTTATCGTCTCACCCTGGACGGGGATGTAGTTTATCTTCATACCAAGGACAAGTGTCAAGAATTAAGAACAGAAAAATTAATAATAAATAGAAAGTGAAAAAAATAATCAGGGGATAGTAGATAGCGATTGATATAGCATTTAAATTTATGCAGATTAAAGTTGGCTGGTCAGCAAAGACCGGAAAGGAGTACCACAGGCGACCACTCCGAGAAAAGAGACTATCAGCACGGAATTTTACAACGAAGCTCTGCTGTAAATAGATACGAACCAGTCTAATACTGCGAATCAAAATTACCATAGCGAAGAAAAAATAATTTATAGAAAATATAAAGAGGGCAAGTTTACGGCTGTGTCTTTGATTGAATATTAGCCGCTTGATCAACGCCAATAATAATGTTGATTCTTCTTTGGATCATATCAAGAAGCTCGACTAAAATAGGATCGGCATCGGACCATATGTGGCAGCAACTTTCAAAGCATAGCCAAATGGTAGACTTATAGATATGTTAGATCGATTCTTACATAAGTTATTTTGTTAAGTTATTTTCTGTAATAAGTGCATTTTCATCTTGAATCAAGATATGTATTCATCCAGAGGCAGGTGTGTACCTTACTCAGTCACTGTCTCTATTTCAAACTATTCTCTCTCTCTCCCCCTCCCCTGATATATATATATATATATATATATATATATATATATATATATATATTATGAAAATTATTTAATGACATTTTTATGTTTAACATTCTTTTTATACATACAAGTATTTAAGTAAATGCTCTGTTTATAATAAACAGTATTAAATGCCATTTGCCAGCTTGAATGTCCGAGAAATTTTTATAGGAAATATTCGTCCTTCGACAGGATTCGAACCTGTATCCTAAACGGAACCGTCATATAGTCTGACGTGCCCTTATGAAAGCTCGGCCACAAAGGATCGTTCGTTTGGCAAGGTCGAATTTACTTCTTATAAACTGCAATTTTCCATGAATCTCTCACGTACATTCATAACTGCTCATGGCGTATCAAATGTAAACAAATGGCGTCATACATTATGAAATGGACAAAGTCCGATAATTATAATAATATATATATATATATATATATATATATATATATATATATATATATATATATTAGTAATTTTTATAAGTAATCAAGTACAGAACTGTGCAGAACAGTAAACTATCAAATAGATATCGATTATACTGTCCCTTTTGAAATCTTATTTACCCAACATACTGAAAGTGCACACCTGCAAATACAATCACTTACACGGCTGAAGATAAAGAAATAAGCCTATAATCTTCACTATATGTAAATACGTTCACAAAAAAACAAAAAACAAAAAAAAACACGTATAGCACAAGCTCACATGCGATCATACACTCACGCACATTAGGCGGAAGGAAATTATGAAGAAAAATGAAGTCTCTCGTTTCATGTTTAATAATCTAACAGTCATGAAAATCCTCATACTTCCTGCCAGTCAAGTCTAAGCTTTTATATTCTCCAAGTAGGATTGGCAAACAGAATTAGATAAGAAGAGAAAAGTTAATTATAAGAAGCGCTATATTTACCTATCCGCATAAATTATATAATGCAATGCTTTTGCATACGATTTTAGTGTGTATCCCGGTTTATCTGTCACGATAGATTGGTAGGAATAGAATCATATACAATAGATAGATAGATAGATAGATAGATAGATAGATAGGAATATAGACATATAACTTAGATAGATAGATAGATAGATAGATAGATAGATAGATAGATAGATAGATAGATAGATAGATAGATAGATAGATAGATAGGAATATAGACATATAGATAGATAGATAGATAGATAGATAGATAGATACATACATACATAGTTAGATAGGAAGGAAGGAAGGAAGGAAAGAAGGAAGGAAGGAATAGAGATAGATAGATAGATAGATAGATAGATAGATATAGAAAGAAGGAATAGAAAGAAAGAAAGAAAGAAAGAAAGAAAGAAAGAAAGAAAGAAAGAAAGCTATATAGATAGATAGGCAGGGATAGATAGATAGATAGATAGATAGATAGATAGATAGATAGATAGATAGATTGGTAGGAATATACATACATGCATATAGATAGATAGATAGATAGATAGATAGATAGATAGATAGATAGGATGGAATATAAAAATAGATAGATATGTAGATGAATAAATAGATGGATAGATTGAGAGATTGGTAGAAATATGCATACATGCATATAGATAGATAGATAGATAGATAGATATCAGAGAATAGTAGATAGATTGATAAGAATATTGGCATATATAATAGATAGATTGATATATGAAGGGAAAGAGATTGATTCAGTGATTGAGTGATAGGAATATAGACATATAAGATAGATAGATAGATAGATAGATAGATAGATAGATAGATAGATAGATAGGTTGAAAATTTATTGTTTGCCAATGAAAATACTGATTTTCGAATTTTGTTGAAATGTTTGTTGGAAATGAAAACCCTATTAAATTCAGGAACGCCATTTGTTATTTTCTTCTGTTCAGATCCCCTCAGCTGACTTGGGTCAATCCGTCGTATGGATTCCATGCATTTTTCCAACAGTACTGCACTATGGGACTACCTCTACAGTCCGGCAGTAACGACCTTTTTCAATATGTGGGTGTTGGGTAAAGAAAAACGTGACTGATCAGGCGTCTAAATGAAGAATTGACTAAATCGACCTAACAGACGCCAGAGCTTGGCAAGGAGTAGTAATCATTTCACCCCAAACAGGGTGATAATGCCATTAAGATGTCATTGCTTACTGGAAGAGAAAGCTTTAAGAAAGGGAAATAAGAAACTGGAAGTAAGGTCAACATGCGAGAAAATAAACTATTAGAAGAGAACGTATGGCTACATTTAGCTACTTCAAGTGTAGAATAATATAAATGTATATATTTCGCCCCAAGACCGGTAATAAAGCCACAAAAATGGAAGGTGTTACTGAATATGAAAGAATCTAAGAAAAATAAAACATTATTAAGTAGAGAAAAATCGGCGGAACTGGAACCAAGAAAACAGAAGATAACGATTGACATTACATTTAAATTTTACAAGATGAAGAAAAACGGGAAAGCATGAAGCTGGTAGAGACTTCCTAAACCGAGAAGAGCGAGAAGGAAACTGTTAGCATAAAAAAACATACGGTTAAATCTAGCCATGTAAGCTGTAAAATTATGAGACCTTGCTGGCAATCTAGTACTGCGATTACATTCATAAAGCCTGGGTACCATAGAGGAATTTTCATCTAAACAATTATCATGAAAGTATTTATAGAAAAAGAATATGGATCTTTTTTTAGCATTTCACTCTAAGCTAGACGGGAGTGCCACTGGCACGCAAATGGTTACAGAGAGAGAGAGGAGGGGAGAGAAAGAAGAGAGAGAGAGAGAGAGGACAAGAGTAAAGAAGGGTGAGGAAAGGATATAGAGAAAGACGGGGATCAAGATCAAGGCTATCAGGGAAGCAAGTTGTGAGAGGAAGGTAGTTTCACGAGCGAGAAGTGCGAGGGAAGAAACTTGGAGTAGAAGAGGTGGTTACATTTAACTGATTCGTTAATGAAAGGGTGGGACCGAAATGCCAACCTAGCAGCACGGTTAAATTCATGCAGATGTGATGCCAGTGAAAGTAGCTCTTCAAAGCAGTTGCGACGAAAATATCTGTAGAAAAGACAGAGGGAAGCGACATCACGTCTGTGTGTAAGTAACTGTACAAGAGATACGATCACATTGCATAACCATCTCTGGATCTTGCCTAGGAGCTCGATATGAAAGGCAGAGGCACCAGACCATATATGGCAACAGTATTCAACGCAAAGACAAATGGCAGACTCGTAAATTTAAAGGATGGACTGCAGACGAGAAAAAACCTTCTGGCGCGACAGAGAGAACCAAATTTCCTTGCCTTAGATGAAGCTATTGATTCAATGTAGTCGTTACACGTCAGGTCATTGGAAAACGTGAGACCAAGAACGCACAGAGAGGCACCCTCGTGGATTTGGGCATCAGCTATATTGATAGGACGCAAGGAGTGTTCTCTGCGGTGGGTAAATGTGAGCAGTTTCGTTTTGGATGCATTAAAGTTGACAAGGCATTTTCCTGCCCCAGTCAACCACAGATTGGAAGAATATCTATACCATAGAGATAAAAAAAATGACTGAAGCCGAGATGACAGATCAGAACCAATGATATTGCTGATTTTTCTTTCAACTTTATCAAGGACATCTAAATATATAACAGGTGCGCCAAACTATATGTGGCATCAGTATTCAAAGAATGGGCGAATGATAGACTTCTCAATCCCTCTCTCTCTCTCTCTCTTCTCTATATATATATATATATATATATATATATATATATATATATATATATATATACATATATATATATATATATATATATATATATATATATAAATACATATACTTTTACAAAGAGAGAGAAATGATTGCAGGAAAAGTTTATCCTAGTACGACAGAGTGAACCAACTTTTCATATATATATATATATATATATATATATATATATATATATATATTTAATAACAACAGACACTTTTTACCATTACAATAATTTATTTCACAAAATCCCTTTTTAAAGGGTTTTTCTTCATCAAATAACACTTCCATTTTTAGAAGTGTTAAATGGATAAAAAAATTTTAAAAATCAAAAATGAAAATAATATTGTAATGGATATATATAATATCATATATAAAAAATTAAATATTTAACTCTGTTAAAAACATTGATTTTCAGCTTTTTTCATCCTCAATTGATTTACCAATTCTGTTTATTTACAAATTCTTCATAACTTAAATATATATATATATATAAATATATATATATATATATATATATATATATATATATATATATATATTTATTTGAAAAGGAATAAATTTATACCCATATATATATATATATATATATATATATATATATATATATTTATATAATGAAGAATTTGGTAAACGGAATGCCTTGTTTATATATATATATATGTTTTATATTGTTATTTTTTTTGTAGTTTTTATTTCGTTGACAGTCTTCATCAGTTTTTGAAACTGAATAGATTTTTCTTTAAATGAGACAGATTTCAAATCCAGTGGATTTTAATGATATCAGTATTTATGTAGTATGTTTTTCCTTATGACTGCCTAAATTAATTATTGATATTCTGATAATTTAGAGGTGCTATATTAAAGTGGGTCTCAACATAAGAAGAACTTGAAAAAGTTTCAAAATTGAGGGAAATGACTTGAGAAATGTACGTCCTACTTAAATCTGGTTTAAGCATCATGAAGGCGGTAATTAGTTAATTGAGAACAATGTAGACATTGGCACTCATCATTTGTCAATTATCATACTGTAAAACGCAAGTTAAAACCGACACCAAATGATAATAATGAACATTAATCAAAAGGAAATGTACCATCAAATCTTCCTTGTTTAATAACATGTCACTTCTGGCCGAGGTGACCATGAAGATATTTTATCACCATTAGGAAAGTTAGAGGGATGGACTAAACTAAATTTTTAACGAGACGGAATAAATGATTGTCAGTTAAAAGAATAATTTAAGGTGCGAAGTACAAATGAGAAACACCAAACTCAGCAAACCCTGCCTCAATCACAAATCTGTCGTAGCTGACAATGTAAATCTAGCTGTGGCCCTTGAAATAGACGTCCAATCAGTGGTTAAATGGGGCATTATATTAAGATAAATATAACGCCTTCAAAAATATATTTTAAAAACTTATTTATCATTTTTAGAGAAAAACTTCTCTCCCTGCTATCAGCATGGCTGATGCTAGACTCCGGGAAAGCAACAAACTGTGTCTTCTTGGCCGCCTGTTTTCAACTGACTTCAAGTGAAGCAATTATATCGAATCAGTAGCTCCATCTACTGTAAGGAATATTAATTCACTGAGTCGTGTTAGAAGATTTTTCACGCCAGCGTGCATCTTCCAAAGATATAAATCTACCATGTGACCATGCATTGAATACTTCACTGTATCTCTAGTCTGGTGTTCCTGTTATTCATATGTAGGTTCTTGACAAAATCCAACGAAAGATCTGCAATATAATGCATCCTGACTTAGCATCTCCTCTTCATTCATTTTCTCACCGACGAGATGTGGCTTAATTCTTTCTCTTCTACAAATATTTTTATAGCAACTGCTCTAATGATTTTTTTTCCTTGGTGCCCCGACTACATAAATTTAAGCATGCTACTAGATTGGCATCTAGCTATCACCCGTTTACTAGTTCTACCCACTAGTTCTACGTCAACCTTTTCTTTTCTCGCACTTCCCGCCTGTGAAACTCCCTTACGTTTATGAGATTTCAGGATAACTACAATCATCCAAAATTTAAATGCAACTTCAATTGCTATCATGTCTTCTTGAATCCCCTTTCAACTTTTATCCTTTCCTCAATTTTAACTATGCTCAGTCTTTTCTTTCACTTTCACTTTCACTCTCTTAAGTCACCTGAGTACTTGTGGTATCTCCGCCTTGCTTGGAGTAAAATGATTTAAAAAATGGGACCACAAAGATTTAAATATCTAGGAAGAGTTTTAACGAAATACGGAAAAACGTGACACCAAAATACGAAGGAATACTGGTATAACGGAATATGCCTTTTAAAAGCTAAACAATGTAATAAGAAACAGTGTAATCTTGTTAGAAACAAAGAAAAGGTTACTGGATTATACGCAAGTGAATGCTGAACAGTCTGATTAAAGATGAACAAACTGGTGACAACAGAAATGTGGTTCTACAGAAGGCTGCTGAGAATTCCGTAGACTGATCATGTCAGCAACAACAAGGTTTTACAAAAAATGGAAACAAAACAGACACCTAACCTTAGAATCAGAAAGAGACAAAGTTCCTTGGCTGCTTGACGATGAAAAAGGGTTTAGATAATTTGACGTATCGAAGCAAGATTGTGAGAGAAAAGAGAAGGGTAAGTAGAAAAACAGTAGATAACGACTGACATTGCATTTAACTTTTTGAAAATCAAAGTTTGGTGGAAAGCATGGAACCAGAAGAGAGTTCCACAAGCAAGAATGGTACCTTACTGCGCTTAAATTAATAAACTCAAAGTATGGGTACCATAGCGACGAGATAATCTAGACAATTACCATAAAGTGTTATAGAAAACTTACAGAGAAGTACCTTTACATAAAGATGGGAGTGTGAATTTGACTTTTTTGAATATAAGTTACCGACCAATAATATTCCAGATTCTCCTGTGGATTTTAAATATATTACAGGGACACCGCGATATATGTGACAACCATAATAAAAGCATGGACGAATGGTATACGTATAGATATGTAAGATAGATTCTGGATAGAAAAATTGTCTAGCACTACAGAGTGAACCAAATTTCGTCCTAGCAAATGGATTCAATATAATCTATTTCATGTCAGCCGAGAATGTGAGACCGCGAAGATGGAAAGAATCACTCTCCTGAAGTTTAGCTTCAGCTTTGCCGATGACTGGCATAAAGGGGTCGCTCAAGTAAGTAATGGCGATCAAGTTGCCTATTTGATTTCAACGAACTGGTCAGACTTATTATTGAGGCAGGAATAAATACGTGTGTCATCAGCGTAGATACTAAGTTGAGATTTGGTGACATCAGGGCGGTCGTTCATAAAAAATTAAGAATAAAGTAGGAGCAGAGATAAAGCCCTGGGGAACACCTACATTAGTACAAAAGGATCTAGAGGAGTGGCTGTTCAGGATAACTTTCATTTCGAGATTTGTTGAGAAAGACTGAATCAGTTTCAAAAATTTGTACGGAGACACCATAATCTTTCAACTTGTGAAGATGACCAGTATGTCAAACCTCGTCTCACGCTTTCGACATCTCCAAAACAACATCCTGAGCTTCACCGTTCTTATCGAAAATTTGATTGAATCTTTCTTCAATGATTGGGAGGCAGAGATTAGGCGAGAACTAGAACTGTCCTAAGTTTACTAAGAAAAAAAAGGATAGGCTGAAACTACAGAAGATATGGATGATAATATTTTCAAGGAAGCACATAATAATAATGCAAATAACATAATAATAATAAAATTAAAAAGAATTTCAAATGTTAAGAGATGCAACTACAGCACAATGCACCGGCTGAAACTGCAAAATACTTAAAAAAAAAAGACAGCAAAGACGAATGCAACAGACCAGATACAGAAGCGATGGCAAGATAAACCGCTTCATGGCCAATACTCTGCCCGTACCAAACAAGCTGATGTAGACAAAACCCCGTACCCATCAGTGGCTACGTAGTGCAGGTTGAAAGCGGAAACTGAAGGTTTTATCCTTGCTGCGCAGGACCAATGCTTGCTAACTAGGAATTATCAAGCACATATACTAAAATATTGTGTCAGCCCAAAATGCAGATTCTGTGATAAATATCCAGAAACGATTGATCATCTTGTATCAGGTTGCACGATATTGGCACCCACTGAATATAAAACCCGACATGACAGAGTGGGCCAATATCTGCACTGGAAAATCTGCAACTTCTACGGGAAGGAAACTGAAAGAAACTGGTATGAACACCACCCAGACCCGGTTACGGAGATAGGACCTGTTACAATTCTATGGGACTACACAATACACACTGACAGAACAATCAAGGCCAACCGCCCAGATATTGTTATTAAAGACCACAAACAAAAATGGTGCCTCCTTATTGATATGGCAGTCCCTGCTGACTGCAATGTATCTTTGAAGATATTCAAAAAGCTGTCAAAATACAAGGACCTTGAAATAGAAATCTCGAAAATGTGGCATATGGGAACATCAACAATCCCTGTTGTAGTTGGAGCCCTAGGACTGGTTGGAAAAGATTGCAGTAGACTAATTGAAGGGATTCCTGGAAGTCCATGCCTCAAGGAGATACAAAAAATTGTTCTGACAAGTACAGCCCACACTTTACGAAGGGCTTTATCTATGTATTTTTTTTTTTTTTTTTGTCAGTGGAAAGTGTCATGATGCCATTTCTAACCTTAGGTCCCTGGGCGGGACCCGGAAAGAAATGTGTAAACGCCAGAAATCAAAGAAAATAAAATAAAAATAATAATAATAATAATAATAATAATAATATTTCATTAAAACATCTATGAAGTAAAGTCTGTAAAAAATCAATTATTTTCATATATTTTAAATTATGATGTATTACATTTACTATTGATAGTTCGAGAAAACATTTGCAAAAGACGAATATAATTGTTAAGCCTTGACCATTACTTTTCTCACGAGGCTTAGAGTTTAGGTTAATACAGATTCAATGATAAATTTTTGAAAAATCAAAAAACAATCTCAAGGTCCTTGTTTTTGGATAATTTCAAATCAAAAAAACGTGTCCAATGAAGATGGTTTTTCACGAAAATATATAAGCTTCTTACAATTCTGAATTTTTTTTGTCATTTTATGATACATAATATCAGAAAACATAAATAATTTTTAAACACAGTTTTTACTAATCTTTTTCAGAGAATAAATTAAACAATTTTTTTTTAGGCAATTTTGAATTTTACGAAATAGCACAATCAGTGGTTATGATTTTTAAATATATATATATATATTCCATATATATATATATATGATATACCTTGTTATATGACTGTGGGCATATATATTTTTATAAATATATAGACATATATATATATATATATATATCGAATATTTATACCATATTTTCCGGAGATATATATTATATAGTTATATATAATTATAAATGATTATATTTAGGCTTTTTCATTAGATTAAAATTCTAAATTTACAATTTTATTTTTTCTGGATTCTGTATTCATGGTTCTTTCTTAAATCCACAGTTTTTTCTGTAATTTCTCATCTACGGATGTTTTTTTTTTTTTTCATATGAAAAGCATTTTTTATATACTCTTGCCAATTTTTGGTCCTCTCTAATTACCAGACATACCTTCATCTTCTATTCTCTTTTTGAAATGTTTTACTGTTTGGCGTAGATGGTATTCACGTTGTTTTTTGTTGGTAGGAATGTAATTAAACTGTTTTTTTTCTTTTTTCTTCTGCTAATAGAATGTAAAATAGGTTCTTCAAATCTAAACAGATAAAAAGGGTATCTTTTCTATTTTAATTAAATCATGGCCTCATAATCATTGTCAAATCTTTTCTTACCGTATATAAGATGTTTAATTACTTTCAGGTCCATCGGACATATTTTTATTTCATCCTTTTATTTTTCTAATTTCAAATTACCAAGACATGATGGTTTCCTTTTTTTTTTTTTTTATTACTTTTAAATCAATTTTTGGAAAATAAAACAAGAAGGAAAGACGTTTAATTACAATTTTTTTTTGGATAATGCGAATTAAAACTATTTTCAAATTATTCAATATTATTTCTATGCCTTTATTATTATTATTAGGAATTATGACAACTAGTTTTATTATTTCTTCCTGTTATGTTCTTCTGGTTTATTGTGTTTTTACGATATCTTAAAACGTTTAATATATTTTTTGATGTTTTTTCTGCTGTTGTTCTATGTCAAAAATTTTTTTCCTGATGATTTCACTTCTAGAAAAATTGAAAATTGGCATTTTTTTATATAATTTATTTGAGGGTATTTTCTAAATACATAGACCCATTTCTTTTTTACTTTCGTAATGTCGGAATTATTCTATCGTTTTAATTTTTATTTCGATATATTTTTGAGAATTTATTTATTTTTTCCTGGAACTGTTTTTTGTCAAATTGTTTGAATAATTTTATTTATAAAGAAATTCAAAATAAATTATTCATTTTAAAAATCATAGAAACTAAAAATTTTTAGGATGTGGGATCGTGATCTTTGTGTTGGTAAACCAACCGAGTTTATGTGCATTTTTGCGTGAAAATCAACATTTCAAACTTCATTTATTCATTATTCTTAGTATTATTTATATTTTATTCTGGCGTTTAACATTACAGATGATTAATTTAATGACCAATATAGAAAAGCCTACAATAATTCAGGAATTTTGTATGAGAATTAAAAAAAATTACAAAATTCACTGTAGTTTTGAGAATAAATTGATTGACTGTTTTGGTTTTTACAGAACATTTTTTTATTTATCTTTGGTTATTGGAAAAGGAAAAAATATTTTAAGATTGTATGAATTTTATGAGATAATAATCTCTATCTATAAAAGGCAGGATAATTGTGTGTGTTGTGTAAACATGTGTGTTTGTGTGTGTGTGTGTGTATGTGTATTTTTGAATATCTTCAATAATACATGCGGTCTGAGGGACACCATGCAATTTTCACTTTTTGGGATTTCAACCAAAATTACATGCACATGCTAAACAATGTTAGTGTTGGTTTTGATTGACTGTTTGAAATTGCATTTCATAACTCATATCGATATTCAGAAAAATAATCCACATTTTTGTCATTCTTCTTCATGCAGTTTTTACATTCAGTTTCCTTCATTTTGTAATGGCCATTTTTCCAGTGCAGATTTGACCACGAATGTCATGCCGTTTTTATACTCAGTGTATGATCAATTGTTTTGGATATTTATCACAGAATCTGCATTTTATATGATATATAAAAAAAAATCTTTTTTTTATTCGTCCTGTGTAAAAATTTAAATCTTCAGTTAACTTTCAACCCTTATATATATATAAACTGATCAACGTTTTTATCTGATTCCGCAGTAAACTGAAAGGTAGAAAAATATTATTTTTAACATTCATTTGTTTTTCGGTTTTTCCTTTTT
Organism: Acanthosepion pharaonis; assembly: GCA_903632075.3. Lineage (NCBI taxonomy): Eukaryota > Metazoa > Mollusca > Cephalopoda > Sepiida > Sepiidae > Acanthosepion > Acanthosepion pharaonis. The sequence goes on from CAHIKZ030002806.1 coordinate 254,198, forward strand.
GGAGTCATTTTTCCTTTCTTATCGTTTTATAATTTTTTTTTTTTTAATTTTTTTGGAGACCAGATTTAATATTTTTTTCTATTTATTATAAAAAATTTTAGAAATGTTGAGCCTTAAAAACATTAGGAATGCAACATCAGCATTTTTTTTAAATATAAGGTATATTTGAAAAATATTTTTCATTTAAGATAAAATAACACGTATGACAACAATCGAACCCATTTTTGAAATTCAAGACATAAGGCAGTTTCCTGGGGGTGCCCTAATTATTTTTTAAAAAACGTACTAAATTAATTTTTTTTTAGCTCGGAATATAATGTTCTTTGATAAAATATATCTTCAAAATTTTTGAAATATTGAACATTTAAACTAATTTGAAATTATTAAAAATTTGAAGCAATTTTTTTTATTCATTTTATAATCCGTTTGAAGATATTAGTGACCAATTTTTTCGCAATTGTTTCCCATCTAGAAAAATAATATTTCTTTTTTTTATTTTTTTTTTTTTTTTTTTTAGAACAGTTGTTCTTTTTTTGTTAATATTTTACGTGACCCTAAGATAAAGTTTACTTTTGATTTCCACAATCCTTTTTAATTAATTTTCATTTATTTTTCTTTTCTCTTAGATACTTTTTTTTTTTTTTTTTTTTCTCCAGAAACCTTTTCACTGAAATACAAATTTATTTATTCCATTTGCAAATCTTAATAAAAACGGATAATTTTTTCCAATTTGCAAGAATATTGAACGGTTATTCCTTATCAGAACATTTCCTATAAATAGATGAAAAAAAATTGAAACAAAA